>UESW01003910.1:62205-479105 GCA_900491605.1 Calamus simplicifolius | reverse complement strand
CGGGTTTTCCTACTCCGAACTCCTGATCCGCGCCCAGAAATACATCCGGGCAGATGAAGCTGACTTTTCTCGGCGTGAGGCCGGCGGGAAGTACCCCGGAAGCCAGCCCAGCCAGAACCTGCGGAAGCCCGCCCCAGAGGCCCGAGCCTCCTCGTCGACCAGACAACCGCCCTCGACCTCCTGCACCAAGAGACGGGCCGTATACTCCGTTGCTTGCTCCCATATCCCAGATCCTGCTCGAGATCGAAGGGGAGCCTTACCTGCAACGTCCCCCTCCCATCAACCCGAAGATCCCCCGGAACAAGAGCCTCTACTGCCGCTACCACCGGGACCATGGCCACAACACCGACGACTGCCGGCAGCTGAAGAAAGCCATTGAAGATCTCATTCAACAGGGCCACCTGAGGAAGTTCGTCCAAAGGAACAACCCAGGAGCTCTCGGCCCATCAGCGCCTGCACCGCCGATGATTGATAACGCCCCGACGGAGAAGACGGTAGCGATGATCTCCTGGGGGCAGGGGGCCCGCCGAAGAGACCGAGGGGGGAGGGGGGAGCGGAGGCTATAATTCCTTTTTTCGAAGAGGGCCTAGAGGGGGTTGTAAACAAAGATGATGATAGCGTCGTCGTATCCATGACGATCGCTAAGCACCCTGTAAAACGAATCCTGGTCGACAGTGGAAGTTCAGTAGATGTTTTAAACTACGACGCCTTTATTCGCATGAACCTGTCGCGTGATTTACTTCAACCTATCGTCACGCCTTTGATGGGATTCACGGGGGATTCTGTGAGGGTCGAGGGGGAGATTACTCTTCCTGTGACAGCCGGAATGGCTCCGTGCCAGAGCACTGTCCTCATAAAGTTCTTGGTGGTCCGTGTGCCCCTGGCGTACAATGCGATCCTGGGGAGGCCCGGGCTCAACCTCTTGGATGCCGTCATCTCCACCAAGCGACTCCTAGTGAGGTTCCCGACCACCGGCGGGATCGGCGAGATGCGAGGCGAGCAGGACCTGCCGGCGCTATGCTATCACTTAGCCCCCAGTCCCCAGGGGGCAGTGCTTGCACCACCGTCGACTTCGACATCGGAAACTCTTGACCCACGAGACCTGGAGAGGAGGGGGGAGCCGGCCGAGCGGCTACTTACCTTCACCCTCGGGGAGGACCCCGCGCAGACGGTTCGAGTCGGAGCTTCGCTTCCTGACGAAGCCCGTGACCAGCTCCTAACCTTTCTACGGGCCAACGCCGACGTTTTCGCATGGTCAGCATCTGACATGCCCGGGATCCCGGAGGAGGTGATTACGCACCAGCTCAACATCCGACCAGAGTGCCGGCCCATCAGGCAGAAGAAAAGAAGTTTTGCTCCGGACCGGCAGAAGGCTGTCGACGAGGAGGTGCGGAAGCTGTTGGCGGCTGGCCACATTCGTGAGGTGCGCTACCCCGACTGGTTGGCGAATGTCGTGATGGTTCGGAAGGCCAGTGGGAGCTGGAGGATGTGTGTGGACTTCACCGACCTCAACAAGGCGTGCCCCAAGGACAGCTTTCCGCTCCCCCGAATCGACCAGCTGGTGGACGCCACCTCCGGGCACGGGACGCTCAGTTTCATGGATGCGTTCTCGGGGTACAATCAAATCAAGATGAGCTCTGCAGACGAGGAGGCAACCTCCTTTGTCACGGAGAAGGGGATCTACTATTACAGAGTGATGCCTTTCGGGCTGAAAAACGCCGGGGCTACTTATCAAAGGTTGATGAACAAGGTTTTCGAGAATCAGCTGGGGCGCAATGTGGAGGTCTATGTGGACGACATGCTGACTAAAAGTACCAGCGCAGAAGACCATGTGACCGATCTCGGGGAGACCTTCAGCAATCTGCGCCGGTACCAGGTGAAGCTCAACCCCCACAAATGCGCCTTTGGAGTAGCGGCCGGCAAGTTCCTGGGTTTCATGGTGACCCAGCGCGGGATCGAAGCCAACCCCGACAAGATCAGAGCTATCCTGGAGATGCGACCCCCGGTCAGCAAGAAGGAGGTGCAGCGCCTGACGGGGAGGGTGGCGGCCCTGAGTCGTTTCATGTCAAGGTCGGCGGAGAGGTGTCTGCCCTTTTTCAAGGCACTGCGCAAGATTAACGGCTTCGAGTGGACGAAAGAATGTCAGAGCTCCTTTGAAGAATTGAAGCAGTTTCTCTCCACCCCGCCACTGCTATCCAAGCCCGAGAATGGGGAGGAGCTCTTCCTGTATCTGGCCGCTTCCCCGGAGGCTGTCAGCTCGGTACTGGTGCGCATGGATACCGGCGGAACTCAGAGGCCGATCTACTACACCAGCAAAATACTCCATGACGCGGAGACCAGGTATTCAAAAACTGAGAAGATCATCTTCGCTCTGGTGGTCTCTACTCAGCGCCTCCGGCCTTATTTTCAAGCTCATCCCATCGTGGCGCTTACGGATCAGCCCCTGCGAGCTATCCTGTCTCGCTCCGACACCTCCGGCCGGCTGGCTAAATGGGCCATCAAGTTAGGCGAGTTCGATCTGTCTATCCGACCGAGGTCAGCCATGAAGTCTCAGGTGTTGGCGGACTTCCTAGTCGAATGTTCCTGGACCAAGAAGGACATGGAGGAGGCGCAACCGGAGGAGTTTGGGGACCCCCCCTCATCAGGGGAGATGGAGGATTGGATCTTGCATGTGGACGGAGCGGCAAACTCCCAAGGGAGCGGTGCCGGGCTCATCCTTGCAAGCCCGGAGGGAGATGTAGTAGAGTACGCCCTCAGATTCCAGTTCCCGGCGACCAATAATCAGGCGGAGTACGAAGCCCTGCTGGCGGGGTTGAGACTAGCCAAGGAATTGGGTGCGGGGCGCTTGAGGGCCTTTACCGACTCCCAGCTCATTTCTGGGCAAATTACTGGTGAATACGAGGCTAGGGACCCGGTCATGTCCCGTTACCTAAGCAAGGTGCAGTCCCAGGCGTCTCATTTTTCTTACTTCCGTGTCAGCTATATCCCCAGGGCAGAGAATGCCAGAGCTGACTCCCTGTCCCGCTTGGCCACTTCGGTCGATGGGGCATTAGGGAGGACATACGTGGAGCATCTACCAGCCCCAAGCATTGAGACCGCGGAAGAGGCGTTGCCAGTGGAGCCGGAGCCCTCCTGGATGGATGCCTACATCCGATACTTGACCGACGGTACCCTCCCGTGGGACCCAGCGGAGGCCAAACAGCTTAAGCGAAGAGCCCCGAGATTCTTGATGATGGACGGGAAGCTTTATCGAAGATCATTCTCATATCTGGTCCTTAGGTGTGTAGGGCCATCGGAGTCGGATTATATCCTTAGGGAGATCCATGAAGGCATATGCGGGAGTCATCTGGGGGGCAGAGCCCTGGCTTACAAGGCTCTGCGCCAAGGGTACTTCTGGCTGACGATGAAGGAGGACGCGGCCGAGCTTGTCAAGAAGTGATATCTGCCAACGTCATGCCAATATCCAGCGACAACCGACGTCTAACCTGACCCCCGTGATGGCGCCTTGGCCCTTTGCCCAGTGGGGCATGGATATCTTGGGTCCATTTCCCCCGGCTTCCGGGCAGCGAAAGTTTCTCTTGGTGGCGGTGGACCACTTCACCAAGTGGGTCGAAGCTGAGGCTTTGGCCAAGATTACCGAGAGCAAAGTAAGATCTTTTTTCTGGAAGTCAATCATATGTCGGTTTGGCCTGCCGCGCACACTGGTCACCGATAATGGCCGTCAGTTTGATAATGCACCTTTTCGGGAGTTCTGCTCCGAGCTGGGAATTTTTCAAAGATTTACTTCCGTCGGACATCCTCAAACCAACGGGGCGGCAGAAGTGACCAACCGAATTATTCTCCAAGGACTGAAGTCTCGGCTGGACGGGTGCAAGGGACGTTGGGTAGAGGAGCTCCCCAACGTGCTATGGGCCTATCACACGACGCCTCGAGCCCCCACTGGGGAGATGCCATTCAGCCTAGTTTTTGGCTCAGAAGCTGTTATCCCCGTGGAGATCGGAGCACCTAGCCCTCGAGTGGAGGCTTACAGTGAAGAAGGTAATTCTGACCAACTGAGAGCCAACCTCGACCTGGTGGAGGAAATGCGGGGCAGGGCGCGGCTTCGAATGGCAACTTACCGGCAACGGGCCGCGAAGTACTACAACGCGCGTGTGCGCCCTCGAACGTTCCTACCAGGAGACCTAGTTCTCCGGCGAGCCGAGGTCTCAAAGCCAACTGAAGGAGGTAAGCTAGCCCCTAACTGGGAAGGACCCTACCGGATCACCGAGACGCTGCACCACGGAGCTTATAAAATCGAAGGACTTGATGGGACGCCACTTCCCAGGACGTGGAATGCGGATAATCTCCGCCGGTATTATCAGTAATGTATCCATTTTTTCATGATAAGCATTGTCCCCGTGTTTGCTTGGGTGTTCATCCCTTATTCAATGCTAACAAGATTCAATTTTAGTTATCTAAATCTTCTCAAAGCCCTGCACCAGCCAGGCATAAGCCCAGTGTACCACTGGCAGAGCGGTGTACCACCGGCTCTCAACAACAAAAGCCCGGCACTCCGCCGGCACTCAAAGCCCTGCACCAGCCAGGCATAAGCCCAGTGTACCACTGGCAGAGCGGTGTACCACCGGCTCTCAACAACAAAAGCCCGGCACTCCGTCGGCACTCAAAGCCCTGCACCAGCCAGGCATAAGCCCAGTGTACCACTGGCAGAGCGGTGTACCACCGGCTCTCAACAACAAAAGCCCGGCACTCCGTCGGCACTCAAAGCCCTGCACCAGCCAGGCATAAGCCCAGTGTACCACTGGCAGAGCGGTGTACCACCGGCTCTCAACAACAAAAGCCCGGCACTTCGTCGGCACTCAAAGCCCTGCACCAGCCAGGCATAAGCCCAGTGTACCACTGGCAGAGCGGTGTACCATCGGCTCTCAACAACAAAAGCCCGGCACTTCGTCGGCACTCAAAGCCCTGCACCAGCCAGGCATAAGCCCAGTGTACCACTGGCAGAGCGGTGTACCACCGGCTCTCAACAACAAAAGCCCGGCACTCCGCCGGCACTCAAAGCCTTGCACCAGCCAGGCATAAGCCCAATGTACCACTGGCAGAGCGGTGTACCACCGGCTCTCAACAACAAAAGCCCGGCACTCCGCCGGCACTCAAAGCCCTGCACCAGCCAGGCATAAGCCCATTGTACCACTGGCAGAGCGGTGTACCACCGGCTCTCAACAACAAAAGCCCGGCACTCCGCCGGCACTCAAAGCCCTGCACCAGCCAGGCATAAGCCCAGTGTACCACTGGCAGAGCGGTGTACCACCGGCTCTCAACAACAAAAGCCCGGCACTCCGTCGGCACTCAAAGCCCTGCACCAGCCAGGCATAAGCCCAGTGTACCACTGGCAGAGCGGTGTACCACCGGCTCTCAACAACAAAAGCCCGGCACTCCGCCGGCACTCAAAGCCCTGCACCAGCCAGGCATAAGCCCAGTGTACCACTGGCAGAGCGGTGTACCACCGGCTCTCAACAACAAAAGCCCGACACTCCGTCGGCACTCAAAGCCCTGCACCAGCCAGGCATAAGCCCAGTGTACCACTGGCAGAGCGGTGTACCACCGGCTCTCAACAACAAAAGCCCGGCACTCCGTCGGCACTCAAAGCCCTGCACCAGCCAGGCATAAGCCCAGTGTACCACTGGCAGAGCGGTGTACCACCGGCTCTCAACAACAAAAGCCCGGCACTTCGTCGGCACTCAAAGCCCTGCACCAGCAAGGCATAAGCCCAGTGTACCACTGGCAGAGCGGTGTACCACCGGCTCTCAACAACAAAAGCCCGGCACTTCGTCGGCACTCAAAGCCCTGCACCAGCCAGGCATAAGCCCAGTGTACCACTGGCAGAGCGGTGTACCACCGGCTCTCAACAACAAAAGCCCGGCACTCCGCCGGCACTCAAAGCCCTGCACCAGCCAGGCATAAGCCCAGTGTACCACTGGCAGAGCGGTGTACCACCGGCTCTCAACAACAAAAGCCCGGCACTCCGCCGGCACTCAAAGCCCTGCACCAGCCAGGCATAAGCCCAGTGTACCACTGGCAGAGCGGTGTACCACCGGCTCTCAACAACAAAAGCCCGGCACTCCGCCGGCACTCAAAGCCCTGCACCAGCCAGGCATAAGCCCAGTGTACCACTGGCAGAGCGGTGTACCACCGGCTCTCAACAACAAAAGCTCGGCACTCCGCCGGCACTCAAAGCCCTGCACCAGCCAGGCATAAGCCCAGTGTACCACTGGCAGAGCGGTGTACCACCGGCTCTCAACAACAAAAGCCCGGCACTCCGTCGGCACTCAAAGCCCTGCACCAGCCAGGCATAAGCCCAGTGTACCACTGGCAGAGCGGTGTACCACCGGCTCTCAACAACAAAAGCCCGGCACTTCGTCGGCACTCAAAGCCCTGCACCAGCCAGGCATAAGCCCAGTGTACCACTGGCAGAGCGGTGTACCACCGGCTCTCAACAACAAAAGCCCGGCACTCCGCCGGCACTCAAAGCCTTGCACCAGCCAGGCATAAGCCCAGTGTACCACTGGCAGAGCGGTGTACCACCGGCTCTCAACAACAAAAGCCCGGCACTCCGCCGGCACTCAAAGCCCTGCACCAGCCAGGCATAAGCCCAGTGTACCACTGGCAGAGCGGTGTACCACCGGCTCTCAACAACAAAGGCCCGGCACTCCGTCGGCACTCAAAGCCCTGCACCAGCCAGGCATAAGCCCAGTGTACCACTGGCAGAGCGGTGTACCACCGGCTCTCAACAACAAAAGCCCGGCACTCCGTCGGCACTCAAAGCCCTGCACCAGCCAAGCATAAGCCCAGTGTACCGCTGGCAGAGCGGTGTACCGCCGGCGGATTGACGTATCAAGGGTTCTTCGCAGTCAGGACCCCGCACTTTACCGGTCAGGTCAAAGCCAAGTCCCGCGGGCATCAAGCCGTGCGCCAGACCAACGCCAGGTTCGATGCTTGATCAAGCGTCACGCCTGTGGCCCCAAGGGCGCCTACCGGCCTAGTCTCCGGTCAGCGGCGCCCCAGCTCCCAAAATTCAATCCCACCTAACTTTAACTAGCGAGTTCATGTAATTAAGGCGGCACAGCGTGGGTAGGAAGGTGTTCCCTAGAATCGACGGAACGAACGGACTCGTGTGATCACATGTCAAACAGCAAAGTCAATAACAGTGCAGAAGTCGTCGAGAAAGGTACTTTCATTAATAGAAGGGGATTACAAAACCCCGACATAGTCGGGCTTACAGAAGCAGAAAAAAAAAAAAAAAAAAAAAAGCAGCAGCAAAGTAACGGGTGCGAGTTCAGGGCTCCGCCGGTGCGGGTTCGTCATCGGAAGGGGACGGGTCCGACGATGGCTCTGGCTCAACCTCCAGGGCGCGAGGGAAATCTAGGTCCTTGACCACTTTTTCTTTGGCATACTGGAATCCGTCGAGGAACGCGGCGGCCGAAGCTTCGGCTAGGTCATCTGTGTAACGCTCAGACGACCTGTACTCTTCGACAAGCCTAGCAGCTCGAGTTTTTTCTGCGGCTAAGGCTTCCGCTGCGTCCCTCTCGGTTTCTCTGGCGCGACCTAACTCCTCCTTATGCCGGCCAGCCTCTTCTTTTGCCGCTTCGGCCTCTGCTCTCGCCGCTCTAGCCTCCTCCGACGCCGCTCCCGCCCGTTCCTCTGCTTCCCGAAGAGCCTCGGTTAGCTCCGAGATGTGAATGTCTCTCGCCATAACCGCGCTCTCGGACTCCATCATCTGGGAGATCGCCGCGCGTGCGCGGTTGGCCTCGATCTCCGCTTTGCCCTCGGCGGCTCTTACCTCGCTGGCGCAGGACTCTTTGATCTCCCCCAGTGCCTTCTCTGCTGCCTCTACGCGATCCTGCATCTCCCGGAGAAGGTTCTTCTCCCCGCGGATCACTTCCCTAGCGGCCTTTAGGGAATGCACAATCTGCGCGCACAAGCCTCAAGTCAGCAAAATATGTATACATGAACAATAAAGATAAAGGGCAAAAAGGTCGCCTACCCTGAACGCAGCGGCATAGGATTCCCTGAAAAATTCGCCTGTCTTCTGACGACCGAGGCCTTCGGTGATCCTAGGGTCTAGAACCGAGCCCAGGACCCGCTCGGCCAAATAGCCATCACCCAGGAAGTCCAGGGGCGACCTGGATGCGTCCCCACTTCCCTCTGCCGCCTCTGACCTCCCCGGCCCTGCGGGCGGGTCGCCCCTAACCGGCCCCTCGGGGGCTGGACTGATGGGACCGGATGGCCCCTCACCCCAGTCCCGGCTGGCACCAAATGAAGTCGCTCCCTCGGGAGCCGGGAGCCCTCCGGTCGGCACGGGCTCCCCCGCCACCGACTCTGCAACAGTACCTCCCGCTGCGGCTCCAGCCTCCGGTGGAGTGTCGGCCGTGAGGTCGACCTCCGCGGGGACAGGGATGTGTTGCGGAATCCCGGGAGGGGAGGTCCTCGCTGGGGAGGAGGCCCTCGCGGAGGAGGAGGAAGCCCGGATCACCAAGCGCTTCGGGGCCGGGGCTTGCTGCCCCCCGGATGATCCTTCCCGACCCCTCTTCTTGATGACCTTTAACAATTTCGCCCTCAGAACCTTCATTGCTGCACAATGCAAGTCAAGTTTTCAGAAAAAAAAAAAAAAAAAAGAAAAAGAAAAGAAAAGAGAGGAAAGGGATTTTTAGCTAAGTGCGAAGAGGACTTACCCCGATGGGAGACTAGGCCCGCCAACTCGAAGTTCTCCTCCCCTAGCAGTAGGGTGTACCGGGGAATCTCGGCAGTCAGCAAGGCCCCCATCGCTTCCCGGTCCCCAGGCTGGACGGTCGCGACGTTCCCTCGGAGGTCGGGGTTCCCCCACCGGGGCCGGACTTGATCGATATTAGCAAAGAAGTAACGGGGTTTCCACCCCTTAATCGATGAAGGCAAACGGAGTTTGATGACCCTATTGGGTCGGGGTTGAAACACCCACCACCCTTTCTGGGCCCGAAGAGAATAAAAGTTACGGAACAAACTAACCCTAAGGGTAATACCTAGGCGATGACAAAGGATAACAAAGGCGCTAATTACCCGACAAGAGTTCGGGACTAGCTGGGAGGGGGTTAAGGAATAGAAGTCAAGGAGCATGATAAAGAAAGGGTGGAAAGGAGGACGGAGGCCTACCTGTAGGCAGACCTCGTAAAAAGCTACGCGACCGGGTCGGGAGGAGATAACCCGATCGTCGGGGGTCGGAAGAAATAATTTGATCTCCTGAGGGATCCGATAACGGGCCCGGATCCTTTCCAGATCCGACCGTGTCATCGAGGAGGCTACCCCTCCTGGGGATTCCTCCACCCTCGAGGAGGTCCCGACCCCCGGCCGACGACCCCTCAACGAGGCCCCACCGGCGGCTCCCCCGGCGGCTCCGCCGGCGGCCTGCCGCCGGGCCAAAGGAATGTGGTCCTCTGAATCAGAGGACCATTCGACTGGAGGAGAAGGAGAAGGGGTTTGGGGCCCCACAGAGGGAGGACGGTCCTCAGAACCGTCCTCCGATGTCCAAGAGGGTAGACTCATGAAAAAAGAAGAATCAAGATGAAAGAAGCTGACCTGGAGAAACAAGGGAAGTCGGACGCGAGCTTGCAGGTTGCAGGAGCACTAGGGGAACAGGCAGAGAGGAAGACGATGATGGGGTGGTATGGTGCCAGTTCCTTCCCCCTCGCCTGGCTTTGTGGGGTTTTCGAAACATCCCGCCATGTCCCGTCGGCCACGCGGCCCTTCACCATACGCTGGTTTGCCTCGAGGAATGCCCCAGCGCGCGGCGCGATACGCCCCCGACCGATGGTGGGGCCCCCGTTGATATCGCCGTAATGGGAAGAAATCATTACACACCTTTCCGCGCGGACTTCGAAGAGTTGATCCTCACTTTGAGGACGATCGTGGCTGGCGTGATACGGAAGGCCGTCTCTTTGCATCCCCCGTACCGTCCGCATAAGGAACAAGGCTAGGGATCAGCCACGTGGAGAACGCCCCTTGGGCCTTCGCGGTGGGACCCGCTTCGCCCCAGGGGCGAGGGGGCATCTGATATGACTGATCCCAACGTCGTATGACTGGTCCCAACGTCATCAGGCAGAGTAACGGCAGTCAGTCACTTCCCCACCTCCGGCACCCCCATCGGGGTCGGGGTGGGGTCATCATTTCTTAACCCCGGGGCCCCTACCGGCCTCGGGGCGAACGGTAATTTCCCCACCTCCGGCACCCCCTCGGGGTCGGGGTGGGGTCATCAGTTCTTAACCCCGGGGCCCCTACCGGCCTCGGGGTGAACGGTAACTTCCCCACCTCCGGCACCCCTCGGGGTCGGGGTGGGGTCATCATTTCTTAACCCCGGGGCCCCTACCGGCCTCGGGGCGAACGGTAATTTTCCCACCTCCGGCACCCCCTCGGGGTCGGGATGGGGTCATCATTTCTTAACCCCGGGGCCCCTACCGGCCTCGGGGTGAACGGTAACTTCCCCACCTCTGGCACCCCCTCGGGGTCGGGGTGGGGTCATCATTTCTTAACCCCGGGGCCCCTACCGGCCTCGGGGCGAACGGTAATTTCCCCACCTCCGGCACCCCCTCGGGGTCGGGGTGGGGTCATCAGTTCTTAACCCCGGGGCCCCTACCGGCCTCGGGGCGAGCGGTAATTTCCCCACCTCCGGCACCCCCTCGGGGTCGGGGTGGGGTCATCAGTTCTTAACCCCGGGGCCCCTACCAGCCTCGGGATGAACGGTAATTTCCCCACCTCCGGCACCCTCTCAGGGTCGGAGTGGGGCCCCTACTGGCTTCAGAGTGCATGGTCGACACGCTGTTCAACCGCCGAAGAAAACAGCAACTGTCAGCATGCACGGTGCTCACGCATGATCTTCGGCACATGGCTGTGCCTTGCCGCAGTACCATTTAGTACTCCTGTAAAGTGTGCCCCAGTACAGAGGGCCATGCCTCATAACGATATTTGGCGCGTTGCACGCCTCTGTGCGCCACCACACCTTACTAGGATGTACGACTCGCTGCCTCTAGCAATAGGAGCCCCACCCCGTCCATCAATGACAGTACAAGAAAGGCCTTCCGAAGCTGCACGTCACGGTATTCAGACAGGTATAAAAGAGACATATTCAAGCTGTAAGAAAGATCTGAACTGACTCTCTGAGCTTTCTCCTTTTGATCCGAAACCCCAACTGCCCCAGCTTCTCTTCGCGGGGGGTGGTTCCTTGTCTGAACCCAAGCCATTAACTTGATCGTCGGAGGGTCCCCACCGGTGCTACCGGTCCCCGGGGGCTTTTCTTGCAGGATTTCCCGGAGCGAGACATCCGTCGTCCCCGACGTTCGAAGGCGGTGACTTGGCGTCATCAGGTTCTAATATGTTTAAGGCTAAATTTGTTTTTTTTCTTTCAAGAGAGCTGGAGTCAACAGTGTTTCCTTGGGATTCTTTCGAGGCACCCTGTAATATTTCTGTGCTCATGAAACAGGCTCAAGAGTTATTGTAACAGAAGGTCATAGTGGAAGAGAGAGTCGGAGCTCTTAAATCTATGGAATCTGATAAAGCTCCAGGACATGATGGTTTTGGGCCTGATTTTTTTTAAAAGATATTGAAATATTATAGGCATGGGGTCTATAAAGCTATTCGGGAGTTCTTTCATACTAGGGTTATGCCACATTCCTGAAAGTTTATTTTCATTTTCTTGGTTTCCAAGCAGAATAATCCTACAATAGCATCGTTTTTTAGGCCTGTTAGCTTATGTAACACTATTTATAAGTTTGTACCTAAGACCTTGCAAATTAAGAGAGTGCTCCCTTGTTTGATTTCAAGGGAACAGGTTGCTTTTATTACTGGGTGTGGTCTTGTTGATAATGTGGTTTTGGGTTAGAAATTTATTCACTCCTTACATAGAGCTTCTAGTGCTTCGCTACTTATGGCCGTTAAATTTGACATGAAAAGGATGTTATTCTTTTATTTGGTTGTTATTCAAGTTGATTTTTTCATGCTTGCAAGTAGGAATATATTAGTTTCATATGTAAATATATATATGAATACATATATGTATTTAAAAAATGTGGTGTGTGTGAGGTAGATTATGTCTAAAAAAATATCTCAAAATAGAAATAAGTTAAGAATCAGGTCTGAAAGGCGGTTTACACCACTGTCCTAAAGGAGAACTGGTTCCCCTTCTCGTGCGAAGAAAATAGAACATCAACTCTCCTCCAAGGTACAACCCGGAAGCTAGATTCCTACATCCGTTGGCGGCACAATCTCAACGGATGCAATCAGCGATCTTCAACGTAATCTTCAAAGAAAAAAAAAATTTATAGAATTATTGTTGTAATCTCCCCCAAAAATTTTAACCTTTCAAAACCCTATTTATAGATTTTTTTAAATGGTCGGATTTTTTTTTTACAGCCAAGCGTTTCAATTTTTTTTTTAATGGCTGAGCGTTTCAAACGGCCGAGCGGAAAATAGGCATTTTTTTTTTAAACGTCGGCATTTGGTTTTCCAAACGGCCGAACGTTAACAATCCCCCATTAAAAAAATAAAAATAAAAATAAAGGAATAATAACCAAATAAATTAAATTCAATAAGCAATTTTAAAACTTTAAAATTTACTGTGCTTAGTGTAAGTACCTTATAGGTTTGAACTTGCATTTAGTATAAAATACACACAGTATGAAGATGAGCTGATCATAATGCGGGTTAGCGCTATCTAGGCCATGCGCTTGCCTTGATTTTCATGAGAGTTACTAGGGATTCGCCCCGGTCCCATAGTCGCGGCCTCACGACTACTCTCACTAAGGTAAATCCTCCAAGGGTATGTACAACGGAATCATACCTCACTGAATTTACAGCCTTGGATCTATTAAGAGCTATGCTCAATAAGGTAAATCCTCCAAGGGTACATGACCTCGCTGAATTTACAGCCTTGGATCTATTAAGAGCTATGCTCAACCTAACCGTCACAATAAAGCACCACACCATAGGGATGGGATGGACACAGACTCTTAAAGTGGTGCTTCCAGATATCACCTCAGAGATCGTTTCCCTTTGAACCTTAACCATGGGGTTGCCATGACGGTAGGGGTCCACTCTGGTGACTAATATATGGGCTTAAACCTCATCCCCCTCGATGTCTCAAATACCGCAGCCTTTGAAAGACCATTAGTTAAAAGATCTGCCAAATTATGTTTAGATCTTACAAACTGCAATGATATTGATTCTTTTATTTTATTTCTTATAGATTTATACCTGATCAGGATATAGGCAGTAATGTCTATTAGACAGAGAAAGACTAATTATACCACATGAATGACAATAATTGATCATGCTACTTCACAAAAGAACCATAAAATATAATCTACAAATGAACATCATAGACTTGCACAACATAGCAGTGAATTCATGAAATTGTTTCACTACCCATAATCTATATTATGCACCATTACCCCCACAATACTGGGACTACTACGTCACATCATCAGGAGGCTCAACTGATGGCATTAAACATTTTAACTTTTTCCTTTGTCATTTTAGAATTAGCTAAAAGAAACTACCAAACTAGCCTTAGATAAGACCAACCTTATTTCATCGAAATAATCATCACTGTCACCTTAATAACATATATATATATATATATGATTGCAATAAATAGTACAAAAATTTTAGTGAAGCAAAAAATGATCCCATGACATAACTAACAATCATAACATTATACACTGTAATTCACCAACATGAGAAGATATGAACGGGATTCATAGATGAACGCACACACAAAAAAATAAGCTATTTAATATGAATAACAAAACACCAAAAGAAGAAGCACCGAAAAGCCAACCATAAAATATTTTTTTTTCTTTTATATTTAAATCATGGTAGGATCTGATAAAGATTCTGTTTCTCCCTCTGAAAGAAGCAGACTATTCATTTAGATCAAAAGGCAAATGAAAACAAAAAGAATAACAACATTTGAACCCACGAAGAGATCAGATCACATCTCAGATCGCATCCAAAACCAAATCTCATATCTTCTACTTCAGTTAGTTCGGTTTGCAGAGCTTTAGTTCCAGGGCCTTCGAGATGGAAATCCTCAACAAGCTCAAGACTCTCGATGCCTATCCAAAGATCAACGAGGATTTCTAGAACAAGAGTTGCACATTGCATTTTCAAATGGAGATATTAAAAGGGTAGGCTTAGTATGCAAATCCTGTCTAATTAACATGGACGATAGGAGGTATAAGGCTAATCTAATCATCCTCCCACTGAAGTTCTTTGAGGTTATCCTTGGAATGGACTGGTTGGCCTCCTATCACATTTCAGTACACTATTTTAGAAAAATAGTGATCTTCAAAATTTCTAACTAACCTGAATTCAGTTTTACTGGAAGTCCGGAGCATCTGGCCTCAGTGTTTATATCAGCACTGCAGAGTGCAAAGTATTTGAAGAAAGGTGGCCAAGGGTTTCTTGTTGTGGTTAAGGACCTTCAGCAAAAAGATGTCAAGTTGGAGGATATTCCAGTGGCTTAGGAGTTCCTTGACGTCTTTTTGGATGAATTGAATGAATTGCCCTTGGACCAAAAAGTTAAGTTCACCATTGATTTGGTCCCTAGCATTGGATTTATATCCAAGGCCCCTTATCGCATGGCCCTAGTTGATCTAAAGGAACTGAAGAATCAATTGCATAAGCTCCTGGAGCAGGGATTTATTAGACCTAGTGTCTCTCCTTAGGGTGCTCTAATATTATTTGTTAAAAAGAAAGATAACGGTATTTGGCTCTGCATTGATTACCGAAAAATTAATAAGGTAACAGTGTGGAACAAGCATCCTTTGTTGAGGATTGATGACTTGTTTGATCAACTTCAAGGAGCCTAAGTGTTCTTAAAGACTAATCTCCAATCAATATAGCACCAGCTCAAGATCAAGGTTGGGGATGTGCCTAAGATATCATTCAGAAATAGGTATGGCTACTATGAGTTCTTGGTGATGCCGTTTGGATTGACTAATGTCCGGTAGCATTCATAGACTTGATGAACAGAATCTTTAAGCTATACTTGGATTAGTTTTTGGTAGTCTTCATTGATGACATCCTGGTATATTCTAAAAGCCGAAAGGAGCATGTGGACCACCTGAGGATTGTTTTGCAAACTCTTTAATAGAAAAAGCTTTATGCCAAGCTACAGAAGTATGACTTCTGGTTGAGCCAAATATCTTTCTTGGGTCATGTAATATCTAAAGATGGCATGTCTATAGACCCAAAGAAGACTGAGGCAGTTGTAAACTGGAGTTGGCCTTCCAATATATCTGAAGTGAAAAGCTTCTTAGGGCTGGCTGGATATTATCATAGATTCGTGGAAGGATTCTCTCGCATTGCTCTACCCCTGACTCACTTGACCCAAAAGCGAGAGAAATGATTGGACTAAGGAGTATGAGAGAAGTTTCTAGGAACTGAAGCAATGCCTAGTGTCACCCCCTATCCTTACCCATCCATCAGGATCTGGAAGATTCACCCTATTCGCTAATGCCTTTTGAAAGGGATTGAGATGTGTTTTGATGCAAAATAGGAAGGTAATAGCCTATGCCTCCAGACAACTAAAGCCATATGAGCAGAATTATCCTATCTATGACCTAGAGTTGGACACTATGATCTTTGCCTTGAAGATTTGGTGGCATTATCTATATGGGGAGACATGTGATGTATATACAGACCACAAGAGTTTGAAATACATTTCTACACAGAAGGAACTGAACTTAAGGCAGAGGAGGTGGTTGGAGCTACTAAAAGATTATGACATGAACCTGCACTATCACCTAGGGAAGGCCAATATGGTAGCTGATGCCTTGAGCAAGAAGTCCTCCTTAAAGTTAGCTTTTATAATCACTTCTCAGCCTCACATCCAGAGGGATCTTGAGAAGTGAGAGGTTGGATTGCGAGCACAACGATCCGATGGGCATGCAGCACTTGTACTCCAACTAACCCTAATACATAGGATCAAGTCCTAGAAAGAAGACTTGGATTTGTAGAGGATTAAAGAAGTTGTGTAGTCAAGGGTTCAGAATGAATTTAGTATAATGGAGGATATATGTCTAAGATTTGATGGTAGGCTCTGTGTGCCAAATGTGGAGGAATTAAGAGCAAAAATTTTGAGGGAGGCTCACTACTCTCCCTATACAGTGCACCCAAGAGGCACCAAGATGTACAGAGACCTAACAGAAAACTTTTGGTGGAAGAGAATGAATAGAGAAATTGCTCAGTATGTAACCAAATGTTTAGTATGTCAGCAAGTTAAGACTGAGCATCAAAGGCCTGCAGGACCCCTTCAGTTTCTGATGATTTTATAGTGGAAATGGAAGAAGATCACTATGGATTTTGTGACTGGTCTACTTAAGACACCCAAAGTAATGATGCAGTATGATGGGTCATTGTAGATAGATTGACAAAGTCAACCCATTTCCTATCATTTAGAGTGGGGTCTCCAGTGAGAGATTGACCAATATGTATATTGAGCAAATTATGAGGCTTTATGGTGTTCCCATATCTATTATAATAAATTAGGATACCATGTTTGTGTTCCAATTTTGGAAGAATCTTCATAGAGCTCTGAGAACCAAACTAAACTTTAGCACAGTTTTCCATCCCCAGACAGGTGGGCAGTCTGAGACGACTATGCAGATCTTGGAGGATATGTTGTGAGCTTGTGTGATGGACTTGGGTGGTGCTTGAGACAACCACTTACCTTTAGTGGAATTTGCTTATAATAATAGTTACCAAACCAGTATTCAAATGGCTCCATTTGAGGCTCTGTATGGTAAAAAATGCAGATCTCCCTTATGTTGGGATGAAGCAGGGAAGGAAAAATTGTTGGGCCCTGAGCTGATTTGGCAGACTATAGAAAAGATGCAGTTGATCAAAGAACAACTTCGCATAGCTCAGAGCCGATAGAAAAGCTATACTGATATAAGAAGGAGGAAGCTTGGATTCTAGATTGGGGACCATGTCTTCCTAAAGGTATCACCAAGCAAAAATGTGATGAGATTTGGAATTAGAGGGAAGCTAAGTCCACGATACATTGAGCCATTTAAGATTAATTTTAAGCAAAGTAGGAGAAGTAGATTATAGCTTGACACTACCTCCGGCACTTTCTAGAATACACAATGTATTACATATATCCATGTTGAGAAAGTACATTTCTAATCTCAACCATGTGATAGAGTTTGAGCCCATACAGTTAAGGAAGGACCTGACATACGAAGAGCATCCTATGTGTTGCCCAGATGTAATAACCCAAGAGGGGGGTGAAATGGGTTATTTAAAAAATTTAGCTAAGCAGATATATGTGCTTTCAACTCTAATTTTGATTTGCAGCGGTGAAGTGGGGTGCATAGAATAATATCAACAGAAAAGTAAGCAATCACAAATACACAGAAGTTTATAGTGGTTCGGTGCCAAACTCAGCACCTACATCCACTCCCCAAAACCTTTGGAAATTCCACTAATCGTATCACAACGATTACAACCTCTAGCCAAACCAAGCTAGCCCTCTTGTTTATATGACACAAGGCAGCCAAAAAAACCCCTAGCTAAACCAGGCTAGTCCTCTTGTTTCACGGCATAAGGAAGCCAAAAACCCCTAGCCAAACCTAGGCTAGTCCTCTTGTTTAAATGGCACAAGGAGGCCAATAACAAACCAGGGTTCACTAACCCTTTTACAAGATAATCAGAGTATGTAAAGGAGAAGCTCCTACAAAAAGCAAATATTAAGAATATACTTTACAACTTTTTGAAGCAATAAACTCAGCAATAAATGAACTAGGTTGAAGCAGCTGAAGTCTTGAATGCTTGAAAAGCTTCAATGATTTGGACGACCTTTCAAAGCAAGGAATGGACTTGAATGCACAACAACCACTCAACAAATATTCAATGAAGGCTCTTTTCTTGGATTTTTCTCTCTTTAAAATTTCTTTTTTTTCAAAAATTGTCAAGGTGTGCTTCTAATCCCAGCTATTTATAACCATCTAACAAGAAAATATCCGTTAGATACATAAGAAATAAATGGAAATAATAACGGAAAGAAAATATAACCGTTAAACATGTTTCCCTTAAGCATTGAATGCAGATCTCCATTTGAGGAAGGATAAGCACTGCAAAAATTTAAAAATCCAAAAGTTAAATATAGCTTGAAATAGCAATAGAGAGAGAGTAAGAGAGAAAGAACACTCTTAAGAGCTCAGGCGGACTGAAAAATAAATCCAAGTAGCTGAGGATATGAATGCCATCGTCCAAGAGTTAAGCAAGGGACCTTAGCTAGCTAATCAGTTAGCTAACCAGAGAGACCAAAGACAAATAAGACGTCCACAGGTATTTCTTCAGTCAGCTAGAGGGTTGCTAGTTAATTCTCCAGCTAACTCACAACAAAAAGCAACGGCCAGCAAGGTAAAAAGCTGAATACTTAGTTAACTAGGCAGCTAACTAAGCAACGGTCAGTTAGCTCTTTAGTTAACTATCAGGAAAAAGCAATGACAGAGGAAAAGTTTCATGCATCCATAGTTAGCTCTCTAGCTAACTGAATTTGAATCCCTCTCGACTGCAGGAGAAAAAATAAAACAGTTAGTTAGCTGAATAGTTAACTGAATGAAACGTCAGCTAGCTAAAAGGTTTCTCAGCTAGCTCCATAGATAGCTAAACAGTTAACTAAGAGGAACGTCAGCTAGCTAAAAGGTTTCCCAGCTAGCTCCATAGATAGCTAACCAGTTAACTAAGCAAACGCCAGCTAGCTAAAAGGAGTTGCAGTTAGCTAACAAGACATCCAGCCAGCTAGCTAAAATTTGAGGGTGTTCGGCCAATGCACTGTGACGAGCGAATTAGTTAACTAAAGGAATTCCAGCTAGCTAACAAGCTAGCTCACCAGTTAACTAAAAGAAAATGACATTCGGCCAGGCACCTGAGACAAGTTTCTTAGTTAGCTGAAAGAGCTCCAGCTAGCTAACAAACTAACTCACCAGCTAGCTAAAGAAGGAGGACGTTCGTCTAGGCACCTGAGACGAGCATTTTAGTTAGCTGAAGAAACTGCAGCTAGCTAACAAGCTAGCTAAGCAGCTAGTTAAAATGTAAGATCGTTCGGTCCAAACACTGTGAAAATTTCTCAGCTAGCTGAAAGTCATGCCAGTTAGCTAAATAGAATAACAAGCTAGCTAACCAGTTAACTCCCAGGCTAATAATCATATTCAAAGCAAATTAAATGAAGTACTTTCTTACCAGTCGATTTTGCATGAAGATACTTACTTGCAAGGCGACCGAACTTCCCTGTATCAATCTTAGAATTGCTTAATTTGTTTTGTAATCATCAAAATCAATCTGGGGTCAACAATCTCCCCCTTTTTGATGATGACAAAACCTTTAAGAAAATAAAGAGCAAGTGTATATATGGAAGTTTAATAAGTAAACAGGAGTAATCAGAAAACATTAATTTCTCTCCCTGTCAAAATAAATAAGTGAAATCTTTTTGTTTCTCCCCCTGAATATATGGAGTTACTATTTTACTCCATTTCTTAATGTATGCAAGCAACATTCTTCTCCCCCTTTTTGTCATTAATCAAAAAGAAGTTTGAAGAGTCTTGCAATAATTTTAAGCATAATAGATCAAGGAGATGTTAACATTCATTGCATAATTAAAGCAGCCATGCAGATTAGCACAAGATAGTAGATATTACATGTCATTGTTTTAAGTCATAAAGCATAAACATAAACAAGCATAACAAGTTTGTTCAAATACTACAAAACATATAAGTTAAGTACAATCATTTATTGTCATCAGATGAAGAAATATGCATGGAGGAAACTTTTGTCTTGCGTGAAGATTGAGGCTTGACGGAGGACGACCGTGACAGTGGAGAGAAAAGGTGCGGATGAGAAAATGAAGCATCAGGCGCAGAGGCGGCAGAACAAGTGATGAGAGTCTCCATGAGTTGACTCAGCCTAGAGAGGGTTGCAGTCCAATGATCAACAACGTTTGCTGCATCCCGGGTCTGGGTCTGGCTCGATCTCATTTGATATTCTACCCACTCAGCCTTAGTCTCAAAGTTTTTAAGCTTGCTTTTAAGTAAATTTATCTCCTTCAGGATCCATTCCATGACAGATTCGTTGTGGTGAAAAACTCTCCCATTAAAAATGTTCACATCATGAACAAGCCTTTCAAGAATGAGTTTAAAATCAGACATGTTCTCAAAAACAGAAGAAATATATGGTACAAGAGTCTGATCATTGACGGAAGAAGCACTGTCACCAGAGCTTCGACTAGAAGTGGCAAGGGTCAATTCATTGATAATATGACGGAGTTGATCATCACATAATCTGACAATTGGAAAGGAGCAGCAGGGTTGTCATTGCGAAAAGATGATCCAGAAACATTGATTTCAGGTGGATCAGGTAGAAAAGGATTTTGGTCAGCTGTCATAGCAGCAAGATACGGATTGGGTTGGCTGAAGTCATAAGTGAAAAAGTTTTGAGGGGAACAGGCAGGTTGATTCACAGTAGGCGGTGGCATACTAGATTGTTCTGTTCTAGATCTAACTTTTAACCAAATGCCATCTCATTTAGCAAAATCCATACGGTGATGTCAGAGTGGCGTAATGCCACTGCAGTTTCTCCTTTAAGTTTGATATTAAAAAATTCAAATACATATGTGAGAAACATTCCGTAGGGCAAAGCAGCCTTAGATCTGGACAGATTCTCTCATAACGGTCATCATTAATTCAGGTAAATCAATAGGGTCTTCTATTAAGATATTATACATTAAGCAAATGTCCCTATTGTTTACCACATTACATGATCCAGCACGAGGAGCAAGAATCTTAGCAATGATACTATGGAAAAGCCGATTTTCAACAGATAACATATTTGCATCTAATGTTTCAATCTTACTAGCTTCAGTATCATCTATATTAATGATTAGGCCAATCTTATATCCGCGTTCACTAGGGAGAATTTCTAAGAAACCTTCAGATGGAATTTTCAAAGCAGATCCTAATGTTTTACCGTCTAGGTCTATCTTAGTCTTTTTCACAAAGGAAGAAATAGTTCCACTACCAAAGGAAATGTTTTCATAAAATTCCTTAATAAGTTCAGGATAAATAGGTCTTTTGGTAGAAAGAAGCTTATCCCAGCCTTGTTTAACTAACAAATTACCGATTTTAAAACCTTCTTGTTCTAAAAAACTAAAGTCTACTAACCTCCCATGAGAAAAGATTTTGAAGCAAGTAGGGAGTTGATTTGAGTAGAAGACGTGGAAGACTTCCGGCGAAGATCGGCACAATTATCATCTCTAGCGATTGCCTTCTTCTTAGGAGCCATCAACTTCTTCTAGATAGATTAATAGGTTGAATGGAAGGAAGGATTAATGGAAGGAATGAAAGAAGGGATTGAAGAGGAAGAGAGGACGCTCGGTGAAGATGCACGGCTGAGGGAGACGATCATGGAATGAAGGATTTGATTTGGTAAAAAATATATATAAGGAGATAGCTTGATGGTTAGCTGGCCAGGTGACTGTTTGGTTGCCTAGTCAGGTAACTGCCATGAATAAAATAAAATAAAAAGCATTAAATGTCCGGTTGGTGGATGGATTTAAGAAGGTATAGCAGTTGGCATTCATAAAGATGAAAAGACTTAAAGCATACAACATACTTAAGCAATTAATTTGACAGGAAGTTCCCTTTAATTGATTTGATTTAAAAGATGTCACATCAATTTGATATCATATCAATTCATTAATTATTTCATTAAATGGTTGGATCAAACATCCCTAATTCTCTTCTGATTTCATAAAATTTAGTTTCATCAAGTGGCTTAGTAAAAATATCAGCAATTTATTTTTAGTATTTAAAAATTCAATCACAACATTTCCATTGTTAACATGATCTCTAATGAAATGATGTCTAATTTCAATATGTTTAGTTCTGGAATGTTGAATAGGATTTTTAGTTAAACTAATTGCACTTGTATTATCACATTTTATAGGTATGGCTTTTTGTTTAATACCATAATCTTCTAGTTGTTGCTTAATCCATAAGATTTGAGCACAGCAACTCCCAGCTGCAACATACTCGGCCTCGGCCGTAGATAGTGCTACTGAAGTTTGCTTTTTCCTAAACCATAAAATTAAGTTAACACCTAGAAACTGGCATGTTCCAATGGTTGATTTCCTATCTAATTTACATCCAGCAAAGTCAGAATCAGTGTATCCTATTAAGTCAATGCTAGATTGTTTATCATACCATATACCAAATTTATTGTTCCATTTAAATATTTAAATATTCTTTTAACATCAAGCAAGTGTAATTCTTTAGGACTGGCTTGATATCTTGCACACATGCAAACACTAAATAAAATATCTGGCCTACTAGCAGTTAAATATAACAAAGATCCAATCATACCTCTATATAATTTTAAATCAACAGATTTTTCAGAATTATAAGTTTCAAGTCTACATGATGAGCTCATAGGGTACCGATACTCTTGGATGTCTCCATGCCAAACTTCTTGATCATTTCTTTTGTATATTTGGATTGGCTTATGAAGATCCCATCTTTGCTTTGTTTAATTTGAAGTCCGAGGAAGTAGGTCAGCTCACCCATCATACTCATCTCGAACTCTCCCTGCATAAGCTTAGCAAAGTCTTTGCACAAAGATTCATTAGTGGCACCAAATATGATATCATCGACATAGATTTGAATAACTAATATATCTTTATTTTACCTTTTAATAAATAAAGTTGTATCCATAGTTCCTCGAATAAAATTATTACTAATCAAGAATTTGCTTAATCTTTCATACCAAGCCCGGGACACTTGTTTCAAACCATACAAAGCTTTGTTTAATTTGAAAACGTGGTTTGGAAATAGATGATTTTCAAATCCGGGTGGTTGTTCCACAAAAACTTGTTCAGCAATATATCCATTCAAGAAAGCGCTTTTAACATCCATTTGATATAATTTAAAATTCATATAACAAGCATAAGCAAGAAGTAATCTAATAGCTTCTAATCTAGCAACAGGGGCATAGGTTTCATCAAAATCAATTCCCTCTTCTTGATTATAACCTTTAGCTACTAATCTTGCCTTATTTCTAATTATATTACCATGTTCATCTAATTTGTTTCTATAAACCCATTTAGTTCCAATAATTTGATGATCATGAGGTCTTTCAATAAGAGTCCAAACATTATTTCTTTCAAATTGGTTAAGTTCCTCATGCATGGCATTAATCCAATCAACATCATTTTTAGCATCATCATAACATTTAGGTTCAATTTTAGATACAAATGCTAAATTATTACAAGCATCTCTAAATGATGATCTAGTTCTCACTCACTCCTTGAGAAGGATCACCAATAATTTGATCTTTAGGGTGACTAAGAACATACCTCCATCCTCTTTCTAATTCATCATTACCTTGTGAGGCTTCAGGTAGGTCAGCGTTCTCTTCTTCACTTACCTCTTGTGTGTTGGCCCAGATGGCAACCCAAGAGGGGGGGGGGGTGGGGTTTTTTTTTAAAATTAAGCCTTTTAAAACAATTTAAACAATTGATGAGAGGATATAGACAATTAATTCAAGTTAAAGCACGATAGCAAGAGAGAGAGATAAATAAGCACGACAAACACAAAGATTTTATAGTGGTTCGGTGTATCCAACACCTACGTCCACTCCCAAGCTCCACTTGGGTCCACACTATAATCTCCTCGATTATAGTCGAGTTGTTTTACAAGATTACAACCCAAACTTGTTGTTTTCTCAGGATCACAACGAACCCAGCCGGTTTTACACGGGCTCACCAGTACAAAACCCAACACACAAGCTATCCTTAGCTTGTGACGAGGTAAACTACCTCCACTAATTCAACCCACTGATTGAATTAGCAAACTACAAGATAAAATATGAGTTTAATACAAAACAACTTCTTTTGAGCAGATATTTCAAAATAAAAGCAAGGTTTAGAAGGGCATGTTTAGATCCGATTTGAGTGCAGGCTTTTCTTCTTTTCTTCTTTTCCTCAACTCCTTTGAAGTGTGGAATCGGGCCTCAGCTCAGATTCTTCACGGATTGAATGTTGGAGTTGATTTGAGCTTTCTCTCCTTTTCTTTGAATGTAGAAAATCTCTTGATTTGATCTTGAATGGCTCTTGGATTTTCTTCTAAAACTTTCTTGGATTGATGAACTTGAACACAGATGAAGTCTCCTTTGATTTCACTCCTTCTCTTTCACTCTATTTTTGAATCTCGGATTTTTTTCAAATGACGCTCTGTTTTTCCTCTTTTTCTGAAAGATTTTTCTTTTTCTCTCTTGATTTGTATATCTCTGTTTTTGATTTGAAAACGGCCTCTCTATTTATAGACTCTGCAAAAATATAGTCGTTAGAAACAAAGAAATCTAGCCGTTATTGAAAAATCTTACCGTTGGTGCTGAGTTGGCATTTAGAAAAAATCACGCCCAGACTTGTTGGAGTCGGCTCCAACTTTAGGCGAGTCGGCTCGAAGATGTGATGCCAAAAATAGAAACATTCAAAAGGTTAAGAGGTCGACTCAACAAAAATAAGGTGTCGACTCCTGACAGTCGGGGGTCGACTCATGAAAAGCAAGGGGTCGACTCGAGAAGTGCTCAGAAAAACAACTCTCTGAAGTCTGAGCGGAGTCGACTCCCACAGTCATGGAGCCGGCTCGACAATATCGGGGGTCGACTCTTGAAATCATAGGGGTCGACTCGAGAAAAATAGACATATCTATATACTGAGTGGAGTCGACTCTGAAACTCTAGAGTCGGCTCCGGAACGTATCAAAAATTAGAGAATTTTCTGATTGACTTTGAAATTCATTCCAGATTAATTTTAAATCAATTTTTGACTTGAATATCATAAATTTGATATTAAGAACCAATTCAAGGTATGTTCCAAAAACTCGTTGATTGAAATTTGAAGTGTAAAAATTTCTTTTTGAAAGATTAAACATGGAGCTTGAAGCTACATTCCAATTGATTATTGTGATTCTTAGCAAACTCATTGATTATGAGAAATAAATTCATTGCTCATGTAAATAAATTCATTGCATCTTTTAATATACTCATGGCTTTTGGTAATCATCAAAATCAATAGAATTGGGGCAACAATTTCTCAACAATCTCCCCAACAATCTCCTCCTTTTTGATGATGACAAAAACATTGAGTATATGCATGATTAATTGAATAATTTATTTTATTTTCATAGTTAGGCTCCCCCTGAATGAGGTAGCTCCCCCTATGAAACTCAAATAAATATCCCATTCATTCAATTTAAGCTCATACACAATTTAACGTCAAAATTCAGCATTTTCATCTAAATTGCTTTTTCATTCATTCACTGTATGTGTAATGTTTAATTATTACTCCCTTTTCTCCCATTCAATTATTTATTATATGCATATCCAATATCATTCATTTAATTTCTCCCATGCATATACAGTCATGTATAAAACTCTTCCCCTTTTTTGTTATCAACAAAAAGGTAGAGAAGCATCAAACACAATTACATTCATTAAATTTAAAATATGCTTTAACATGAACTGAGATTCATTGATAAATAAGAGAAGTACATTCAAACTCAAACTTCATTGTACATTCAAAACTAACTTTTCATTACATAAAAATGTAAATCATAATGTAAATTTCATTACATTGCAAAGACTAAACATCCATTACATCAAAAATGTGTCCTTACAATTCTTGTTAAGTGATCTATAATGTTCTTCATTCCATCAGTTTGAAGCTTAACATAATCTTTCAGTCTTTCATCCACAAAAGTACAAGCAGTTAAAATCTTATCTTGAAGCTCGGCATTGCACTTTGCATAAGTCTCACCATCTCCACAAATGTCTTTAAGTTCTTCAAAAATATTCTTTAAATCACCACTTAAAGACTCAGTAGAGGAGCTAAGAGTAGATTCAATCTTGGTGATCCGATCATCTAATGAATAGAGAGTTTCTTTAAGATTCATGAATTTATTATCAAACTCAGTCTTCATTCTATCCTCTTGAGCATCAAGAAGACTCTTGAGCTGCATTAACTGAAGATCCGAAAAACCAACTGATGAAGAAGATGACTGATCAAACATCGGAGCAGGAGAAGGGGCCGGAACTGGAACAGAAGAGCTAGAGGAATGGGTGATGAATGTCTAACTAAAGGTCCAGGTGCCTCAACATCAACTGCTCTATCTTCCAACTGACTTTTCCTTTCCATCTACCATCTTTCTTCATAAATCCCATCCTATGAATAGTAGCCAAGCTATAGTAATCAGTGTGTCTCAAATTTCTCATTGGCTCACTATCAGAAATGATTATCCCTTGGCTTTGAAAAATCTTAGTTAATATCATGCCATAGGGTAGACTTGATTTCCTCTTGCTCCCACAGTCAGCTATGTACCAAATTATCATATTCGGAAGATTGATAGGTCTCCCAGCCACTATAGCATCCATAACAAAAATGTCTCTCTCAGATACATAATCAAATCTCCCAGTCTTAGGGAATAGAATCCTACTACATATGTTATGGAGAAGCCCTAATTCCAAAGATAGTTGATTTGCTTGGACTTCTTCAAAACCAACAATTTCTTTATTTAACAATCTTGACAAAGCCGGGCTCCTATCATCAGGTGAAAATGTAGAAGGACCAGACACTGGAAGATTCAAAAGTCTTGAGAGTAAATCCATTGTCACATTTATCCTATTTCCTCTAATCACGCTGACCAATCCATTATCTCCTCTTGACAGATTTTTATAAAATTCTTTAACCAAGGCTGGGTAGGTTGGGCAATCTAAAGAACATATTTTCTCTCATCCCATTTCAATTAACTGTCTTCCTACAAGAAAACCTTCTGCCTCAAATAGTTCAAAATCAACCTTTCTCCCGATTGTAATCACTCTATCGGCTAGGCGGTCTACCTGAGATGTGGCCGCAGTAGGAGAAGCACTCGGAGTTGAAGAGGATGAGGTGGAATCCATGCTCGGAGATGGTTCGCGAGCGGGACGCCTCACTGTCTTCTTCACCGCCTTCTTCCTTTTCATCCCGGCCGCTCCAAGGCTAGAACCACGGGTTTTAGGTGCCATTTGATTTAGTGGAAAGGTTAATCAAGGATTTCTAAGGATTTGGTAGGTTGGGAAAAACTTTGGAGAGAGTTTTTGATTGATTTGAGAAGATAGAGATGAACGAGGAGTCGACTCTGCCCTAGATAAATCGACCTGGGACCACTTCGAGTCGGCTCCTGCAAAGTGTGGAGTCGACTCCGGGTAGTCACAGAATTCTAACTTGAAGTGGAGTCGACTCGCACAGAGATGGGGTCGGCTCTAGAGTTTCAGCAGAAACATGAGTCGACTCCGATACTGATCGAGTTGGCTCCGAGACCATTTCAGAGCAAAAAACATAAAGTTTTAGAGAATCTGAAATGTGTCCGGATATTGATCATAAAAATTGATAAAAAATCATTGGATTTTAATAGATCAATTAGATATGAATTCTAGATAAGATTTCCTTAAAGATTAAAGAATAGAAAGAGTTCTAGATAATTTTTCTTAAGGGTCTCAAAATCATTCTAATGGATCACAAATCCCTAACTCTCCTCTAAGATAACAGAATCTTTCTTCACTCAAGGGTTTTGTAAATATATCTACTAATTGTTCTTCAGTATTAACATAATCAAGACATATTTCTCCATTAGTTACATGTTCTCTAATAAAATGATATCTAATTTCTATGTGTTTTGTCCTAGAATGTTGAATTAGATTTTTGTTAGATTAATTGCACTTGTATTGTCACATTTTATAGGTGTTTTGTCAAGTGTGATACCATAGTCTTCAAGTTGTCGCTTAATCCATAAGATTTGAGCACAACAACTTCCAGCTGCAACATATTCAGCTTCAGTAGTTGATAATGCAACTGAATTTTGCTTTTTGCTAAACCATGAGATTAAGTTACTTCCTAAGAATTAGCATGCACCACTTGTGCTTTTCCTATCTAACTTACATCCAGCATAATCAGAATCAGAATATGCAATTAAGTTCAATGTTGAGTCTCTAAAATACCATAAGCCTACATTTTTTGTTCCATTTAAGTATCTTAGTATTCTTTTAACAGCAATTAAGTGAGATTCTTTAGGTTCTGATTGAAATCTAGCACATAGACAAATAGAGAACATTATATCAGGTCTACTAGCAGTTAAGTAGAGTAGAGATCCGATTATACCTCGATAGTACTTTTGATCAACTTTCTTACCTTCCTCATCTTTGTCTAACTTGCATGAAGGACTCATTGGAGTTCCAAGGGGTTTCATTGAATCCATACCAAACTTTTTGAGTAGTTCCTTCATGTACTTGGTTTGGTTGATGAAAATCCCTTCCTTTTCTTGTTTGATTTGGAGTCCAAGGAAAAAGTTGAGTTCTCCCATCATTCTCATTTCAAACTCACCCTGCATCAACTTAGCAAATTCTTGGCATAGAAGATTGTTAGTAGCACCAAAAATAATATCATCAACATATATTTGAACTACTAATAAATCTTTACTTTTTCTTTTCAAAAATAATGTTTTATCTACATTTTCTCTTATAAAATCATTTTCAATTAAGAATTTACTTAATCTATCATACTATGCTCTAGGTGCTTGTTTCAAACCATATAATGCTTTGTGCAATTTAAAAACGTGATTTAAAAATTCATGATCTTCAAAGCCTGGCGGTTGTTCTACATACACTTCTTCATTTATAAATCCATTTAAAAAAGCACTTTTTACATCCATTTGAAATAAGTTGAAATTCATGTGACATGCAAATGCAAGTAATAGTCTAATGGCTTCTAATCTAGCTACTGATGCAAAGGTTTCATCAAAATCAATACCTTCTTCTTGATTATATCCTTTTGCAACTAATCTAGCTTTGTTTCTAATTACTATGCCATTTTCATCTAGTTTATTTCTAAATACCCATTTTGATCCTATAACAGAATGATCTTTAGGTCTTTCTACTAATGTCCATACATTATTTCTAGTAAATTAATTTAATTCTTCTTGCATAGCTAACATCCAATTATTATCTTTTTCAGCTTCTTCAATAGTCTTAGGTTCAATTTGTGATACAAATGCAAGATGATTACTAATATTTCTCATAGATGATCTAGTTCTTATTCCTTGAGATGGATCACCTATAATCAATTCCTTAGAGTGACTATAAGCGTATCTCCAATCTCTAGGAAGATCCATATCATTATGATTAGTGTTAGTATCATCATCCTTAGGCGAATCATTATCTTTAGCCTCTTGCTCATGATCTGAAGATACATCAATATTTAATTTTTCAAGATCTTTCTCAATTATGTTTGTATCTTCCTCATCATCAAACTTTTCGGAACGAGTTGCTAAAGATTCATCAAAAACTACATGAATGGATTCTTCAACAACTAAAGTTTTCTTGTTAAATACTCTATATGCTTTACTAGTCGTTGAATATCATAAGAATATTCCTTCATCAGATTTAGCATCAAATTTGCCTAAATTATTTTTACCATTATTATGAATAAAACATTTACAACCAAATGCATGAAAATATCTAATATTAGGTTTTCTATTTTGCCATAGTTCATAAGGTGTTTTCTTAAGTATTGGTCTTATTAGGGCTCTATTTAAAATGTAACATGCCGTGTTTATAGCTTCCGCCCAAAAGTACTTTGGTAGGTTGCTTTCACATAACATGGTACGGGCCATATCTTCTAAAGTCCTATTTTTCCTTTCTACAACACCATTTTATTGTGGGGTCCTAGGTGCAGAAAAATTATGATTAATACCGTTTTCAGCACAAAAATTTTCAAATAAGTGATTTTCAAATTCAGTTTCATGATCACTTCTTAGAGACACTATGGTAGTGTTTTTCTCATTTGCGACTTTCTTAAAGAATTTCAAGAATATCAAAAAGTCTCATCTTTGTGAGCCAAAAATAATACCCAAGTGTATCTAGAGTAATCATCTACAATCACAAGACCATATTTCTTTCCTCCTAGACTTGTGGTTCTAGTTGGTCCAAAAAGGTCCATGTGAAGTAGCTCTAATGGACTAGAAGTTGAAACAACATTTTTAGATTTGAAAGAACTTCTTGTTTGTTTTCCAAATTGACATGCATCACATATTTTATTGTTTTCAAAATCTATTTTAGGTAACCCTTTAACTAAGTCCATTTTAATTAGTTTTGAAATTAGGTGTGTGCTTGCATGACCTAATCTACGATGCATAACCATCTAATTTCATTCATATTAGCATTATCAGCAATTAAGCAATGATCACTCATAGATAATTTATCTAGATCAACCAAGTAAACATTGCCATGTCTATAACCAGTAAATACAATGCTATTATCAATGGAATTAGATACTGTGCAGAGAGAGGTTTCAAATGATACTTTAAAATCTTTATCGCACAATTGGCTTATACCAATTAAGTTATGCTTCAAACCATCAACATAAAGTACATTATCTATAAAAGTGGATGGAGTTATACAGATTTTACCAAGGCCCATAATCTGACCTTTACCATTATCACCGAACGTAACAACTCCTCCTTTCTTTTCTTTAAGGGTGATGAATTCTTCTTTGTCACCCGTCATATGTCTTGAGTAGCCACTATCAAGATACCACTTTCTCTTTGATCTCTTGGCCACAAGACATTCATGCAATAAAATCAAACTTTATATTTAGGTACCCAAGCTTTATTGGGTCCTTCATGGTTAGTAGCAACAAATATTGTTCCTTTTGGAACCCATATTTTCTTTCCTTTAAAATTTAAATTCTTATTTGGTTTTTGTAAATTACATTCAAATGATTTATGCCCTTTTAAATTGCATTTAAAACAAGTGATGTTACTATGTCTATCACGTACAAAAATGTTTTTCAAAGATTTTTATTTTCTAAATGTATTGTATCCTAATCCAGCCTTATCAAAAACTGCTTTTGACTATCTAAAATCATGTTTAGTTTAGTAGAACTTAAGGTGAATTTATCAACAATATCTTTGTATTTTTTAAGTTCTTTCTTTAGAAATTCATTTTCTATAATATGCTGTTCATTTCCCAAAGATAGAGTTTGTATTTGCTTTTTCAAATCTTTTATTAGATTTTTGTTTTCAGATCTTAGTATATTAATTTCATGAGTAAAATCATCCTTTTCTTTAAGAAACATTTTCTTTTTATCTTTTAAATCTTTAATTGCAAGCATCACTTCATTTTCTCTTTAATTAAGTTTATGTTTTCAGTTTTCAAAGATTTATATTTCTTTTTCAAAATCTTAAAATCATCTACAAGTTCATTGAAGGCTTCAAATAGTTCATCAAAAGCAAAATCATCACAGGGATTTTCAGAACTTACCTCATCATCGTCGTTCTCCATAAAACAAATGTTGGCAACCTCTTTTTGTTCTTCTTCTTCGGAAGAAGATTCATCACTGTCGCTCCAAGTTGCAACATACGCTTTCTTCTTTTTCTTGAAAGTCTTTTTCAATTGCGGACAATCATATCTATAATGCCTCAGTTTCTTACATTCATAACAGATCAAGGGGTCTTTCTCTTTGTCCTTGTCCTTATCTTTTTCCTTTTCTCCTTCCATCTTATTTTCAAATTTCTTTTTGTGGAAGGGTTTCTTTCTTCTCATAAATTTCTTAAATTTTCTTGCTAGAAGAGCTGTGTCTTCATCATCATCCTCATCATCGCTGCTGCTATCTTCAACTTCTGCAGCCTTGAGGGCAATTGTATTCTTCCTTTTGCTATCCTCCTCCACATGTTGCTTCATTGTCAATTCATGGGTCATAAGGGATCCAAGAAGCTCTTCCAAAGGTAAAGTGTTTAGATCTTTGGCTTCTTGAATGGCTGTCATTTTGGCTTCCCATGATCTTGGTAGTGACCTAAGAATTTTGCGAACCAAATCAGCATTAGTGTAGGTTTTTCCAAGACTCTTCAAACCATTAACAATATCAGTAAATCTAGTATACATGCATGTTATGGTTTCATATTGTTCCATGCTAAACAATTCATATTTATGCACAAGTATATTAATCTTAGATTCTTTAACTTGGTTGGTTCCCTCATGGGTAACCTCTAATCTATCCCATATCTCTTTAGCGGAATTACAGGTAGAGATATGATTAAATTCATTAGCATCAAGAGAACAATATAAAACATTCATGGATTTTGCATTAAGCTGAGCCATCTTTCTATCATTTTCATTCCAATCCCTTTCGGGCTTAGGAACTATAGAGCCATCAACTAAGTGTGTGGGTGTACTAGGTCCATTAATTATGATACTCCACAATTCATAATCTGAAGCTTGAATGAATATCCTCATTCTTGCTTTCCAATATGAATAGTTGGAACCATTAAAAAGGGTGGTCTATTTGTGGAATGGCCCTCAGCAAAACTTGAGCTGGCTTGTGTTGCCATTTGGATCTTTCGCTCTTGATCGTGTGATCAATCAAAAACAAATGAGCACAAGCTCTGATACCAATTGTTGGCCCAGATGGCAACCCAAGAGGGGGGGGTGAATTGGGTTCTTTTAAAAATTAAGCCTTTTAAAACAATTTAAACAATTGATGAGAGGATATAGACAATTAATTCAAGTTAAATAGAAAGAGAGAGAGATAAATAAGCACGACAAACACAAAGATTTTATAGTGGTTCGGTGTATCCACCACCTACGTCCACTCCCAAGCTCCACTTGGGTCCATACTATAATCTTCTCGATTATAGTCGAGTTATTTTACAAGCTTACAACCCAAACTTATTATTTTTTCGGGATCACAACGAACCCAGCCGGTTTTACACGGGCTCACCAGCACAAAACCCAACACACAAGCTATCCTTAGCTTGTGACGAGGTAAACTACCTCCACTAATTCAACCCACTGATTGAATTAGCAAACTACAAGATAAAATATGAGTTTAATACAAAACAGCTCCTTTTGAGCAGATATTTCAAAATAAAAGCAAGGTTTAGAAGGGCCTGTTTAGATTCGATTTGAGTGCAGGCTTTTCTTCTTTTCTTCTTTTCCTCAACTCCTTTGAAGTGTGGAATCGGGCCTCAGCTCAGATTCTTCACGGATTGAATGTTGGAGTTGATTTGAGCTTTCTCTCCCTTTCTTTGAATGTAGAAAATCTCTTGATTTGATCTTGAATGGCTCTTGAATTTTCTTCTAAAACTTTCTTGGATTGATGAACTTGAACACATATGAAGTCTCCTTTGATTTCACTCCTTCTCTTTCACTCTATTTTTGAATCTCGGATTTTTTCAAATGACGCTCTGTTTTTCCTCTTTTTCTGAAAGATTTTTCTTTTTCTCTCTTGATTTATATATCTCTATTTTTGATTTGAAAACGGCCTCTCTATTTATAGACTCTGCAAAAATATAGTCGTTAGAAACAAAGAAATCTAGCCGTTATTGAAAAATCTTACTGTTGGCGCTGAGTTGGCATTCAGAAAAAATCATGCCCAAACTTGTTGGAGTCGGCTCCAACTTTAGGCGAGTCGACTCGAAGACGCGAGGCCAAAAATAGAAACATTCAGAAGGTTAAGGGGTTGACTCAACAAAAATAAGGTGTCGACTCCTGACAGTCGAGGGTCGACTCATAAAAAGTAAGGGGTCGACTCGAGAAGTGCTCAGAAAAATAACTCTCTGGAGTCTGAGCGGAGTCGACTCCCACAGTCATGGAGTCGGCTCGATAATATCGGGGGTCGACTCTTGAAATCACAGGGATCGACTCGAGAAAAATAGACATCTCTGTATACTGAGTGGAGTCGACTCTGAAACTCTAGAGTCGGCTCTGGAACGTATCAAAAATCAGAGAATTTTCTGATTGACTTTGAAATTCATTCCAGATTAATTTTAAATCAATTTTTGACTTGAATATCATAAATTTGACATTAAGAACCAATTCAAGATATGTTCCAAAAACTCATTGATTAAATTTTGAAGTGTAAAAATTTCTTTTTGAAAGATTAAACATAGAGCTTGAAGCTACATTCCAATTGATTATTGTGATTCTTAGCAAACTCATTGATTATGAGAAATAAATTCATTGCTCATGTAAATAAATTCATTGCATCTTTTAATATACTCATGGCTTTTGGTAATCATCAAAATCAATAGAATTGGGGCAACAATTTCTCAACAATCTCCCCAACATTATGTATCATTCTTGTCCTTTAATGTGATGCCCTTGAATTGATGATCTTCAATGTCATCTGCATCATTTATACCTTTTCCCTATTTTTCCAATGCCAATTATTTTTCCTTGGCCATTATTACCGAAAGTAACAGCACCTCCATCTTTTGCTTCCAAAGTGATGAATTGTGATTCATCATCGGTTATGTGTCTTGAGCACCCGCTGTCCAAGTACCATTGTCTTTTAATTGCTTGGGTTGAAAGACACACCTGCATACACAATTTCAATTTCTATTCTTAGGTACCCAAGTTTTCTTGGGTCCTTTAGGGTTAGTCAAAATGGTTTCTTTTGGGATCCATATCTTCCTTATCTTTTGTGTTTGGTAAATATAAGCTTTGTGTCCAATTTTTCCACATTTAAAACATGTAATTTTAGTAGAATCATCAGCATGCTCATAAATATTTTTCAGAAATTTTTGTCTTTCAAAAATATTGTATCCAAGACCAGCTCTATTGTAAACAGCTCTTTGACTATTTAAAATCATTTCAAATTTTTTTGAACTTAGACTAAATCTATCAACAATTGGTTTTAATTTATCTACTTCATTTTTCAAATTTTGGTTTTCCTTTAACAATGATTCATTATCCTTTGAAATTCTTTCTTTTTCAAGAGTAAGATTTTTGATTTCATTTTTCAATTCTTTGCTTTTTGAACTTAAATTTGTAAAATCATCAATAAGTTCATAAAATGCACATTGTAATTCATCAAAGGTAAAGTCATGTAAAAAGTTAGGGCTTACCTCATCATTATCAGCCATGAAACAAACATTGGCAACTTCATTTTTCTCTTCATTTTCTGAACTTGTAGCTTCACTGTCGCTCCAAGTGGCCATCATTGCCTTTTTCTTTATTCTTCTAGATGCCTTCTTTAATAGTGGATAATCTGGTCTGATGTGTCCAGGCTTCTTGCACTCATAGCATGTTGGAGGTTCACTCTTTTCCTTATATTTGCTATGATCTCCTTTGACAAAATGCTTTCTTTTTCCAAATCTCTTTTTTTTCATGAACTTTTTAAATTTCCTTGAGATAAGTGACATATCATCATCTTTCTCACTCTCACTTGTGGTTTCTTCACTCTCATCTTCTTGAGTTGCACTCTTCAATGCCATGGTCCTTCTCTTCTTTGAATCATCTTCATCAATATGTTGTCGTTGCTGAAGTTCGTGAGTCATCAAAGAACCAACCAACTCTTCAAGTGATAAGTTGTTGAGATCTTTTGCTTCTTGAATTGCTGTGACTTTTGCTTCCCATGTCCTAGGTTAAGATCTTAAGATTTTTCTAACTAGATCACTGTTAGCATAAGATTTTCCCAAACTTTTCAATCCATTAATAATGTCAGTAAATCTTGTAAACATATCAGTAATATTTTCAGCAGGATCCATCTTAAATAATTCATACTTATGAACAAGCATATTTATTTTGGATTCCTTGACTTGATTTGTACCCTTATGGGTGACTTCAAGTCTATCCCATATTTCCTTAGCAGACATACATGTAGATATGCGATTAAACTCATTTGCATCAAGCGAACAATAAAGAACATTCATAGCCTTAGCATTTAATTGAGCTAATTTCTTATCTTACTCATCCTATTCAGATTCAGGTTTTGCAATATTGACATTTTCAATCATAATAGTGGGTATGTGAGGTCCATTAATTATGATTCCTCATAAATCATAATCTAGTGCTTGAATGAAGATTTTCATTCGTGCTTTCCAATATGTGTAGTTTGTTCCATTGAACAAAGGTGGTCTATTAGTTGATTGTCCCTCAATCAACATGGAATTCATTGGGATTACTATTAATCTTTGGCTCCAAGCTAATCAAAGCTATAGAATCAAGAGCACACTGCTCTGATACCACTTGTTGCCCAGATGTAGTAACTCAAGAGGGGGGTGAATTGGGTTATTTAAAAAATTTAGCTAAGCAGATATATGTGCTTTCAACCCTAATTTTGATTTGCAGCGGTGAAGTGGGGTGCACAGAATAATATCAATAGAAAAGCAAGCAATCACAAACACATAAAAGTTTATAGTGGTTCGGTGCCAAACTCAGCACCTACATCCACTCCCCAAAACCTTTGGGAATTCCACTAATCGTATCACAACGATTACAACCTCTAACCGAACTAGGCTAGCCCTCTTTTTATACGGCATAAGGCAGCCAAAAAACCCCTAGCCAAACCAGGCTAGTCCTCTTGTTTCATGGCACAAGGAAGCCAAAAACCCCTAGCCAAACCTAGGCTAGTCCTCTTGTTTAAATGGCACAAGGAGGCCAATAACAAACCAGGGTTCACTAACCCTTTTACAAGATAATTAGAGTATGTAAAGGAGAAGCTCCCACAAAGAGAAAATATTAAGAATATACTTTACAACTTTTTGAAGCAATAAACTCAGCAATAAATGAACTAGGTTGAAGTAGCTGAAGTCTTGAATGCTTGAAAAGCTTCAATGATTCGAACGACCTTTCGGAGCAAGGAATGGACTTGAATGCACAGCAACCACTCAACAAATATTCAATGAAGGCTCTTTTCTTGGATTTTTCTCTCTTTAAAATTTCTTTTTTTTCAAAAATCGTCAAGGTGTGCTTCTAATCCCAGCTATTATAACCATCTAACAAGAAAATATTCGTTAGATACATAAGAAATAAATGGAAATAATAACGGGAAAAAAATATAACCGTTAAACATGTTTCCCTTAAGCATTGAATGCAGATCTCCATTTGAGGAAGGATAAGCACTGCAAAAATTCAAAAATCCAAAAGTTAAATATAGCTTGAAATAGCAATAGAGAGAGAGTAAGAGAGAAAGAACACTCTTAAGAGCTCAGGCGGACTGAAAAATAAATCCAAGTAGCTGAGGATATGAATGCCATCGTCCAAGAGTTAAGCAAGGGACCTCAGCTAGCTAATCAGTTAGCTAACCAGAGAGACCAAAGACAAATAAGACGTCCACAGGTATCTCTTCAGTCAGCTAGAGGGTTGCTAGTTAGCTCTCCAACTAACTCACAACAAAAAGCAACGGCCAGCAAGGTAAAAAGCTGAATACTTAGTTAACTAGGTAGCTAACTAAGCAACGGTCAGTTAGCTCTTTAGTTAACTATCAGGAAAAAGCAACGGTAGAGGAAAAGTTTCATGCATCCATAGTTAGCTCTCCAGCTAACTGAATTTGAATCCCTCTCGCCTACAGGAGAAAAAATAAAACAGTTAGTTAGCTGAATAGTTAACTGAATGAAACGTCAGCTAGTTAAAAGGTTTCTCAGCTAGCTCCATAGATAGCTAAACAGTTAACTAAGAGGAACATCAGCTAGCTAAAAGGTTTCCCAGCTAGCTCCATAGATAGCTAACCAGTTAACTAAGCAAATGCTAGCTAGCTAAAAGGAGTTGTAGTTAGCTAACAAGACATCCAGCCAGCTAGCTAAAATTTGAGGGTGTTCGGCCAATGCACTGTGACGAGCGAATTAGTTAGCTGAAGGAATTCCAGCTAGCTAACAAGCTAGCTCACCAGTTAACTAAAAGAAAATGACGTTCGGCCAGGCACCTGAGACAAGATTCTTAGTTAGCTGAAAGAGCTCCAGCTAGCTAACAAGCTAACTCACCAGCTAGCTAAAGAAGGAGGACGTTCGGCCAGGCACCTGAGACGAGCATTTTAGTTAGCTGAAGAAACTCCAGCTAGCTAACAAGCTAGCTAAGCAGCTAGCTAAAATGCAAGATCGTTCGGTCCAAACACTGTGAAAATTTCCCAGCTAGCTGAAAGTCGTGCCAGTTAGCTAAATAGAATAACAAGCTAGCTAACCAGTTAACTCCCAGGCTAATAATCATATTCAAAGCAAATTAAATGAAGTACTTTCTTACCAGTCGATTTTTCATGAAGATACTTGCAAGGCGACCGAACTTTCCTGTATCAATCTTAGAACTGCTTAATTTGTTTTGTAATCATCAAAATCAATCTGGGGTCAACACTATGCATATCGTGGATCGCAAGGATCAGTCCTAAGATGGCGTAGCATTCCCTATGTTAAGATTCAATGGAGTAACCATTCTGAGAGGGAGGCTACTTGGGAGCTTGAGAAGGAAATAAAAAAGATGTACCCTCATTTGTTTCTGACTTAGTATACGTAAATGAAAAGATTGATGACCATCGTATGTTGAATGAAAAGATGATTAATCTTATGATCAAAACTTTGGATTCCAAATGTTATTAAATATACATCAATTTCGAGGCCAAAATATTTATAAGGAGGAAAGGATGTAAACCCTTGATTACAAAAAACAAAGGCTGGCATGTCGTGCACGCCAGCACGTGGCAGTGCGAATCGCATTGTTTCAACACATAGTGCAACACTATCATAGCCATACGTGCAAACAACATGTGCGTCCACCCATGGGCTGCACACCGCATCGGCTTAAAGAGGGGGCCTTGGTCTACCTCCGCCTCCACTACACTGCACCCTGACAAGGTAAGCAAGAGGAGAGAGATTATGGGAAGGGAAGAAGATAAAGCTTGGTTCAGGACCGGCAGCATGCCCATCGGCTCGTTGAGCCTAAGACATGGGCGGTGGTCCCCACCAGCACTGGGGCGGCTTCCGACGGGGTTTAGCTAGCCATGCCGCCACCAAGAAGGGAGGAAATGGTGACGGGTAGGGAGGAAGAAGAAGAAGCAGGAGGAAAGAAATTTGGTTTGAGCCCGGTGGCATGCCCGCTGACTCACCAGATTTGGTTTGCGGGTGGCAGCACCCACCAGTGCTAGGGAGTCATCTGGTGGGGTTTGGCCAGCCTCCCCTAGCTAGCCACACTGTCAGCATAGTGAGGGTGGCAAGAGAAGAGGAAGAAGAAGAAGAAGAGGAAGAAGAAAAAAGAAAAGAAAAAGGGAAGGAAAAGGAGAGGAGGCCACCATCAGCGGTTGGCACTGGGCTGATTGCCGACGGCCAGGCAAGCCCGGGTTCGGCCACTCCCCCCTGGTTTGGGTGAACCAGGGGAAAGAGAGAAGAGAAATAGAAAGGGGGGCTAAGCCCGAGTTTGGCCCAGCCCAGTAAGCCCTTTGCGCTGATTTTTGGGCCCCAAATCGGGTCGGGCCCAATAAAAGGATGGGTGTGGATCAGTGTTGATCCTAGTTTTTTGAAAAAAATTTATTTTTCCATTTGGACTTATATATTTGGAGATATTCGATCCCCAAGTTGGATCCAGAATTAGACTGATAGAGTTTAGAAGTTATTTTGATATGCTCATTTTGAAGATTTAAAAATTTAAAAATTTTGTTGTAGGTACCCAAAAGTCTAAATACTGATTTACATTTTTGGATTAGTGCCAGGAAGTAAGTAAGCCATTTACTATGATTTCTATGAATTATTAACATATGTAAATTTTGGATTTAAATGATGTATGGTTTTACACTGTGCATTATTTGTTAAATGAAAAAAAATAAATTTGATACACCATATATGCAAATGTCTATTTTTACATGATTACTTGAAGTTACTAAATTTGGTGTATTATTTGAAAAGTGAGAAAATGGATTTGGTACTATATACCTGCAATGACTATTTTACATGGTTATTTGAAAGTGCTAATTTCTTTAAGAATTATTTGTTATATTTACATGCAAATGATTATTTGACATGGTATTTGAAATTGCTAATTTTATAAAGGGTACATGTGTATCTTAATATATTCAAACTATTATATATGTGAAAGTATGTTGTTATGCTTTTGGCAACAATACATTCTATTTTGCAAATATAACATAAAAATGATACTTTATGCTTATGGTAATATGTCTCACCATGGTCCACTATGATTAACATAAAATGACATAATTTGTTACATGACTCCAGGACTACTACAAGATTTTTGGCTTTCAGCAATGAATTTTGTTATTGCTAAAAGTGCTAAAATCATTACGAAAAACTTTGCGCAATGAATTTAAATTCGTAACCATTCATTACAGAAAGTCTGTATCTGAAGCCCAAATTACTGCTTCTAGCAATGAATAAAATTTATCACAGAAAGTCTACCTTTTGCAATGAAACCATTTTGTTATTGGTTCTAGAAAATTCATTGTTACTACTTTCCAAAATGCGATAATTCATTACTAAAGTTGAGTTTCCACAATGAATTTATTTTCATTGCTGAAACAAACTTCGTTACTAAATGTTTTCTACAACGAATGTTTTATTTAGTTAAATTCGTTACTAAATATGAGTTTCTGCAATGAATTTAGTTTCATTGTGAAAAAGAGATCATTGCTAAATAATTTTTTTTCATTGCAAATTCATTTAAAATTATTGTAAATATAATTTGTTCCTAATAATAAATTCATTGTGGAAAGTCAAGTTTGTTATAAATGACTCTAAATAGCATTAATAATATATAACAACAAAGTCCAAAATCCAAAATAAAACTGAAATGTTTTACACAAATATAAAGTATATGATATCAACTTAAAAAAGGATGAAAGAGTGAAACATGCATGGGCAGATCAAACTCTCTCATCCAAGATGTCAATGGAAGATGAAGGTGGAGGGTTGCTCGACGATGCAACTTGTGAAGTCTCAATTGCAGTCATACGGGCCATAACATTCTATAGCACTGAGGACATGGTGCCGATCTTTTCATTGACTTGCTGAAGTTGCTAAACAAGCTCTTCATAAGAGGATTGACCGACATTATTGGTTGCAGAAGAGTCAACAAATTGTCTCTCCCCTAATTGACAACTAGTCTGAATACGCGACCATCCTGGAGCATATGCTGATCGAAGCCCCAAAGCCTTCTCTATAATTTGAAGGTTAGTGAGCTTTTTCTTTGAGTCATTCTTGTATGTCATCATCTGGGCCTATCAGAGAAAAATATGAAATGAAAAGGAAAATACATCATTTCCACAACAACAATATGGACAAAACATCATAGTTTAGAATTAGATACTTACATGTTGATCTCGACATATGTCGGATGTCCACTTGTTCGTCTTCTCGTTGTGACGAAGCTCCTTCCAACTTTTGATATAATCAACAGTGACATCCCTATTATGACGAACATGATGGTTTGTCGTTGACACTGATCCATTCTTAGTCTTTTCTTTCTATTGCGGAGGTTCTTAATATTGTTCTCTCACCTTTCCTATAATAAGAAAAGAAATAACTAGTAACTTTGAAGCATAAAAATCTAACAAATGAACACATAATAAATTTTTGACTCAATAAACAATATAATCAAATAATCATACATGTCATTCTTTTGACCTCCAATTTTTTACTAAGAACTTTCAGTCTTCAGGTTTACAATATGGAGGGGCTTTGTGTAAGCATCTACATCTGAGAGCTTGTCCATCTCCTTCTGCAAGTACCAAGCATAAAACTTATGCTTTTGTTGCTTCCATGCCTCATTTAATTGCTTGTTAATAATGTCTCTTACCCTTTTATCTATCAGATCAATATCCCAATCATCCTAGAAGAAAATTAAATCAATGATTACATATCAAGAAATCCTAACACATATTAACAAACATGTATTTCCAACAATAATCATGTATTTTCATAACTGTTTAGGATATTATAAGAAACTAAGACTTTTAAACTAAAAGAACATACTGCTACCTTTTCCCATAGTGTCTGTTTTTTCATGCTCAAGAATATTCCTTCACTCACGATACTGAAAAGATGCTCCCTATCAAGCAACAATCCCACAACCATTGTTGAATTGGACTGCATTATCACCAAGCGCCTTGTGAATGCCGAACTCAAAGCTAAGAGGCAACTTAGCTTGCTTTGTAACTTCTCGAGCAGCTATGACTTTCAAATTTCTACTATGTTTGCAATCATTCTTTGAAGGAGCAGTACCTACAAAGAATATAAGATAGTTAGAATATTGTTTATTTTAAGAAAGAAGGTAATATTTATATACCTTGTGAAGATTCTGAAGGAATAATAGTTCTCCCACTCGACATCCTCTGTTGAAGTAAAAAAAATGATATGTTAGAAATCATACATGATTATGGATAATAAGAACTTAAAGAAATATAACATATTACATAATTACTTATTCATTCGAAGAAATCATCTTCATCATTATCGATGAATTCATCATTATTCGAACAATTATTGTCATCTTCATTTGTAGGTTTGTTGGCAACATCATCATCAACAATAATTGATGGTAGGCCATTCTGAACCAATTCATAACTACTTTTGTTATCCTCAACCATAAGGGGTATATTGGACACATGTTCCTCCTGCAACACCTCTTCCTCAACCACTTCGTCATCACTTGGGTTATTTTAGGAATATCCCATATGTGTCAGTGTAGAAAGTGTTGGACAACCTGCCAATCTTTCTCATGTTTCAAATCAGGAAGGCAGACCACTTGTTTTGCTTGGGTCGCCAAAATGAAAGGGTCATTATTATACCACTCCGAGGTTATTCGAATGCAAGTAAAGCCATGAACCTTTTCAACATTTTTTGTTCTTCCAACAGTATCAGTATTATACCATGCACATTTAAAAGGTAGAATTTATTACCATATAAATAATCAAGTTTCAAAATCTCAAACAAACACCCATAGAAATCAACTTCTATACCATTATGAAAAGACTTAGTAGTGATCCCATAATTTTGTGTCATCCTTTTTTTGTCACGATCCTTGCAATGGAATCGGACTCGGACTCCATTGACCACACAACTACTCCAAGACTTATAAATATCCTTTGGGCCCAATGCCAACTAGTAAAGCTCATCAGTTGCTCGAGGTGACCCAGATGATCTCAAGATCTCCATCTGCAATTTCATTATAATAGCCATGTATTTGATTTAGAAAGTGATTAATGGAGAAAAATGTCAAATCACCACCTTAGATCTAATTAAACCAATTAGGGAATGTTCTTTGTTGTAGTTCCATTGAGGGATCAGCATGACCTTCATTTTGGAGGATCCACAGATGCTCACTACAATAACAAGTACAATATTAGTATACATATTGAGATGAACAACTGCAATAGATAGTAGTAAGCAATTTATTGTACTTACTTAAAAAATTCTTGAATATTAGCATTGTTGAGTATATACCAATGAAGCTGAAGTTTAGTTTCAGCAATATCAATATACTTTTTGCCTCCAAAGCATCGAACTGGTTGCTTGAAAACCCAAACCTTTGATTCTTGAGGCACCTCTAACACGTCGACATTGCATTCAGGCCTATTGAACTTAGTTTCTATCTCTGACATATACATTGAGCAATATGATAACACTTTGTTGACCATATAAGCTTCAGCAATAGAACCTTTAGGTCGTGCCTTATTCCATACATATTGCTTGTAACTACCCAAGCATCTCTCCACCCCATACATCCATCTATCACCAACTGGTCCACCAAGTAAGGCTTGTTGAGGTAAATTTATGCAAAGATGCACCATAACATCAAAAAAGGCAGGAGAAATTTTTTTTTTCAAACTTGCACAAAATTATAACAATCCCTTTTTTCAACTCCTTTAATTCAGTCCTCACTAACTTTTTGGAATATATTTTTTGGAAGAATAAACTTAAATCAATCAATGTGGTTCGAATGTCCTTTGTTAAAAAATTCAACAACCCAACAGGTAGTAACTTTTGCAAGACAACATGACAATCGTGTGTGTTCATGCCAAATAACTTCTTATCTTCAGTAAAATAATGCTTGACATTGGAAGCATACCCATCAGGAAGTTTGACATCCCTCATGAACTCAAAGAACTTGTCTTTCTCGGACTTAGTCAAAACAAATGAAGCTTATGGCAATGCATTAGGTCTTGAAGGTCATCGCACCAACCATAACTCCTTGCGTATGCCCATATTTTCTAGGTTTTTATGAGCATTATCATTGTCTTTTGTCTTTTTAGGGATGTTAAGAATCATTGCAAGGATGTTATCACACATATTTTTTTTAATATGCATGACATCCAAGTTGTATCGTAATAGTAGCTTGGACCAATATGGTAGCTCAAACAATATACTCTTCTTCACCTAGTTGGACTCTGCCTCTGTTCGCTTTCTCTTCCTATCTAGATTGTTTGGGTGTTTCCCTGGGCAACAAGGATGTAAGTTTTTTAATCAAGAAATAATCTCCTCCCCAGAGAGTTCAACTGGTGGATCACGAGTTTCTGGAAACCCATCAAACTCTTTGCTATTGGGCCACCTATGATGTGGTCCTAACCAACATTGAGAACCAATATAGCATCGTTTGCAAGTAATGCTAACAGATGGTGTGTCATCGCAACAAATAAGACTAGCCTTGTACCCACTAGTTGACCACCCGAACAAATAAGCTATAGCAGGGAAATCACTGATAGTCCATATAACCATGGCACGGAGGTTGAAGATCTCTTTTTTGTATGCATCATAAGTCGTTACTCCAACATCCCATAACTCCTTCAACTCCTTAATCAAAGGACGTATAAAAACATCAAAGTCCTTTCTTGGAGATTTAGGTCCAGGAATTAGCAAACTTAGAAACATGAAAGATTATTTCATAAGCTTCCATGTTGGTATATTCCATGGTGTCAGAATGACTGGCCAAACACTATATTTACTACTCATCCAACCAAATGGATTAAAACCATCAGAAGTAAGAGCTAGTCGTACATTACGGCAATTAGCTGTAAAGTCAGGATACAAGTTGTCGACATGCTTCTATGCTTGAGCATGGGATGGATGAGACAAGTCTCCATCATTATCATGACACTCATGATGCCAACGCATGTCTTTTGCAATCTTTTGTGAAGCAAACAACCTCTTCAATCTAGGAATAATTGAAAAGTGAAAAAGTCTTTTGTGAGGCACCTTCATTTTCTCATTCTTACGTACATAACAAGGTTCATTACACATAAGACATTCTTCTTTACCAGCATCTTCGCCCATGAATACAAAACAATCATATTTGCACACATCATAAGTTTGATAACCCAAGCCTACATTAACCAACAAACGCTTCACTTCTCCTAACTTTCTTGGCAACCAATTATTTGTGGAAAATGCATCCGCTAATAGTTCCAGAAGCATATTAAACGAGTGGTCGGACCACTTGTTTAAGACTTTTATATGCATGAGTTTAATTATAAACTCCAAAGAGGAGAATTTTGTGCACCCTTCATATAACCTACAATTAAGTTTTTCAAACATCTTATCATACCTTCTTTGATCACCATCATTCATCTCCTTAAAAGCAACATTGGTTGCATTCTCTACATGGACATAGTTTGGCCCAACTGCATCATGGATTGCTGCTTCAATGCCTTCAGATTTTGAGGATGAGTCAGAATATTCCACTGCTACATGGCCAAGCTCACCATGTTTATTCCAAATGATATAGGTTGAGAGGAAACCATAAGTACAAATGTGAGCTTAAATAGCAGGCAAGGTTTGCATGAATATATTTGCACATTTGTGGCAAGGACATAATGTTTCACCATTTGAATTCAAGCTGTTACGTGCTACGTCTAGGAATTGGATAACTCCATTTTTGAAATGTTGTGATATATGATTTGTTTCGTGAATCCAACTGCGATCCATTTTTGCTGGATAATAATGAAAATAAACATTTCAATTATCAGTTTCATATTTACATATCATCATGTCACCATATCATCGTATCATATTATGACATTATGTCATATCATGTCATATCATATCAAAACATATCATATCATGTCAAAACATGTCATATCATGTCAGAACATAGCGGACTGTAAGTAGCACAATTTCATATTAAAACAATAAACTTGAAATTCTTATCATAATCAAGCAATACATAGTAATGTATTAAAATAACTTGCATATTTATAAATCACTATTTGGGTGATCATAATATACTTACATATTCCACATAATCATCATTATTTTGTAAAATCAATTAAAAATAATTACTAAGCATGTAAAGAGGTAGTGAAAAATCAAATATTACATACTTTCAACCATAAGTTCTCAAAAGTCATATTTAATAATTATTTTTAAATCAATGAAAATTTGCTTACTTATCTCTTGTTGTTAATCTACACATCCAAATGAATTATTTGGACTCTTGACACCTACAACATAAAAGTAAAAATTTTAATTCTCAAAAATTATAATGTTAAGTTGAATTTTATTAAACTATCAAGTCTAGTCCTGGATTCAACTTGTGGCTCGAATATCTTTATACTTATTAGCCCAAATGGGGAAACAAAAATTCTTCAACAAACTAGGATCAATGTGGATCCTAACTGATACGGTTGGCAGTTTCCTCTGGGTAGTATTATCTTTTGCACAATTTTCAAAAATAATGATGTGACAGCAAAACCCAGAGATAGAACTCCAGCGCCGGCCTCTAGCTCCGGCCTCCAGTGCCGGCCTCCAGCGTCAGCCTCTAGCGCCGGCCTTCAGCGTCGGCCTCCAGCGATGACCTCCAGTGACAACCTCCAGCACTGGAATTTGACTCCAGCCTCCAGCGCCGGCCTCCAGTGTCGGCCTCTAGCATCGGCCTCCAGCGCTGAACTCTGGCTCTGGCCTCCAGAGCCAGCCTCCAGCATCGTCCTCCAGCGATAACCTCCAGTGACGGCCTCCAGCGCTGGACTTAGGCTCCGGCCTCCAGCGTCGGCCTCCAGCGTCGGCCTCCAGCGTCGGCCTCCAACGCTAGACTTTGGCTCCGGCCTCCAGCGATGGCCTCCAGCATTGGACTTTGGCTCCGGCCTCCAGCGTCGGCCTCCAGTGCTTTTTTGCATGCACAATGACTAGTCTCATACAACAGATCCCGTGATTCAAGGCCTATTGCCGTACACCTCGCTCGCTGAAATCATGGGCAAGTGTTAGCTCGTTCAGCAGTTACCGCTACAAGCGGCCCTCATCCAGCGACGGCTTAACCACTTGCCATTCGGAGAAACTTATCCCAACGAGGAAGATTCAACGGTTCCAACGGAACGAGGTAAACGGGACCCCAGACAGGTATAAAAAGAGGACCCGAGCTCAATGCGAGGGGGCTCTCAATCTCTCTCTCTTTCAAGTTCTACTGATATACAACATTCCTGTTCTACAACCCACTGACTTGGGTGTCGGAGGGTCCCCACCGGAACCACCGGTCCAGAACTTTTTGCAGGCTCTAGAAGGAAGATGGTGACCTTTCCGCATCCTCGAAGGCCTACGGAGATCTCAACTCACCCACGTTCATCGCAAATGATTTGGCAGCAACAGATTGGCGCGCCAGGAAGGGGCTTCACTGGAGATTCGGTGAGCATCGAGGAGGAAATTGCCCTCCCAGTCACGGCTGGAACCCCTCCAAGTCAGAGCACTATGGTTATAAATTTCTTGGTGGTCCGGATCCCGCTGGCTTATAACGCTATCTTGGGGAGACTAGGGTTGAATCTGCTAGATTCCATAATCTCCACTAAGAGATTATTGGTCAGGTTCCCCACCGATGAAGGAGTCGAAGAAATGAAAGGGGAGCAAAGCCCACTACCGCCTTGCTATCATTTGTCTCCTAGCCCGCTGGAAGCGGCGTCGGCAGTAGCCTCTGAGCCGCTCGATCCTCGAGAGCTGGGAAGGAGGGGAGAGCCAGCCGAGCACCTTCTAACCCTCCCCTTGGGTGATGACCCGGCAAGGACTGTTTAGGTGGGGGCATTGCTTCCAGAGGAGGCACGTGATCAACTTCTTACTTTCCTGCATGCCAACACCGATGTCTTCGCATGGTCATCCTCAGACATGCCGGGCGTCCCCGAAGAAGTGATCACCCATCGGCTTAACCTCATGCCAGAGTGTCGGCCGGTCCGACAAAAAAAAGAAACTTCGCTCTGGATAGACAGAAAGCTATCGACGAGAAAGTTTGCAAGTTAACGGCTACGGGCCATATTCGGGAGGTCCATTACCCTGAATGGTTGGCCAATATGGTGCTGGTCCGTAAGACCAACGGGAGCTAGAGAATGTGCATAGATTTCATCGACCTCAACAAAGCATGCCCTAAGGATAGCTTTCCCTTGCCCCGAATCAATCAATTGGAGGACGCTACCTCCGGCCATGAGGTCCTTAGCTTCATAGATGCTTTCTCCAGATACAACCAGATCCAGATGAATCCGGCGGATGAAGAAGCTACCTCCTTTATAACTGAGAAGGGGTTATACTGCTACAGGGTAATTCCTTTCGGGCTAAAGAACGCGGGAGCCACCTACCAGAGGCTGATGAACAAGGTCTTCAAAGGTCAGATAGGATGCAACATGGAAGTGTACATGGATGACATGTTGACAAAAAGCGTTCACGCCACTGACCATATTGCGGACCTAACAGAGACTTTTGACAACCTTCGTCGGTACCAGATGAAGCTGAACCTACATAAGTGTGCATTCGAGGTGACAGCCGAAAAGTTCTTGGGTTTCATGGTAACCCAGAGGGGGATCGAAGCAAACCCGGACAAAGTCCAAGCCATCTTGGACATGAGGCCTCCCGCCAACAAGAAGGAAATACAGTGCATGATGGGAAGGGTGGCCGCCTTAAGCCGCTTCCTGTCCAAGTCCGCTGAAAGGTGCCTACCTTTCTTCAAGGCGCTTCATAGAGTCAATGAATTTGAATGGACGAAAGAATGCTAGGAAGCGTTCGAAGGGTTAAACAAATTCTTATCTACCCCACCGCTGCTAGCCAAGCCAACGGGTGGAGAAGAACTCCTTCTATACCTCGCAGCCTCTCTTGAAGCCGTTAGTTCTGTGCTGGTCCATGTGGACACCAATGGCATGAAAAGGCCAGTATACTATACAAGCAAGGTGCTCCACGATGCAGAGACCAGATACTCAAATATGGAAAAGATTATCTTCGCATTGATCGTGTCTGTCCAGCATCTGCGGCCATACTTCCAAGCACACCCGATCGCGGTGATCATAGACCAACCTCTAAAGACATTTCTTGATCACCCGGATACTTTCGGCCGGCTGGCAAGGTGGGCCCTTAAGTTGGGGGAGTTCGATCTGTCTTTTCGCCCCGGTCAGCCGTTAAGTCTCAAGTCTTGGCAGATTTTTTGGTCGAATGCACTTGGGGAGAGGAGCAACCTAAAGAACCTCCTACAGACACTCAGCCCCTTGGAACCAGTGATGATGAATGGGTCCTCCATGTAGACGGGGCATCGAATTCTCAAGGGAGCGGAGCAAGCCTCATTTTAGCCAACTCGGATGGAGTTGTAACCAAGTGTGCACTTCGCTTCCTCTTTCCAGCCACTAATGATCAGGCAGAATATGAAGCTTTGTTGTCCGGGATGAGATTGGCTCAAGAACTTGGGGTGAAATGCCTTAGGGTGTTCACCGACTCCCAATTGGTCACTGGCCAAATCGCAAGGGAATATGAAGCAAGGGATCCCATCATGTCCCGCTACTTAAGTATGGTGCAATCGCTAGCTACCCCCTTGGCTCACTTTAGTGTCGTCACCTACATCCCCCGACAGGAGAATGCTAGAGCCGACACCTTATCCCACCTTGCCACCTCCACTGATGGGATGTTGGGAAAAGCTTATGTGGAGCACTTAGAAGCCCCGAGCATTGACGTATCAAGAGAAACTCTACCAGTGGAGCAGCAGCCCTCCTGGATGGATGCCTACGTCCGGTACGTTACCGAGGGTACCCTCCTAGAAGACCCTGCCGAAGCTAGGAAACTTAAAAGATGGGCCCCAAAGTTTTTCATAATGGAGAGAAAGCTCTATCGGAGGTCGTTCTCGTATCCAGTCCTTAGGTGTGTCGATCCCACCGAAGCTAGTTATATTCTGTGGGAGATACATGAAGGTATATGTGGAAGCCATCTGGGGGGTAGGGCTCTTACATACAAAGCCCTACGGCAGGGGTATTACTGGCTGACAATAAAGGAGGATGCATCCAAACTTGTCAAGAGGTGCGACAGCTGCCAGCGCCATGCCAACATTCAATATCAACTGGCGTCCTAGCTGACCCCCCTGGCTGCACCCTGGCCCTTCGCACAGTGGGGCATGGACATCCTGGGACCGTTCCCTCCAGCCTCCGGACAACGCAAGTTCCTCATGGTGGCCGTCAACCATTTCACCAAGTGGATCGAGGCGGAGGCTCTCGCTAAAATCACGGAGGTCAAAATAAGGACTTTCTTCTGGAAGTCTGTGGTGTGCCAGTTCGGGCTACCGCACACCCTCGTTACTGACAATAGCCGACAGTTTGACAACACGGCCTTCCGGGAATTCTGCGATGGCCTAGGCATCCATCATCGATTCACCTCCGTGGGGCACCCCCAAACCAACGGTGCAGCTGAGGTGACCAATCGCATCATCCTCCAAGGACTCAGGGCTCGGCTAGATAGCTGCAAAGGGCGCTGGGTGGAGGAACTCCCCAGTGTACTGTGGGCCTACCACACGATGTCGCGAGCCCCTACTGGGGAAACTCCTTTCAGCCTGGTCTTTGGGACCGAAGCGGTCATTCCAGTGGAGATAGGAGTTCCTAGTCCTCGGACGGAATTATACCACAAAGAAAGCAACTCAAACCAACAGCGAGCCAATCTAGATCTAGTGGAAGAATTGCAAGACCAAGTACAGCTTCGCATGACAGCATTTCGTCAGCGAGCGGCCAAGTACTACAATGCTCGGGTGCGATCCAAGACATTCCGCTTCGGAGATCTCGTTCTGCGAAGAGCTAAAGTGTCAAAGCCAACAGAGGGGGGCAAGCTGGTACCAAAATGGGAAGGACCATACCGTGTCAAGGAGGTACTTCACCATGGGGCGTACAAAGTTGAAGAGCTAGACGGGAAACCGCTCCCTCGCACCTGAAACGCCGACAATTTACATCGATATTACCAGTAGGGTGCTATCGTCATTAATTTGAATCTATTTGATAAATGAATGTTTGAAATGTTCACTTATTTTCGAATGAGTATGTTCGGCAAACAAAGATCGGCTCCGCGTCGGCACAAAAGACCGGCTCCGCATCGGCACAAAAGACCGGCTCCGCGTCGGCACAAAAGACCGGCTCCGCGTTGGCACAAAAGACCAGCTCCGCGTCAGCACAAAGACCAGCTCCGCATCGGCAAACAAAAGACCGGCTCTACATCGGCACAAAAGACCGGCTCTGCGTCGGCAAATAAAGACCGGCTCCGCGTCGGCACAAAAGACCGGCTCCGCGTCGGCACAAAAGACTGGCTCCACGTCGGCACAAAAGACCGTCTCCGCGTCAGCACAAAAGACTGGCTCCATGTCAGCACAAAATACCGGCTCCCCGCGTCGGCATTAAAAACTGGCGTCTTGCGTAATTCGTGACAATGTTTTGGTGAACGATCGCATTTTGCCTAACCTATCTGACGAAGCACCATTGGTTGGTGATTCACGACAGCTTATACAACTAAAGCTGATTATAATCAAGGGCACGCAATGATGGTTAAAACTTTCATTGATGGCTAAAATGTTACAAAATTTCCGACCTGAGTCAGACTTAGAGCAAAAAAAAAACTAAAGCTACTAAGGGTTATTTGGGGCCGAGTCATCGTCTTCAGAGACGTCATCTGGCTTTAGCCCTTCAATGTCCTCCAGGTCATATAGTTCTTGGATTTTGGCCTTGCAATCTTGGAAGCCAGCATTATAAGAAAACGCTGACGATTCGGCTAGCTCCTTATCAAAGGCTTTAGACTTTCTGAAAGCCTCTACGGCCTCTGTAGCTCTTTTCTCTGCCTCAAGGGCTCTCTGCTCGGACTCGACAGCCTCCCTCTTGGCCTCAGTCACCGCTGCCTCCAAATCGACAACCTTGGCATCGGACTGGCGGGTGGCCTCTTTGGCTGCATCTATTTCAATGGAGGCAGAATCCAATCCAGTCTTCAAGATGCACATTTCCGATTCCACCACCTTCAGCCTCTCCTCGGCCATCCTCTGCTTTTCTTTGGCCACCTGAGCGTTATCCAGCTCATTGGCTGCCCGACGCTGGGCAACTTCCAGCGCATACTCGGCCTTCTCGGCTCTCAGCCGGATGGTATCGACTTCGCTCTTTAGGGTGGCCCGGGTATCCTCCAAAGCCATTTCCGCCTTTTCTGCCCTGGCTTGGAGTGATAACATCTCCTCCCGCGCCTGGTCGATAGCAGTATCACTCAGGGTCCAAAGATTCCTCATGGCGATCAGAGAGTTCAATGCCTAAAGGGAATGTCGATAGTAAATAACAAAATAAAACAAACAAAACAAAGAGGAAAAATGATAATGAAGCAGAGGCTCACCCAGAGATGTGCCACAGACGCCTCGCGGAAGAAGGTGGCTCTCCCTTGATGCCGGAGAAACTCTTGCACCTCCACCACAGATGCTTCATCTAAGGCCCGTTCGGCCCAACGGCTGTGGTTAGCCAACAGTGATTGGAAGGAAGGGTCGACGCCCCTCCTTTCCCCTGGCATGGGGTCCGCGGAGGCAGATTCCGCCTCTGACTCTGCTACATCTGGCCCCTTGACTGATAAAGGCGCTTCGGTTGTTGTCCCTACGGGGGGCAGGATAGCTGTGGGAGTCGGCCCTATTGCTACAGGAACTTGCTCCGTCTCATGGCTTCGGGCAGGGGTGATGGCGCTCTTGCGACCTGCTCAGAAGGATTGAGCAGGATGACAGGAGGAGCTGGAACTGAAGATCTCCCTTCCATTTGGCTCCGCTCTACTCTCTCGCCGGCCTCGGCCCTTACCGTATCTATCTTGGTGGGCTCGTCGGCTTGGGCTCTGGCCGCCTCGCTAATGTGCCGTTTAGCATCAGATTCCCCAGCGTCGGCCCTTCTAAGGTCGCCCTTCTTCAAAATCTTGGCGTGCAGGGGCTTCACAACTCCAGCCCCTTCAGCGTCAGCCCTTCCCGTGTCGGCTCTCCCCGCTTCGGTCCTCTTGGGGATTTTGGCAATGGCCCTTCTCTCGGCAAGGGACTCATTCCCCGTAGTCTTCCTTTTCCTAGTAGCTGCCTGCCTGAGCTCACGAAGCGAGGGCGCCATCCCTATAAAGGCGGAAGATGAATTTAAAAAAAAAAAGAAGAGAAGGGGGAAAAAAGAAAAAAGAAGGCGAGTAATCTAATGCTCACCACTCGAAGGAATTAAACCGGCGAGACGAAGGTTTTCCTCGGCTAAAAGCTTATTGCACCAAGGGATATCGGCAGTCAGAAGATGCCCGAATGCCATCCGATCTCTTGGAAGGATGGAGGAATCCCTATTGGCATCAATGTTGGGTATTCCCCAGCTTCCGCGCACCCCGCTGATATCAGCAAAAAAGAATTTGTCCTTCCATCCTTTGACGGAGGTGGGAAGGCACAATTTGAGGATCCTATTGGACCTAGGGGTGAAGGACCACCAACCTGATTGCTTGCGGAGGGTATAAAAACTGCGGAATAGGGAGATGCTGGCCTCTATGCCTTTCAGGTGACAGAGAACCAAAAAGCCGACAATGGTTCGGATCGAGTTAGGAACTAACTAAGAAGGTGTTAGAGAGTATTGGTCCAAAAGATTGAGGATGAAAGGATGGATAGGTAACCGAAGTCCGGCCTTAAAGAAGGCTCCATACAAGGCAACTCTTCCGGAACGGGAAGAGGTTACCCTATCATTGGGAGCAGGGTAGAACAAACAAAGGTCCGACGGAAAGCTATATTTGGCTTTCAGATTTACTACGTCTTGAGCAGACATAGCGGAAGCAGTCCCTTCGGGGGACTCCTTGACAACACTAGAAGGACCGGCAGCCGTCGGATGGCCCCAGGTGGAAATCCGCCCGCCGGTCGGATGACTCCTGGGAAAGGGGCGACTAACCGGCCGCTGTTCTGGCAAGGAGCGATTGGAGGAGGGGGTAGACCACTGGCTTGGTAAGGAAGTGGAAGTTTGAGAAGGGTTGGGGGAACACCCCCAGGATTCAAAAATGGGACAAAAAGGCGATGAAGCCATGGAGACTAACATGGAAAACTTGAGCTAGAATCGAAGGAGCACGAGGAGAGAACGAACACGAGAGACGAACGGACGCTTGCGGACTCGAGATGGAGCAGTAGCGTAAGAAAAGGGAGGATGGGAGGATAAGGACGATTTTTTCCCTTATAGCGAAAAACACAAAAAGCTCCACCAATAAAAAGGGGGCATTGGCCTTATCACAATGATGACGCTCGGCTTTTATGACTCATTGCTCGAGGGAAATCCTTTCCAATCCCAACAACACGGACAAGCGAAATAATGGCACGAAAATCGGCCGCCCAGAGGATATTAACACCCCTTTCGCGGGTGATTGTGTGCTCACCCATCTCAGGGGCGGGGGGCATCTGATACGGTTGGCCGTTTCCTCTGGGTAGTATTATCTTTTGCATGATTTTCGAAAATAATGATGTGACAGCAAAACCCAGAGATAGAACTCCAGCGCCGGCCTCTAGCTCCGGCCTCCAGTGCCGGCCTCCAGCATCGGCCTCTAGCGCCGGCCTCCAGCGTCGGCCTTCAGCAATGACCTCCAGTGCCGGCCTCCAGCGCTGGAATTTGGCTCCGGCCTCTAGTGCCGGCCTCCAGCATCGGCCTCCAGCGCTGGACTCTGGCTCCGGCCTCCAGAGCCGGCCTCCAGCGTCGTCCTCCAGCGATAACCTCCAGTGATGGCCTCCAGCGCTGGACTTAGGCTCCGGCCTCCAGCGTCGGCCTCCAGCGTTGGACTTTGGCTCTGGCCTCCAGCGACGGCCTCCAGCGCTGGACTTTGGCTCCGGCCTCCGGCGTCGGCCTCCAGTGCTTTTTTGCATGCACAATGACCAGTCTCATACAACAGATCCCATGATTCAAGGCCTATTGCCATGCACCTCGCTCGCTGAAATCACGGGCAAGTGTTAGCTCATTCAGCAGTTACCGATACAAGCGGCCCTCATCCAGCGACGGCTTAACCACTTGCCGTTCGGAGAAACTTATCCCAACGAGGAAGATTCAACGGTTCCAACGGAACGAGGTAAACGGGACCCCAGACAGGTATAAAAAGAGGACCCGAGCTCAATGCGAGGGGGCTCTCAATCTCTCTCTCTTTCAAGTTCTATTGATATACAACATTCTTGTTCTACAACCCACTGACTTGGGCGTCAGAGGGTCCCCACCGAAACCACCGGTCCGGGACTTTTTGCAGGCTCTAGAAGGAAGACGGCGACCTTTCCGCATTCTTGAAGGCCTACGGAGATCTCAGCTGACCCGACGTTCATCGCAAGTGATTTGGCAGCAACACTAACCTATATCTTCTCATGTTGGGTGAAGTCCAATTTAGATTCCATAAATTAGGTCCAATCGGGCTCAATGGGCTAAATCAAGGCCAGTTCAACCCATGCCCTTCTCTTCTCTCTGTTCTTCTCCTGTTTCATCCCTTCACCATGCCCGCCGCGCTGTTTGCCCTTAAACATAACCCAGCTAGGCACAACTATTTCATCATATTTACTTTGGCTACATAATCCTTTCTGCACTGCTTTCCTTGACTAACAAAACATCACAGTCGTCCGTCAGCGCTTCCATTCTACATATATTCCAGAGGTCCGCAACAGTTTCTTATCACTATCCTCTAGATACTAATTTTTCTATAACGGCATATTATTATTATTATTATTATTATTATTATTATTATTATTATTATTATTATTATTATTATTATTATTATATATTGGTTCCAACATCCTTCAATAGCGGAATCCTATGGTACTCTTTATTTCATCGTTCTAAAGAAATCCCCGAGTAAACTTCAGGAAAAACAACATGGTCGATTCCATAACAAAGCAGAAACAACTACAAATCACAAAACTGCGGAACCTCTAAAGATACGAAGCATTAAAACCTTAAAAACAGCCATCTTGTTACAGTCCAAGGCTCCAAGTTCAAGAAAACTAACGTCCCGGAGACCATAGCAAGTAAACTAACTGTTGAGAGGTAGAATGATCATTGCATTGATAATCGTGCGAAGGAGCTAAGATCAGCCCCATCCCTCCGCCCGCTACGATATGCCCCCGAGGAACAAGCTAAACTAATGTAGTCCGGCAGGCCATGCGACCCCTGACTCGTTCTTTCCGGATTTCCATAGCCCGACCTTTTCGAACTACCCGTAACTCAACCTTCCCCGAGCCACCTATAGCTCGGCCTCTCCGAGCTCCCATAGCTCGGCTTTTTCCGAGCTACCTATAGCTCGGCTTCCCCCGAGCCTCCCATGGCTCGACTTCCCCGAGCTTTCCACAGCTCGTTTTCCCCGAGCCTCCCATGGCTCGGTTTTTTCGAGCCACCTATAGCTCGACTTCCCCCGAGCCTCCCTTGGCTCAGCTTCCCCGAGCTTCCCACAGCTTGTTTTCCCCGAGCCTCCCGCGGCTCGGTTTCTTCGGGCTTCCTATAGCCTGGTTTCCTCAATTTACTGATGATTCATTTTTCTCCGAGCTACCTATAGCTCAGCTTCCCCCGAGTCTCCCATGGCTCGGCTCTCCCCGAGCTTCCCATAGCTCGGCTTTCCCCGAGCTTCCCATAGCTCGACCTTCCCGAGCTTCCCGAAGCTCGGATCCTATGAGCTCCCATAGCTCGGCTTCCCCGAGCTACCTATAGCTTGGACTTCCTGAGTTTCCACAGCTTGACTCCCATGAGTAATCCGCGATTCGACACTCACCTCCATGGAGCCCAATGCGGGAGAGCCTAGGCCCATCATCACAGAATCCCTAACAAAGAATCATATTGAAGAGTGGTCTAGGACCTAATATAACTATCTGGGACCTACGCATCTATCAGATCTCAGGCCATCAATGAGCTCTCCTAGCCGTCGATCCCTCAGCGAACAAGATATGGATCCCACTGGCCTTACAACGGCCTGATTCGATTCATTCCCGTATCCTAACAACCTTCGAACCTTCCAGAAGGCGCTCAAAATTCAGGTGATTGCCTATAAATATGACACCCCCAGATTCTCTTAGGTATGCACTCACAACCCCTGGCTCACTCTCACTCCCACTCTCGCTCTCCTCCACTGCTCGTCGGCATTCCCCTGGAGCTCCTGATCGGCCTCCCCTGGAGAGACTTCCCAGAGAGATCCCTCTCCCCATTTTCTATTGATCACCGATCCCCACTGACTTGAGCATCGGAGGGTCTTCCGCGGAGGGCCACCCCCAACACCTCTCGTACAAGGACTTCTATGCAGGTCCGCCCAGGAGGAAGCCCAGACCAGGAGATCGACCACGCCCGAGTCGGAGGACAGATCCCGGTGGCAACAGATTGGCGCTAGAGGAAGGGCCTCAAGTCCTGTTAAAACTTGAAGAAAAGAGACAAGGATCTCGATCTGGAGTAGAACCTCTCCAATGGCTAATCGGAGAAGAGCAACCTCTGAAGCCCAGGACCAGGTCGTCACTCAAAGACCTGATCCGACAGGCAATACGGCGTCGCAGCCTCCGCCAGTTGAGACCCCATCACCACCAGCCATCCCAGTGACCCAGAACCAGTTCACCATGCTGGTCCAGCAGGTCCAAGCCCTGACCCACCTGGTGCAGGAGGGTTTCGCAGCTGCCCCTACTCTGCACCTTCATAGGGAGGCCGCAGCTCCTTCCTCTCCGGCCGCCTCCTCCTCTGGTCCGCATGGAGCCACGGACCCCCCACACCGACCCAAAGGGGATAAACCGGTCCCGCGAGGTGACTATGACAGGGATCCTTCCAGATCTTGACGAGTTCGGACCCTTTTCCCGGTGTCTTCCCGCCATGATTCAACGTCGTCCCTGCGCTCTCCCCGCCCAGCTCCTCCTCTTACTTCTAAAGAGGAGATCCGTCGACAAATCCGGGAGATGCATCAGGAGCTGGATGCCGCCAAGCAGGCCCATCCGCCTCAGCCCAAGGCAGAGCAGGGCATCCCTTTCTCCAAAGGGATCATGGAGGAAGTGATTCTCTCCCATGTCAAACTACCCGCCGTCGAGCCCTACCACGGTTCTTTTGACCCGGATGATCATCTCAGCAGCTTTCGATCAATAATGATGTTCCACGGAGCATCCGACGCAATCCTCTGCCGCGCCTTCCCCTCCACCCTCAGAGGATCTACCCAAACCTGGTTCAACGCCTTGAAACCAGGTTCCGTTGATTCATTCAACGAGCTGAGCTGTCTTTTTATTGGCCAGTTCGTCAGTAGCCACCGTCACCGATGGAGATCCGACTCCCTCTCTGAAGTTAAGCAGAGAGAGGTGGAGTCCTTGAGAAACTATCTTGGCCGCTTCAACAAGGCCATGCTAGAGGTGGACCACCTTAATCATGAGGTGGCTATGTCTGCCTTGGCGGGGGGAGTTTCGAAGGAGAGCGACTTCTACCTGACGATGGAAGTCAGCTACCCCCCAAACCTCTCCGATATGATGGCCCTGGCAGACAAATACACCAAGGTCGAAGAATCGCGGAGAGTTGCCCACGCCGAGCTGGCGAAGAAGAAAGAACCCAAAGGTCCTGACAAGCACCGACCCGTCCGTCAGCCAAGTCCATCTCATCGCTAAAGAGCTCCCCCACCGCCGCCGAAGAATCGCTCCTGGAGCCCGCCCAGGCGATTCGACCGGTACACTCCGCTCACTGTACCCAGGGCGCAAATTCTTATGGAGATAGAGCGCTAGCTCCCCCAGCCAGCTCCTCTCCGAGGGAACCCAACCCGGAGGGACCCCGCCAAATACTACCGCTACCACCGGGAGCATGGCCATGACACTGAGGAATGCTGGCAGCTAAAAAATGAGATTGAGAGGCTGATTCAACGGGGCCGACTGAACCAATTCAGGAGGGCACCCGAGCCAGGACAAGGGGGGGATCGCCAGCCCGAGCTTCAACAACCTCCTACTCCACCAAATCCACCTATAATCGGCCACATCAACATGATCGAGGAGGCCAGTGGCTCGAGCTCCAAAAATGATGATGAAGGATCGGTGCCAAAGAAAGCGCGGACGGGCAAGCTCTCCTTCTCCGACGATGATCTCCGAGGGATACAGTTTCCCCATGACGATGTGCTAGTTGTATCCCTCAATTTAAATGACTATGATGTAAGCCGAATCCTCGTTGACAGTGGAAGTTCTGTGAATGTTTTGTACCTCGATGTGTTTGCCAAGATGAGACTGCTTATGGAAAACCTTCGAGCCGTGGATTCCACCCTAATGGGATTCACAGGTGACGTCGTCATCCCGAAAGGGGTTGTAACCTTAACAGTTCACGCGGGAACCTGGCCCCTTGTGGCCACTGTTCACACGGACTTCCTAGTAACTAAACTTAGGTCGCCCTACAACGCAATATTTAGGAGACCCGGCCTAATGTCCCTCAAGGCATTTGTCTCCATCCCACACCTGTCTATGAAATTCCCCACCAGGCGGGGAGTTGGAGTTATCCAAGGAAGCCAAACTATGGCTCGACAGTGCTTCGTCACCAGCCTTCAGTCTAGAATGCCGGAGGTTGACGGGCTGGACGCTCGGGAGGATTTTACCGAACAACGGGGGGAGCCAGCCGAGGAACTAGAAGAAGTGCCGCTGGACGAGGCTCGTCCCGACCGAACCATAAAGATTGGGTCGTTGCTGAAAGGCGAACCTCGGCAGGAGCTGATCAACTTCCTCCGTAATAACACCGATGTTTTCGCTTGGTCCGCCTCTGACATGCCGGGAATCAGTCCAGAGGTCCTCATCCACCACCTTAACGTGGACGAGATGTACTGACCCGTCAAACAAAAGAAGAGGAGCTTTGCCCCAGAGCGTCAGAGGGCTATTGAAGAGGAGGTTGATAAACTCATCAAGGCGAACTTCGTCCGGGAGATAAATTACCCGAACTGGCTATCGAATGTCGTCATGGTAAAGAAGTCGAACGGCAAGTGGCGGATTTGCATCGACTTCACCGACCTCAACAAAGCATGCCCGAAGGACAGCTTCCCTCTCCCCCGGATTGTTCAACTTGTGGATGCCACCTCGGATCATCAAATGCTGACATTCATGGACACATACTCCGGCTACAACCAGATTCGGATGGCCCCCAAAGATGAAGAAAAGACTGCCTTCATAACCGACCGAGGTACTTACTATTACCGTGTTATGCCTTTTGGTCTTAAAAATGCAGGAGCCACCTACCAAAGGCTGGTCAACAAAGTATTCAAGGACCAAATCGATCGGAACATGGAGGTGTATGTCGACGACATGCTGGTCAAAAGCAAAGAAGCATCACAGCACGTCGAGGACCTCTCGGAGAGCTTTGCAACACTCCGCAAGTATTAGATGAAGCTCAATCCGACTAAGTGCGCCTTCGGCGTTAACTCCGGGAAGTTCCTCGGCTTCATGGTCTCCCAGCGGGGCATCGAAGCTAACCTCCAGAAAATCCAAGCTCTTCAACAGAAGGCACCTCCGACAACTATTAAAGAAGTCCAGCGCCTAACCGGGAGGATAGCGGCTCTCAACTGCCTTGTGGCGTGCTCAGCCGAAAGATGCCTCCCCTTCTTCAAAACTTTCCGGTCAGCTAAGAACTTCCAGTGGACCCCCGAGTGTCAAAAATCATTCTAAGATCTCAAGAAGTACCTCGACTCTCCCCCGCTCCTCAGCAGTCCAAATCCTGGCGAGACACTGTTCCTGTATTTGGCTATTTCAGAAGGTGCCATTTGCTCGGTGCTGGTCAGGGAAGAAAATAAGGTCCAGAAGCCAATTTATTATGTCAGCAGGCTACTCCATGACGCGGAGACAAGATATAGCCAAATTGAAAAGATGGTGTTGGCCTTGATCACCTCAGTTTGGAAGCTACGGCCGTACTTCCAGGCGCATTCTGTGACAGTCCTGACTGACCAACCCATCAAGGCGGTGGTCCACGGTCCGAAGACATCAGGGAGAATGACTAAGTGGGCCATCGAGCTGAGCGAGCATGATATCCATTTTCAGCCTTGCTCGGCCATCAAAGCTCAGGTGTTAGCCAATTTCCTCCTCGAGTGTACCATCCCAGAGGATGGCTCCACCCCCGACTCCCCCGAGGAACCGAAAACTAGCACCCAGTGGCTCCTCCATGTCGACGGGTCATCCAATGCTCATCGCTCCGGTGCGGGCTTGGTTCTCACCAGTCCGGAGGGGGTGACCTTTGAATATGGCGTCCGCTTCTCCTTCCCAGCCTCCAACAACGAAGCTGAGTATGAAGCCTTGTTGGCCGGTCTCCGGATCGCCCGCAGCCTTAAGGTGGAGAAACTTAATGCCTTCACTGACTCCCAACTAGTGGCAGGTCATGTACGAGGGGAGTTTGAAGCTCGGGAACCGAACATGATCCGATATCTCCAAGAGGTTCGGAGCCTACTCTCCCATTTTCCCTAATTCAAGATTATTTAGATTCCTAGATCTGAGAATGCCCATGCCGACCTATTGTCTCGGATGGCAACGATGGAATCTATGGACACCGAGCAAAAATTTCACCTGGAGATATTAGAGAGACCCAGTGTCACGGAAGCCGACCGAGTAATGCAAGTTGAGGCGAGCCATCATGGTTCGACCCCATTCTGAGGTACCTCAAAGAAGGGTCACTTCCGTCCGACCGGAGAGAAGCTAGAAGGCTAAAGCTGCAGGCCACCCATTATGTGTTGATCGACGACCAGCTCTACAAACGGTCCTTCTCCATGCCATTGCTCAGATGTCTTCGCCCGTCTGAAGCAGATTATGCCCTCCGTGAAGTGCATGAGGGGATTTGCGGCAACCATCTGGGAAGCCGGTCCCTATGTCACAAGGTGCTACGTCAAGGCTACTATTGGCCAACCATGCAGAAGGATGCAGACGACCTTGTCCGAGCTTGCGACCCATGCAGAGGCACTCAAGCATTCAGAGGCTCCCCTCCGCCAGCCTGGTTCCCATATCCTCCGCTTGGCCCTTTGCCAAGTGGGGGATGGACATCCTCGGCCCGTTTCCGCTCGCCACGGGACAGCAGAAATTTCTATTCGTCGCCATCGATTATTTCACTAAATGGGTCGAGGCGAGGCGGAGGCGGTTGCACAAATAACCAAAGCACGGGCCAGGGATTTCGTATGGAGGTCCATCATCTGCGTTTCGGCCTTCCGCACACTATAATCACTGACAACGGCAGGCAATTCGACAATCCGAAGTTCGCCAGTTCTGCAAAGAGCACGGGATCCGTCACCACCTTACCTCGGTCGGGCATCGCAAGCCAACGGAGCAGCCAAAGTAACCAACCGGACTTTGCTTCAAGGGATCAAAGCTCGGCTCTCCAGGGCCCGAGGTAGGTGGGCAGACGAGTTGCACCATGTCCTGTCCTGTGGGCCTACCGCACCACCCCAAGAGTACCACAGGCGAAACCCCATTCCGGATGGCCTTCGGCACAGAGGCCGTTATCCCAGTGGAGATAGGTCTCCCTTCTCTGCGGGTGGAAAGCTACTCGGAGGAAGCCAGCGATGAGCAGCTCCGTACCAACCTCGACCTGATAGAGGATAGAGAGAAAGCTCATATCAGAGTGGCTGCCTATCAGCAAAGGGTGGCCCGCTACCACGCCTCCAGAGTCAAAGGAAAGCTTTCTTGCCCGGCGACCTCGTTCTCGGAAAGCATCTGTCTCCAAACCGCTGGAGCAAGGAAAGCTGGCACCAAACTGGGAAGGCCCCTACCAAGTAGCGGAGATTGTTGGACTGGGGACCTACAAGCTGCAAGATCTAAGCAGAAAATCCATCCCTCGAACGTGGAGTTCGGACAATCTCCGTAAGTATTATCAGTAGGGTATGCCTTTATAGGCTCACCTTATTACACTTTTTGTCGGCACATGTTTCATAATTTACAACATGAATCACCACACATTATGTCGCCAAAAATTGTGAAAAGAAACAGGTGCTGCTTACCAATTCTCGATACGACCGAGTTACCTATTTAAATAGGAAATCTACAAACCTCGGCTGGGCCGAGCAACAAATCTCCGAACCTCGGCTGGGCCAAGCAACAAACCTCCGAACCTCGGCTGGGCTGAGCAACAAATCTCCAAACCTCGGCTGGGCCGAGCAACTAATCTCCAAACCTCGGCTGGGCCGAGCAACTAATCTCTGAACCTCGGCTGGGCAACTAATCTTCGAACCTTGGCTGGGTCGAGCAACAAATCTCCAAACCTCAGCTGGGCCGAGCAACTACTCTCCGAACCTCGATTGGGCCAAGCAACTACTCTCTGAACCTTGGCAGGGCCGAGCAATAATTCTTCGAACTAAAGTCCCGGCAATAAACCAAAGCACGCAGGCCCCGATTAAAGCCGAAGGACTTCCAAACAGTCCCTGGAACTTTGGCCAATTTGAAAAAAAAAAAGCACACTGTGCAAAATCATCAACGGACATAAAGTATGCGCCTCCAGCAAACCCCCAAAAGGTTCGGTAGGCCCTACATGACCGGCCGCGAACCCCAGGCAAAGACGAGAAATCCCCCCTGCTACTAAAATCCCTGGGCAATGCCCCTATAATCTATCGCCCAAAATGCCTGTCTCAAACGAAGCCATGACTCAACACGTAAACCAATAAAAGCCACCCAGGCTCCCCGACTATTCAAACGAAAATGAACAGTTCTCCTTTGAGCTAAACGACGATCTCGGAGAATAAGAGGTTGTAAAAAAAAAGGCCTTTTTCATTGATTGGAATAGTAAATACAAAAGAGAAGGAGAAAAAATAAAAAGAAAGAAAGCGGCCCTCGCATGGACCTAACGCCTCCCAGGTGCAGCCGAGTCTTCCAAACGCCGGGATAGCTCAGCGACTCATTGGTGGAGGGATGCTATCTCCTCCTTCTGCTGGTCCACCACCCGGCGAAGGGCTTTTGCCTCCCTCACGGAAACGGTGAGGTACTCTTCAACCGCCTTTCGAGCCATTCATGGCTTGCAAAGGCGGACGCCAAGGACATGGCGTCGACCAGCACAGCGGTGCGATTCCCCTGAGAACCTCCATGACCACCATTGGACGATTGTCCCCCACCTTGAGAAGCCATATCATAAGTTGTTTAAAGACTAAACCGAAAGGATGGTAAACACCAGCACCCCACTCATCCATATTTATACTCCTCAGGCGAGTATCTTGATCAGTCGGGTCATAAATACCGACCCATGGGAATTCACCACGTGTCACCGCTTTAACTGGCAGCCATAGGACCTGAAGGGCCATGCCCCTTTCCGAGCAAGATCGGTAAATGTTGACGAACTATTCGGGAACCCCCTCCTTCTCTAGAGACGGGGTACCTCCCGATCTGCCGGGCCCTTGCAGTAAATGCCCTCAACACTCCCCCAAGCTCTCTTAAATCAGCAGCCCTTTGGAAAATGTGAAGAAGAAAGAGCGCCAGCACCTGATGATAATTTGCTCCCTCGGGAGTGGCCAAATCATAAATGAAGGGCGTACCCGTGCGCCGCTCGTTCCACCTTGACACTCCTCACCAAGCCTCACAGGGACCAGGTATCATGACTCACGGTGACGACTAAGTCATCTCTACGAGCTCTAAACCTCCGAACCTCAGCTAGGCTGAGTAACCATTCTCCGAACCTCGGTAGGGCCAGGCTACAAATCTCCGAACCCTAATAAGGTCAAGTAATAAATCTCCGAGCTTCGGCCAGAGTCAAGGAATATGTTCTACCGCCGAACAGTCTCCAAATTTCCATCCAGATTTGGACGGCTTACAAGCCCCGACTGGCTCGGATAGCGCGGGATCCTCGTCCAAAAACGAGCGAGATGTCCTTATGCCTCATTTTGTCGCCAACAACAACAACCCTTGGTGCAAAAGAAATAGAAATTGAGAAAGAGAACAAAACTTTCTTCATTTCATTGCCATCGAAATCGATTACAACCGCCTGAGAGGCATTACAAAAGCATTGAAATGCATAACATAAAGATGGGTACAAAACTTGGGCAAACTGCTCCAAAGCAAATCCGGGCTACTGTGATGCTCCGGCGTCCGGACCGATAAATCAGACAAACCATGAACGGTCAGCCCGAGCCGATAATGGGTGGACGACATGGACCAACCATTGTGACCTGGTTCGATAAATAATGATATCTCGGCGACCCAATCGGGATATCAGAATAATCAGAAAGGGTGGACGGGATATTACCCCAAACCACCCAACCGAGAGGCCCCCCTGACGAGTAGAAAGGAAGCTCGTAGGTCCTGGCGCCAGAGCGCTCCCCCAAACCAGGTGTGTACCGCTCCACCTTGCCCAAACTCAAAGGCAAGATGCCCGCGGGCAACAAACCATCACCCCCTCCCCATGTGGCGAAAGATTCCCTAGGCGGGTGTCACACCCCAGACCCAAAAATTTTGAGCTAGGGTGACAACCCGCCGCGTGCCGAGCATGCAAGGCGTCTTAAAAATCTTGATATACGATTCACATTGGGCAATAACAATGAAGACTAACCATAATACAAATGATAGTTATAAGTTTTGGGTTTCAAACCCTACAATCAAGTCATGCTAATAAAGTTGGGCTACAACAAGCCCTACATACAAACATAATAGGATTACACCAATGCAATGGTTCTTATTTTATTTATTGAAAGCTCCATCAACTCCATCATCAACCTTGAGGCTCTGAAAAATATGGTGAAGGTTTAATGAGTTTACACTCAATAAGTAAGCCTATTATACAATCATATTATATTTAACATACTATCAACATATGCATTTGTCAACTTAACATAAATTGAACATTTGATAATCATCAGAATATGCAATCTGGCAAACTCACTGTTTATGTAATTATAGATTTCCTATGTGTCCCACGGCCCTGCAATACCTCAATCAGAGCACATCCTCCAGATGCGTGGCCATCAACATCCACAGAACATATTGTACGATGTGTGGGGCCATACCATAACAGAACACACTCTACGATGTATGTGGCCATAAAAATGATACAGAACACATTGTAAGACATGTGGGCCATACCATAACAGAACACACTCGTCAGTGTGGAAGGTCGTAAAAATCATACAGAACATGTCTACAATATGTGGGGCCATATCATAACAGAATACATCTCCAGTGTGTGTGGCCATAAAAATCATACAGAACACATCTACAATGTGTGGGGCCATAGTAAAGGAGAACTGCGGCGACACATATAAATCTATTTAACATCTGTATCTCACAATATCTCACAGTGTTTTGCACAGTACAAGGAAATGCATATAATCACCTCAATATAAACATGTCGTACAGGCAATCACAATTCTGGCATATACATCAATAAATCATTTCTTACCAATCATTATAATCATATAATTATTCATTTAAAATCCACAGTTCCATGCTACATAGACAATTTAGTTAATTTATAAAAATGCATGCAAACTGTATATACTCATTTATTAATTAAACAATTAAATTGCATAATAGTCTTACTTACCTCCTACGCAAAATCCAAGTGATGAACCAACTAATCAGATGTCTGGGCACCTACAGGATCAATGTACATAATTAATTCACGGAAATCTAATTAATAAAATGACCCTTAAGACCCTACCCAGACTAGTTCACGGGCCTAACTTCGGGCTCGAATATCTCCCTCTATACACACCCAATTGGGGAAGTAAAAATACCCCATGAAACTAGAATTCACCCAGATTCTAGCCATATAATTATTTTTCTAATCCTGGCCCGTTACAGGGCCCAAAATCTAGCTCAAAATCAGCTCACAGCACGGCCCAAAAGGCCCTGAACCGGCCGGCCCAGCCGGCCCGGTTCAACCCAAATCCCACCCGATCCCCTGTTTCACCGAACAGGGGACGGGAACATGGCCGGCGGCCGGGGCCTCCATCGGCCAAATTGAGGGCGGCTCGGCCACCGGTGGCCGGGCCAGAGCCAGCCGCGGCCAAACACCCTATCTCTCCCTCAATTTCTCTCAGCATCTTCCACTCACCCGCGCGGCACAGAGCTGTGCCGGTGGCACGGCCGGCCACCTTGGCCGGCCGGACCTCCACCGGATGCACGCCCGGCGCCGGTGGAGGCGACAGGCCAAACCTCGGGCCCGGCGAGGCGGCAAGCACGCTGCCGGGCCCGAACCAACCGGCGGAAGCTGGTTCGGCTTCCGCCACCGCTCGAGAGGAGGGCCAATTGGCCCTCCCTCTCCTCTCTCTCTCCACCACCACCCCGCCAGACGCCTCCCCTGGCGCTGGCGGGGTCGCCGGCCAAGGCTCAGGCCCGGCGAGGCGGCGAGCACGCCGCCGGGCCTAAACCAAGGGAATCGGCCGGATGGTTTCATCGTCACTGTCTCCCTCGCTCTCTCTCTGCCTCCCGCTATCTCTCTCTCTCTCACGCTGTCTCTCTTTCTCTCTCTTACTGACTATCTCTGTCTCTCTCTTACTGACTATCTCTCTCTCAGGCTCTCTCTCTCTCTCTCGCTGTCTCTCTCTCTCTCGCTCTCTCTCTGGAACAGGGAATTACCTGATGGAGGAAGTGCGCCTGCGTGAAGGAAGGGTTCTTCTCCTCCCTATTTATTTACCTGAGCAGTGCCTCGGATCGGAGGTTTCTCGAAAGGCTAAACGCTTCGCCTGGAGCGAAGCATTAGTCCGGGGAACCCAAAAGTCAGGAACTTGGTTCATCTGAACCAAGCCTAGTTCATCCGAACCAAGTCTGGTTCGTTTGAACAGGGTATTACATCCTCCCCTCCTTATAAAAATTTCGGCCTCGAAATTGGTATACTATAAATCTCAAAAGTCAACAATCTTAAATAGATAATTAATTATGGATACTTCGATTTAATTTCATCCTCCAACTCCCAAGGAGCCTTCCTCTCAGAGCGATTATTCCACTAAACTTTGACATACGGGATGGTATGCCGCCTTAGAATCTGATCCTTGCGGTCCACGATATGCACAGGATGTTCCTCATATGATAAATCCTTCCTCAACTGAATAGGTTCATAAGCTATGACATGACTGGGGTCTGAAACATTTTTCCTCAGCATAGATACATGGAATACATTGTGAACACCAAATAAGATCGGAGTAGTGCTAAGCTGTATGCAACCTCCCCAACTCCATATCATAAGGAATACTACAACATCTTAGGACTTAATCCTTGCGGTCTACCATGTGCACAAAATGATCTTCATAGGTCAATTCTTTCTTAAGCTAAACTGGTTCAAGTTCTAGCACATAATAGGGTTTAAAATATATCTCCTTAGTCATAAAGGTATGAAACACATTGAACACCCCAAAAAGTAATGAAGATAGTGCTAAGTTATAAGCCACCTCCTTTATTTTGATCAAAATCTCAAATGGCCCAATGTATTGTGGCTCAAATCACCTCTAACACAAATCTCATCACGTCATTAGTTAGTAAAATTTTCCAAATGATCTTCAATCTGAAATTTCAAATCTTTCTGTTTAACATCAACATAACTTTCTATTGACTCTGAGTTACATGAAGCTGCCTTGATACTTTCTCATATTTGTTAAACCAGCTCAGTAATCAAAATTTTCTCTCTCACACTTCATCTTAATAAAAATTATACCTTATATCATAGTCAACAAAATGAATCCATTTGAATATTGGCTTGGTAATCATTAAAGTAAGCAATTTCACTAAGGGTAAGAAGCTATACCAAGCACCTCCTAAAATCCATCACACAGGCTCGTGGTATATTCTCAAATCTAATTGGTTCATGCAGATTGTCCATCTATTTGAGGGTGGAAAGCTTTATGAAAACATCATCAAATTAGAAGAGTGAGACAAATGGGTTCAGACTTAATTTACTACTAAACCAGAAATAAATATTAACATCTTTATCTCACTAAAATTTCATCCTCAAAATTAAATGTCCATAATTTTGTATCATTATAGATACTCACTAGCTGCTTTTATTTCATTCCTAGGTACCCAAATGACGTATCCAACTTTAACAATTAATTTGATCTTTCTACCAAATAAAATTGAATTCCTTAAGAAGTATTTCTTTCCTGTCATCCCCTTATATATATATATATATATATATATATATATATACCTTAACCTCTCACAACACGATCATCATAAATATCATAGGGTCCATCATATGTATTATGTCATCCATTCTTAAGGTTAATAACCTATATCAATTACTGTTAATTCCTCGATAAGACAGTTCCAAGTTCTTTTAAATTAAATATAAGATAGTTTCCTTCCAATGCTCTCTCAACTCATAAATAGTTGAATGTGCCATTAATCATTACGACACTTATTTTAATCATCATAACATACTTGGTTTCACTCTTGAATACTTCAAGCTAACATCTATGAACATTTAGCCAATCATTTAGGATATCTTTCATAATTATCATAATCAACTAATTTAATTTCTTTGAATAATAGTACCATCATAATCATCGGTATGATTAATTTATCTCCTCCATATTTATCAGTAATTACCACTACAACCAATCAATTTCTCTTGAATAGGTCAGTATATCCTCAATAATTAATGCAATTTAAATGATTCAAATTCTTGAATCGATTATTTCGTTACCAATGATTATCAAAATCATCTATAGATTATGCAATGTCCCATGCCATAACATGACCAATTAATTTAAACCTTTCAAATATCTCAAAGTGACTTCACTAATCTAGCTCAGATGGATACAAGACTTATAAGGTCAATCAAGATTGAAAATGCATTTACCATTCGAAAGACATAATTGAAAATTATAGTAATCTCTCTATGACTTGAAAGTGATAATAGATGTACCCTTAACCATAATCCATAACTGATAATAATCAAAAATAAAATCATCTCCCTTCTATTTTCTTAACAATAATTGTGCCATTTATGGATGATTGATAATTTATCCATCCTGGAGAAAGATATCTACTTAGGAACTATGAAGAAAGGTACAATAAGTATGCACGATAAATTAATGAACAGATATCTTAATCTAGAAATCTATTAACATATGAAGATTCCCACAAAATTCTTTAACAGTGGAGTTTATCTTATTCTCATTCTTGCTAAAATCTTTCACTTTCTACCATCAAAATATTTGGTCATTATAGCCAAAATCAGTTCTAAAGATTAATAGAGTGTACTACTCTCAAAAACCTAAACAGTAATTGTCTCAGAATTTAAAATTTTATATTCTTCCTAAATGGTCCATCAAGATATAATATGCAGTCAACTATTTCATTAGCATCAATATCAACCATCTCCATATCTAGCAAATGCAATATCCATAATAAAAGTTCTCTTAATACTTATCCATCCAGATTCAAATTCAGAAAGTACTCAATTGTAATTGATCAAAAATATGTAGTTAACTATTTCATTCCCAGAATATCATCAATATTAATCATCCCTACAACCAGCAGATGAGTTCATAATCTTAAACTTATAATATCAACAATGTAAGTTCCACAATTAAAAATTTATTATATATCCACATTCAAATTTAGATTTACTAACTCCAAATCCACAAATCAACACAATTGCAATATGGACATAATGGTGTTATCTTAGTCATATTAGTCATCAATTGCAATTTTCAACTATCATATTCCATATATTCATCTGTCTTTTATTGCATATCCAATTAAAGTTGCATCTTCCATATTATTTAAAGATCTGAAACTACTACGAATCATTTCCAACAAGTTTGATAGAGCTAAAACCTCTAGAAGCCCCTTGACCTCCCCACTGATCAAGGCTACCAGCCAGGGAGCCCACATAATATCATTGGCTTGCGATGGTTCATTCTCAATTCCTATCAAATTTGTAATTCAATTAATATCTTGATAAACTTTAAATTTCAAGCTTCCAAAGCATAATTTTCTGAAATTCCTTGAAAGTCATAATTGTTTCAATGTCATCCAAGTATTTTGCCTAGAGTGTCATCATGCATGTATCCCTAAGGTCATAACCTGGGTCCTGTGGGCCATGGGCCCACCACACTTCCACTGCGTACTCTGATGCTGCATGTCCTGCATAGACTGCGCCATACCCGAGAGAGCTTGAAGCATCTCGGACTGGAATCGCTGGTGCTCAGTTCCCACTGGGTTGGCAGGGGCCGTACCTCCAGTAGTTCTTTGACCCATCGGCTGATCAGCATTACCGGCCAGAGAGTCCTTCTCATACAGTTGGCTCCTAGTATGGCGAGCCATAACTATTTCTTATTAAATTAGATGTGGTTAATATCATCATAAACTAAAGTGTCAGATTTCTCTAAGTATAATGTCATCCTAATATGTTCACTACGTGTTATCATGTCAATATGACTGTGTCCCTAGGGTCATAAGTTCTCTACCTGTTATCATGTCAATATGTCCGTGTCCCTAGGGTCATAACATAAGCTCTGATACCACTAAAGCTGTCACGCCCCAGACCCAAAAATTTTGAGCTAGGGTGACAACCCGCCGCGTGCCGAGCACGCAAGGCATCTTAAAAATCTTGATATACGATTCACATTGGGCAATAACAATGAAGACTAACCATAATACAAATGATAGTTATAAGTTTTGGGTTTCAAACCCTACAATCAAGTCATGCTAATAAAGTTGGGCTACAACAAGCCCTACATACAAACATAATAGGATTACACCAATGCAATGGTTCTTATTTTATTTATTGAAAGCTCCATCAACTCCATCATCAACCCTGAGGCTCTAAAAAATATGGTGAAGGTTTAATGAGTTTACACTCAATAAGTAAGCCTATTATACAATCATATTATATTTAACATACTATCAACATATGCATTTGTCAACTTAACATAAATTGAATATTTGATAATCATCAGAATATGCAATCTGGCAAACTCACTGTTTATGTAATTATAGATTTCCTATGTGTCCCACGGCCCTGCAATACCTCAATCAGAGCACATCCTCCAGATGCGTGGCCATCAACATCCACAGAACACATTGTATGATGTGTGGGGCCATACCATAACAGAACACACTCTACGATGTATGTGGCCATAAAATCATACAGAACACATTGTAAGACATGTGGGCCATACCATAACAGAACACACTCATCAGTGTGGGAGGCCATAAAAATCATACAGAACATGTCTACAATATGTGGGGCCATATCATAACAGAATACATCTCCAGTGTGTGTGGCCATAAAAATCATACAGAACACATCTACAATGTGTGGGGCCATAGTAAAGGAGAACCGCGGCGACACATATAAATCTATTAAACATCTGTATCTCACAATATCTCAAAGTGTTTTGCATAGTACAAGAAAATACATATAATCACCTCAATATAAACATGCCATACAGGCAATCACAATTCTGGCATATACATCAATAAATCATTTCTTACCAATCATTATAATCATATAATTGTTCATTTGAAATCCACAGTTCCATGCTACATAGACAATTCAGTTAATTTATAAAAATGCATGCAAACTGTATATACTCAATTTATTAATTAAACAATTAAATTGCATAATAGTCTTACTTACCTCCTACGCAAAATCCAAGTGATGAACCAACTAATCAGATGTCTGGGCACCTACAGGATCAATGTACATAATTAATTCACGGAAATCTAATTAATAAAATGACCCTTAAGACCCTACCCAGACTAGTTCACGGGCACAACTTCGGGCTCAAATATCTCCCTCTATACACACCCAATTGGGGAAGTAAAAATACCCTATGAAACTAGAATTCACCCAGATTCTAGCCATATAATTATTTTTCTAATCCCGGCCCGTTACAGGGCCCAAAATCTAGCCCAAAATCAGCTCACAACATGGCCCAAAAGGCCCTGAACCGGCCGGCCCAGCCGGCCCAGTTCAACCCAAATCCCACCCGATCCCCTGTTTCACCGAACAGGGGACGAGAACATGGCCGACGGCTGGGGCTACCACCGACCAAATTGAGGGCGGCCCGGCCGCCGGTGGCCGGGCCAGAGCCGGCCACCGCCGCGGCCGGCCGCCGAACACCCTATCTCTCCCTCAATTTCTCTCAGCATCTTCCACTCACCCGCGCGGCACGGAGCTGTGCCGGTGGCACGGCCAGCCACCTTGGCCGGTCGGACCTCCACCGGACGCACGCTCGGCGCGGTGGAGGCGACAGGCCAAACCTCAGGCCCGGCGAGGCGGCGTGCACACCGCTGGGCCCGAACCAACCGGCGAAAGCCAAACCGGCTTCCGCCACTGCTCGAGAGGAGGGCCAATTGGCCCTCCCTCTCCTCTCTCTCTCAACCACCACCCCGCCGGATGCCTCCCCTGGCGCCGGCGGGGTCGCCGGCCAAGGCTCAGGCCCGGTGAGGTGGCGATCACGCCACCGGGCCTGAACTAAGGGAATCGGCCGGATGGTTTCATCGTCACTGTCTCCCTCGCTCTTGCTCTGCCTCCCGCTATCTCTCTCTCTCTCACGATGTCTCTCTCTCTCTCTTACTGACTATCTCTCTCTCTCTTACTGACTATCTCTCTCTCAGGCTCTCTCTCTCTCTTGCTGTCTCTCTCTCTCTCTCTCTCGCTCTCTCTCTGGAACAGGGAATTACCTGATGGAGGAAGTGCGCCTGCATGAAGGAAGGGTCCTTCTCCTCCCTATTTATTCACCTGAGCAGTGCCTCGGATCGGGGGTTTCCCGAAAGGCTAAACGCTTCGCCTGGAGCGAAGCGTTAGTCCGGGGAACCCAAAAGTCAGGAACTTGGTTCATCTGAACCAAGCCTGGTTCATCCGAACCAAGTCTGGTTCATTTGAACCGGGTATTACAGCGGGCAAGCCCAGGAATCCAAACCAGGGGAGGAGGCGAAATTCACGCAACCCATGGGGAGCCCGCGTACACTTCCTACCGTACGTCCCCAAGGGGGAACCACAAAGGACACACTGGAAGCGTATATGTGCTCTTCGTGCGATCCCTGCGGACCTCTTGTGCGCTCTCCATACGATCTCTGAAGGTCCCCTTGAGGGCAAGCCACTCCCCAGCGGCTCCTTTGTCACCCCAGCTATCCGGGGGATAGCGGCGACTTCCAAGGGACAAGCTCGGTCCTCCCGCAAAAGCAATGGAGAAACAGGCATCATGAGCATCTTCATGATTCACAGGAAAGAAAATTTTGGGATGGCCCAACACACCCCTCTTTCCCCTTTTTATAAGCAGAGGCCAGCCGGGAACAGCTATCAGAGAGCCCGGGACTTAAAACGCCAAGCCTACGCCACCACATGGCCTCCTGAAATGAAAACAATGACCCCCAATGCGCGCCAGGCATGTCGCCCGAACCATGACGCATGCCAAAAGATTACTTCTGACCCCGGATCACGAGCTTTTAATGCATAAAACGTCCGCCGACCTTGCGGATACTGGCAGATCCGGAGATCGTCCTACGAAAATGACATCCTCCAATGGCAAACGAGCACTAACATCGCACGCCAAAGCAACCTATGTTGGAAAAGGTCGACATAATAAAAGCTCGCCGAAAATTGCTAGGCGACCTTTTGCTAGCCACAGGGCCGTACCACCTACTTCGGTGGAACGAGAATCGACCCGCCTTGGAAAAGACAAAACACTGGTAGGGGTAATAAATAGAGATAAGGAGATGGCAGCGATGATTCAGCGAACCCCCAGTTCGGGGATGAACTCCCCTCTTTTCATCAAGAATGCAATCTCAGTTTGATCACTAACAAAACGAACTCCCTCGACTCTAACCGAGCCACTCCCTCGGCCCTAGCCGAGTTACTTTGTCCCTCGGCCCTAGCCGAGTTACTTTGTCCCTCGGCCCTAGCCAACCCATTTCATTCCTCAGCCCTAGCCGAGTTACTTTGTCCCTCGGCCCTAGCCGACCCATTTCATTCCTCGGCCCTAGCCGAGTTACTTTGTCCCTCGCCCTAAAAAAGCTATCTCATTCTTCGGACTTGGTCGAACCACCGTGTCATTCGGCCTAAGCCAAGTTAAATCGTCTCTCAACCTCCTTTTATACCAGGCTACGTTGTCGTCCGACCTTTTCGTCGAGACAATCCCTATGCCTTGGCCTCTACTAGGATGTTCCTCCAAAATTCGAGACAAGAAACCATCCAGGGAAGACAAACAAATGAAAAACGGCTGATCCATTTATTGATTTCCAGTCGAACTACAAGACAAAAGAAAGGAAAAGCACATATAGTCCCCCAAAGGGTCAGGACTTGGGGTCAATCCCAGCATCTCCTGCGGCCGCATCAGCAGGGGCATTGCTTGGCCCCCCTTCTCGAAGGTGTCACGACGGGATACGTCGGTAGTTGCATCGACTCCCAGAATAGCTTCGAGGTCGACATCAGATATTTCTCCATACTCGTCCTCCTCGACCCCCGGGGTGTACGCTTCATAATGTTCGGCTTCCAGGCACGACAGGTCCAGGTCAGGATAAGCCTGGGCAACCTTAGCCCGCGCCTCATCTTCGCCAGCTGAAATGCATCGCACAGGCCGCCCTGCGTTCGTCGGTGAATTCGGTGGATTTCTTGTACTCCTCCACCGCCGAAGAGGCCCGCGCATTTGCCTCAGCTAATTGCCTCTCCAGTTCGGAGATCCTTCGGTGCCTCGAGGCCGCCTCCTCTCCGAACGCCGCTAACCGCCCCTGAAATTCCTGCCTCACCCTGTGCAACTGCAGGCAAAAAGCCGAGTAAAGCGAAAGTCGAAAGATCAAAATGAGTGAAACTAATAGCGCCCTACCTGCTCCTCCCGCCGGGCTAGCTCACCCTCCAGCACGTGGACCCTGTTGAGAGCCCTAGACCTAGCCGATTGGTTCTGGCGAAGGCTCTCTTTTAGCTCATCCACCCGGGACTGGGTATCTCCAATTTCTTGATGGGCAAAGTCAACCTCGTCAGATAGTCGGGCAGCTCGTTCATCCGACCACTTTAGCCGGTCCTGTGTATCGGCGAGCTCTTTGCTTAGGCGGGTGAGGTGGTCCTGCTGCCGCCGGCATTTATGCTCTTCCTCCTCGAGCCTTTTGCTCCAGCTGGCTTTATCTTCAGCGTGGCTAGCTTTCAGCTGGTCCCACCTCTTATCAAAGAACAGTTGCATGGATTTAACCTTGCCCTCGTGCTCCGCCCTGGCCTGAGAAAGCTCCAGACTAGCCTTCTCGGATTGCTCGCGGAAGCCTTGGAGCTCACCAATCTGTATGGTGAGTTGAGAGGCTCTTTCCCTCTCAACCGCAAGAATCCTGTTGGTCTCCCCAAGCTCCCGCTGGAGCTCACCAACCTGTACGGCGAGTCGAGGGCTCTCTCCCTCTCAACCGCAAGAACCCTGCGAGCCTCCCCGAGCTCCCTTTGGAGGACCACCAGGGCTCGAGAGAGCTTGTCAGTAGAATCCGCCCTCTCCTTGAAGTGATCAGCCTCGTAGCGGGCCCGAGCCCAAGCTCCAACAGCCAGATGTAAGCGCCATTTCAGTGCCCTCATAATCAGGGCGCTCTGCAAAAAAGGATGACACGCATAAAAGACATAGTCGAACTAACTGACTAAAGACCCAACTTCGGTGCGACAACCTACCCGAGACGCGTAGTCTGTGGCGATCCTTGTGAGAGCAAGGTCGTCAATTTCGGGGAGAAGAAAAGCCTCATTCGGCACCCCAGCGCAACGGAAGGCTATCTCGACAAGGTCTTCCGGATGACCCCCTCCTGTTGAAGAACTCTCCTCCCCTTGGAACACGGACCGCATCAGAGCGGAGAACCTGGCGCTCACTTTCGGGTCGCGTGAGTGGAAGTCTGCTCCCAGGGAGCCATCCAGAACACCCGCGACCCATGAACTTCTCGATAGGCCAGCTTCCGCCGCCAGGGCCCTCGCTTGAGAAGCTTCGGACGTTTCGGCTCCGGCAAGGAGAGCCCCGGCCGAAGCATCTCCTTCGCTCGCCGGCTCCCCTCCTTCTCCTTCTTCCTCTTTTTCTCCTTCTGCTTCTATCTCCTCAGGAATCCCCCTGTCCACAACAGACTCTTCAGGAACTTCTGCTCCCCCCGGAGCCTCCTGTGCCTCGGCGGAAGGCCCTTCACAGAAAACCCCCGCGAATTTCGGTCGTTGGTTCGGCAGGTTCGGCCATCTCCTCGTCGCCCGCTGGCTCTCCTACCGGCGACCCAGGCCGAACCTCAGCAGCCGCAACCTCTTCCCCTGCCTCGATGGAAGCGGAGGTCGCTCCCACCTCCTCCTGTAACCTCGCCGAGCCACTGGCCTCCAATGAGGGAGACCGAACCGCCTCGTCTACGGGGCCCCCAAGCCAACCGGCGTTTCTCCTTCGCCATCATCGGACAAAACAACAACGGGGGGGGGGGGGGGGGGGGAGGAACCTCAGCAGCCTCCTCCGAAACCCCCGCAACTTCCGGTCTTCGCCCCTGGACAGACCCTCCTCCGTGCCGAAAGATCGTGCGCCACCAGACTTCAGTAGTTTCAGCCCACGGCGACGAGGAGCGCCGACTATCACCGTCTCCCCCGATCCCCCTAGAGCGGGAGCCGGAAGGGCGAGACCTCTTCTCAGACCGATGCTTGCTGCTGGAGCCAGATCTCCTGCGGCGCTTCCCAGCTCCTCCCTCATCTGGTCTGCGAGCGCCGACCTTTCGGCTGTAGGGGCAATATGATTCGCCTGTTAGTTCGCACAGAAATCAAAGATGGAGCCACGCTAAACTATCAACTACGGGGTAATACTCACCGCAAGGATCGACGGGGCTCAATCCGGCCGCAAAGAGAGCGTCCTCCGATAGGAGAACACTAGCTGGGAGCGCCTGACTGCCGCGCAGCACAATCAAATCCCTCTTCTCGAATCAGTTAACTCCGGGTGCGCTTCTGGATCCTTCACGTACTGCCCCCATACCCGAGGGAAGTCCAAACCAATGTTCCCCCCGACTATGAAGAACCGCGACTTCCACTCCTTTATCGACGATGGGTTATCCGATATCATCTTGAAGGATCTCCGGGGACCGATGTAAGGCCATTCTGAGGCCCTCCCGGAGACCAGATTGAAACACACCCTGAATAGTGAAAGGGTCACGGTCACCCCGAGGTGTTTGCACAACGAGATAAACCCGATAAGGTTGCGCCAACTGTTGGGGGCCACCATGGTGAAGCATATATTGTAGAACTTCATCACCTCCCGCACCAACGGATGAAGAGGGAACCGGAGACCTGCCCTCAAGCTTTCTCATAACAGAATGCCCCATCCCCTAATCCAGATGTCACCCTATCCTTAGCCATCGGGAGCAACAAGACGACATCCTGGGGGATTTTGTACAAGCGGCGCATCCGTTCCAAATCCGCCAAGGTCACCTCCGAAGCTTGGTCGCTTGAGCTCACCATATCTTCGATTGCAAGAGATGCTAAGCAAGATCGCAGCAAAACGGGAAGACGAAGTTCTTTAAAGAGAGAGAAAAGGGCACTATAAATAAGTATAGCGCCGCCACGACTCCATTTTTCCAATTGAAACGCCTCAGGGTGAGGGCGAGGTGTCCCAACCTAGGTGTCCGGAACTGCCACTACGAGCATCGTGAAAATTGAGATTTCCCACGCGGCCTTCCCCAGCTGTTACCTTCGCCCCTAAGGAATGATGGATCCACCTCAGAAAGGCAAGATGGCCCCACGGCATTAATTAGGGCATCATTGCGTAGGCTATCAAATACGCATCCCCAAATGCAGATCGCGCCACTTAAGCCTATACTCCCTACGCCCGAACCTACGCTTCAAACTAGGGAGTGGGGGGCATGTGTTGAGGGGTAGAATCATCATTGCATTGATAATCGTGCGAAGGGGCTAAGATCAGCCCCATCCCTCCGCCCGCTATGATATGCCCCCGAGGAATAAGCTAAACTAATGTGGTCCGGCAGGCCATGCCACCCCTGACTCGTTCTTTCCGGGTTTCCATAGCCCGACCTTTCCGAACTACCCGTAACTCAACCTTCCCCGAGCCACCTATAGCTCGGCCTCTCCGAGCTCTCATAGCTCGGTTTTTCCGAGCTACCAATAGCTCGGCTTCCCCGAGCCTCCCATGGCTCGGCTTCCCCGAGCTTCCCACAGCTCGTTTTCCCCGAGCCTCCCATGGCTTGGTTTTTTCGAGCCACCTATAGCTCAACTTCTCCCGAGCCTCCCTTGGCTCAGCTTTCCCGAGCTTCCCACAGCTCGTTTTCCCCGAGCCTCACACGGCTCGGTTTCTTCGGGCTTCCTATAGCTCGGTTTCCTCAATTTACTGATGATTCATTTTTCTCCGAGCTACATATAGCTCGGCTTCCCCCGAGTCTCCCATGGCTTGGCTCTCCCCGAGCTTCCCATAGCTCATCTTTCCCCGAGCTTCCCATAGCTCGACCTTCCCAAGCTTCCCGAAGCTCGGATCCTATGAGCTCCCATAGCTCGGCTTCCCCGAGCTACCTATAGCTTGGACTTCCTGAGTTTCCACAGCTCGACTCCCATGAGCAATCTGCGATTCGACACTCACCTCCGTGGAGCCCGACGCGGGAGAGCCTTGGCCCATCATCACAGAATCCCTAACAAAGAATCATATTAAAGAGTGGTCTAGGACCAAATATAACTACCTGGGACCTATGCATCTATCAGATCTCAGGCCATCAAAGAGCTCTCCTAGCCATCGATCCCTCAACGAACAAGATACGGATCCCACCGGCCTTACAACGGCATGATTCGATTCATTCCCGTATCCTAACAACCTTCGAACCTTCCAGAAGGCGCTCAAGATCCAGGTGATTGCCTATAAATATGACACCCCCAGATTCTCTCAGGTATGCACTCACAGCCCCTGGCTCACTCTCACTCCCACTCTCGCTCTCCTCCACTGCTCGTCGGCGCTCCCCTGGAGCTCCCCATCGACCACCCCTGGAGAGACTTCCCGGAGAGATCCCTCTCCCCATTTTCTGTTGATCACTGATCCCCACTGACTTGAGCGTCGGAGGGTCTTCCATAGAGGGCCACCCCCAATGCCTCTCGTGTGAGGACTTCTATGTAGGTCAGCCCAGGAGGAAGCCTAGACCAGGAGATCGACCGCGCCTGAGTCGGAGGACAGATCCCGGTGGCAACACTAACAAATAAAATAAAATAAAATAAACACTTAAAACCAGAGGCACCAGCCCAAGATTACAGAAACAACTACAGAAGCGCGCACTTAACCTGCAAGAATCAAAAAGAAAAGATCCGCAGCAAGAACAAAAGAAGCGAGATATGAAACAAACGGGTGAGAGAGAAAGTGGGACGAATCCCTGTTTCAAATCTAAGGGTCGTCGGGGTGACCCTCCCCTTTCCCGGCCGGCAAGCAACCACCGGAGTCCCCCCATCGCCGGCCCTTGCTGGTCCTTGGGTCCCATGGATTGGTGGCACCCACCGTCGTCCAATAGCCAAGAATGGGAGCTGCTACCGTACAGCTCCCTATTTCAAATCTAAGGGGTGACCTCCCCTTTTTTGGCCGGTCAGCCACTGTCAGAGTCCCGTCGCCGGCCTTCAGGTCCCGATGGGTTAGTAGTGACCATGGGGCACGGCTCTCTATTTCAAATCTAAGGAAGGACCTCCCCTTTTTCGGCCGGCCAGCCACTGTCGGAGTTGCCCCGTCGCCAGCTCTTAGGTCCCGACGAGTTGGTCGCGACTGTTGTGGCCCCACGGCCAAGAGCGAGAGCCGCACGGTTGCGACTCCCTATTTCCAATCTGAGCCCGACAACCATCCCCTTTCGTGGGGCCCTCCTATACTCTATCTTTATCCCTCCTATACTCTCTCTTTATCTAGGAAGATGAGTCAACGATGATGGCAATAATGGCGATGATGGTGACAAAGTCTCCCTTTTAGGCAAACGACAGCTTAGAAATAGGGTTTAATCCTAGCTTAGAAATAGGGTTTAATTCAAAATAGGATTTAATCCTTTACGCAAGGCATAGATAGAAATTAAGAAGAGACAGTTATGATGGTTAACTTTTATTCGGTATTCAGAAAATAAATTATTCATTACTGAATATATTTTTTTAAAAAAAAACTTTTGCAATGATTTAAATCCATTGCTAATAATCAAAGTTTTAATAATGAATTTATTCATTGCAGAAATTATAATTCGTTACTGAAAGTTGTTGTCAAAATTTTTTTCGCAAAAGTGAATATTATATGGTGCTAAAACATTATGCAACATTTTTTTTTTTAATAACTATGTATAACATTCATTACGAAAAGTCTTTCTTAATTATTTGTGAATTTTTTACCATGAATTTTTCTATTTATTGCAAATATCCACTTTCATCAATGAATTTCAAAATTCATTGCAGAAAAATTAAAGCCAAAAAAAACTTTTGCATTGAATTAAATTCATTGCTAATTATAGATGTTTTAACAATGAATTTATTCGTTGCAAAAATTATAAATCGTTGATGAAAGTTTTTTGTGTCTTTTTTTTTTTTTTGCAAAAGTGAATATTATGTGGTGCTAAAACATTGTGCAACATATTTTTTTAATAACCATGAATAAAATTTGTTACAAAAAGTCCTTAATTATTTACAAATTTTTAACCATAAATTTTTGTATTTGTTGCAAATATCCACTTTCAACAACGAATTTCAAAATTCATTGCAGAAAAATTTATTGCTGAAAGCCAAAACCCACCCTCTATAAGAGGAATATATGGAGGACATACATTCGGAATGTGCTGTGATAGGATACAATATAATATGCTACATAACTTCAGTACATCAGGACCCACCTCCATAAGAAAAATATATGGACACACATCCATAAGATGTGCTGTGATAGGATACAGTATGATATGCTACTTAACTCCACACCCACCTCTACAAGGTTATATGTGGAGAACACACACTCCTAAGGTGTGCTGTGATAAGATATTACATGTAACATGACGTTGGTTTCAGGACCCTGCCTCCTAGGGGACGTTTATGAAGGTTACACCTTTGGGATATTCTGTTTACATGAGCGTAGCATATGATCGGGAGATATTGGTATAAAATAGATTTTTTACTTGTTAATTACAGTGGTACAGTGGCTTTGATTTGGAAATTGTATATTTTTGAAATACTACATAGAATTTGCTTTCAAATTATTTTGAGCATAAGATATGCATGATTTGGTAACATGACGAAATGTATTTGAAATATAAAAGCTTGACATATGTTTTTGCATATGAAAATCTAATTTGCTAAAAGCTTGAAATGACAATATTATATTACAGTAGGCTTACTTATTGAATGTGAGCTCATTTAAATCTCATAATGTTTTTCAAAGCTACAAAACTAAAGCAAGAGGCTATGGGGTAGTTGGAGCTTATCTTAGATCCAAAATTTTGCTTAGGCTTAGACAATGATTTTGTGTACTTTGGCTTGTGGTCCAAAACTTATTGTTATGACTTGTATTAGAAATGTTATTGACTTTTTAATGACATGTATATTTTTTTTTTGTTACAAATGGGCGATCACACAAGTCTCGTATGAATCAGTGCAGATACATCAGAAGACAAAATATGCTGAAGAAGAATCGGACAGTGATCTCCAGGCCTCCAATCCATGAACTAGTATGCTGAGCCATAGAGGTAGCCACCCAATCTGCTGCCGCATTGACTTCACGATATATATGACGGATCAGGACAGAGCCAGTCACTCGCAGAATTGACCAAATATCCCTCAAGATTGGATTAGAGGGACCATCAAAACAATTCTCCTTCTGCAACCAAGAAATGACCGTCATAGAATCACCCTCGATCATAATCCTAGGAGCACGGAGAATCTGAGCGGCATAAGAAATCCCCGCCCAAGCCGCATAGAGCTTAGCCATCGGGACAGAATAGTCAAGAGAACCAAAACCTCCTGCCGCCAATAAATCACCCGTCAACCCACGGATGATGAACGCAGAACCAGCAGCTCTATCACGGACACTCCTTATATGATATGTTATGTCCCGCCTTGCATGCCAGGCATGTGGTGGGTTGCCACTCCTGAATCCATCCCTATCAGGTCTGGGGCATTACAGTCTATTAATGAATAAACTTCCAAAAGTGTTGTATACGATATCATTCAGCCAAATGCAAGAAGTAGCATTTTTTTTACTTCACAAAAACTTCAATATATTAAACAGATAAAACACTTAACTATATTAATTTATTCATGCCCATGGAACAAATATGTTAGGAGGACTAAAGGAGCTTGCGATACCAAACCAATTTCAAAATATTTTTCCTTTTGCCTGCTCTAAGGCAGTTAACACCTTTTTTTCCCTATTTTTTGATCTTCTTCCCTTTATTTTTAACACCTCCCCTCCGGAGAAAACTGAACATTCTTCCAGATAATAATGATATTAGAAGGTGAAACAGAAGAAACTGGATCGCACATAAGATGAGGTGTCTGAAGTTTATCCACAAAATAAAATTATCTCCCACCGAGTTAATGCACCAGATTCGTATGTTCAAGCCAAGGAAGTTGGTCTCGATAAACGAAATTAGCGTTGCAGACGAGATTAGCCTGACAGGAAAATAGGCAAACGAAGCGGGCTTGCCGAAGTGGTTTTCTCGCATGATGTTCACGCAGACTTGTTAACACCCTTATCGTGGTGCCATGATTTTTTTTGAATGGCAAAAACATTCAGATATCATGTTTTATTCTTTTTGATAAGAATATTTAGAGATAACTTCAAGCACTCGTTTTAATTGTGCAATTATTTCAAACTGATTTTGAAATATTTGTGTAAGCTATATAAGGGTCAAATCATATATCTTAATATTTGCTTTGCGGAAGCTAGAAATTGATCAAATCCTATATCTTAAAAAAATTATTTAGCGATCTATATCCCTATTAATTTAATAATAAAAATAATAACAAGATTAAGAAATTGACCTTCATACCATTAAGTCAAATATCTTAAACTCCACGAACACCATCTTGGAATTACTAAATCCTTTTTATCACCATAAATCTTTCCCAATTGTTGCTGCTGAAATATGTCCTCGGACTCGGGCGCGATCGGGCTTCAAGATTGGCTCCCTCTTAGGCGGACCTGTAAAACAGTCCTCACGCAAGAGGTGTTGGGGGTGGCCCTCCGCGGAAGACCCTCCAACGCTTAAATCAGCGGGGATCGAAAATCAACAAATGTGAGGAGAAGGCTCTCGCTGAAGAGTCTCTCCAAGGATGGCCTTTCGAGAGCTCTAAGCAGAGCGTTAATGGCGGAAAGGGGGTGAGCAAGGGGTAGAAGGAGAGTGGGCCAGTAAGCAAGTGCACATACATGAGAAGTCGGGAGACGGTTCTATTTATAGAGAATCACCTGATTCCTTGGGGGCGTGGTGGGTCCAAAAGTCGTTAGGATTCGAATCCAGTTTGTTATGAGGTCAGTAAGATTCGTATCTTGTTAGTTAGAGGATCGACGGTTGGGAGAGCTAGTCGATGTCTTGGGATTTGGAGACGGTGTAGGCTCCAGGGCTCTAGGCCACTCTCGGGTATGATTTTTGTTTAAACTCTTCAGCGTCAGATTCCGTAGAGGTGCTTGAGTGCTCGGGTCTAGTTGGGGCATGGTGAATAGGAATAGCTCGGCGGAGGCCGAGAGACAGGGATAGCTCGGTTGAGGCCGAGAGATAGGAATAGCTCGGCTGAGGCCAAAAGATAGGAATAGCTCGGCTAAGGCCGATAGAATGGGAATAGCTCGGCTGAGGCTGAGAGACTGGGATAGCTCGGCTGAGGCCGAGAGATGTTAATAGCTCGGCTGAGGCCGAGAGATGTTAATAGTTGATGTCAATGGCTCGGCTGAGACCGAAAGATGTGATCCGAGCCTTGGGAGTCCTTGGCTCACCAAGGGACTAAAGCGCCTCAATCCACTTAGGTTAATTCATCTCTAACGAGTATTGCACAGCAAGTGGGAGTCAGGGCTGATCCTAACCCCTTGCACGATTATTAATGCAACGGTGATTTTACCCCTCAACACATGCCCCCCACTCCCTAGTTCGAAGCATAGGTTCGGGCGTAGGGAGTATAACTCCAGGTGGTAGGATCTGAATGGAGGGGTCTGGATTTGATAGCCTGTGTAATGATGCCCTAATTAATGCTGCGCAGCTGCCATGCCTTTACGGGATGAATCTGTCATTTCTTAGGGGCAACGGTTGGGGAAACGCCACGTATCAAATCCTGATTTTCATGGTGCCTGCGATGGCGGTTCTGGGTGTCTCGATTAAAATGCCTTATCTTCTCTTTGAGGCGGTTATCTCTGGGGAGAAACAAAATCATAACTGTGATGAAATCTGTCCTTCGACTCGGGCGCGATCGGGCTTTAGGATGGGCTCCCTCCTGGGCGGACCTACAAAACAGTCCTCATGCGAGAGGCGCTGGGGGTGGCCCTCCGCGGAAGACCCTTCGATGCTCAAGTCAGCAGGGATCGGCAATCAACAAATGTGAGGAGAAGGCTCTCGCTGAAGAGTCTCTCCAGGGGTGGCCTTTCAAGAGCTCTGAGCAGAGTGTTAATGGCAGAAAGGGGGTGAGCAAGGGGTAGAAGGAGAGTGGGCTAGTAAGCAAGTGCGCTTACCTGAGAAGTCAGGAGATGGTTCTATTTATAGAAGATCACCTGATTCCTTGAGGGTGTCATGGGTCCGAAAGTCGTTAGGATTCGAATCCAGTTTGTTATGAGGTCAGTAAGATTCGTATCTTGTTAGTTAGAGGATCAACGGCTGGAAGAGCTGGTCGATGTCTTGGGATTTGGAGACGGTGTAGGCTCCAGGGCTCTAGGCCACTCTCGAGTATAATTTTTTTTTAAACTCTCCTGCGCCCGATTCCGCAGAGGTGCTTGAGTGCCCGGGTCTGGCCGGGGCACGGTGAATAGGAATAGTCGGCGGAGGCTGAGAGACAGGGATAGCTCAGCTGAGGCTGAGAGATAGGAATAGATCCGCTGAGGCCGAAAGATAGGAATAGCTCGGCTGAGGCCAACAGACTAGGAATAGCTCGACTGAGGCTAAGAGACTGGGATAGCTTGGCTGAGGCCGAGAGACTGGGATAGCTTGGCTGAGGCCGAGAGATGGGGATAGCTCGGCTGAGGCCGAGAGATGTTAATAGCTCGGCTGAGGCCGAGAAATGTTAATAGCTCGTCTGAAGCCGAGAGATGTTAATAGCTGATGTCAATGGCTCGGCTGAGACCGAAAGATGTGATCTGAGCCTTGGGAGTCCTTGGCTCGCCGAGGGGCTAAAGTGCCTCGATCCACTAAGGCTGATTCATCTCTAACGAGTATTGCACAGCAAGTGGGAGTCAGGGCTAATCTTAACCCATTGCACGATTATTAATGCAATGGTGATTTTACCCCTCAACACATGCCCACCACTCCCTAGTTCGAAGCGTAGGTTCGGGCGTATGGAGTATAACTCCAGGCAGCACGATCTGAATGAAGGGGTCTGGATTTGACAGCCTGTGTAATGATGCCCTAATTAATGCTGTGCGGCTGCCATGCCTTTATGGGATCTTAGGGGCAACAGTTGGGGAAATGCCACGTATCAAATCCTGATTTTCATGGTGCCTGCGATGGTGGTTCCAGATGCCTCGATTAAATGCCTTATCTTCTCTTTGAGATGGTTACCTCTGGGGAGAAACAAAATCGTAACAGCGCTAAAATCTATCCTCCGACTCGGGCTCGATCGGGCTTCAGGATGGGCTCCCTCCTAGGTGGACCTGCAAAACAGTCCTCACGCGAGAGGCGCTGGGGGTGGCCCTCCGTGGAAAACACTCCGATGCTCAAGTTAGTGGGGATAGGCAATCAATAAATGTGAGGAGAAAGCTCTCACTGAAGAGTCTCTCCAGGGTGGCCTTTCGAGAGCTCTGAGCAGAGCGTTAATGGCGGAAAGGGGGTGAGCAAGGGGTAGAAGGAGAGTGGGCCAGTAAGCAAGTACGCTTACCTGAGAAGTCGGGAGACAGTTCTATTTATAGAGGATCACCTGATTCCTTGGGGGCATCATGGGTCTGAAAGTCGTTAGGATTCGAATCCATTTTGTTATGAGGTTAGTAAGATTCATATTTTGTTAGTTAGAGGATCGACGGCTGGAAGAGCTGGTCGATGTCTTGGGATTTGGAGACGGTGTAGGCTCCAGGGCTCTAAGCCACTCTCGGGTATGACTTTTGTTTAAACTCTCCCGCATCGGATTCCGCAGAGGTGCTTGAGTGCCCAGGGCACGGTGAATAGGAATAGCTTGGCGGAGGCCGAGAGATAGGGATAGCTCGGCTGAAGCCGAGAGATAGGAATAGCTCGGTTGAGGCCGAGAGATGTCAATAGCTCGGCTAAGGCCGAGAGATGTTAATAGTTAATGTCAATAGCTCGGTTGAGACCGAAAGATGTGATCCGAGCCTTGGGAGTCCTTGGCTTGCCGAGGGGCTAAAGCGCCTCGATCCACTGAGGCTGATTCATCTTTAACGAGTATTGCACAGCAAGTGGGAGTCAGGACTGATTCTAACCCCTTGCACGATTATTAATACAATGGTGATTTTACCCCTCAACACATGCCCCCACTCCCTAGTTCGAAGCATAGGTTCAGGCGTAGGGAGTATAACTCCAGGCGGCACGATCTGAATGGAGGGTTCTGGATTTGACAGCCTGTATAATGATGCCCTAATTAATGCTGCATAGCCGCCATGCCTTTACAGGATGAATCTATCGTTTCTTAGGGGCAAAGGTTGGGGAAACGCCACGTATCAAATCCTAATTTTCACGGCACCTGCGATGGCGGTTCCGGGTGTCTCGATTAAAATGCCTTATCTTCTCTTTGAGGTGGTTATCTTTGGGGAGAAACAAAATCGTAACAGCACCATTTCCATTCGCAGCGCTCTTTTGCTTCTTCTTGGAGAATCTTGTTCCCCTGTTTTCTTTGTAGTCTCGCTTGGCGTTTCTTTCAACCAACAGCATGGTGAGGCCTAGCGACATGATTTCGGAGATTGCTACTGAGGATTTGGGAAGAATACGCTAGAAATATGGCATTCCCTCGGATGTCATTTTGCGGCTGCCGGAGCCCGAGAATAGGGTCTCGCAAGAGCTGGAGGGCAGGATCTTTCTTTACGAAGATAGCCTAAAGGCAGGCCTCCGATTTCCCCTTCATCCCTTAGCGAAAGAGATCATGAGGTTTTATAATATCTGCCCGACAATGATGGCTCCCAACAGCTAGCAGAGTATCATCGGGTTTATCTCAATGTATAACCGGGTTCAGGTAATAGCAACTCTATCCCTGTTCCATGTTTGTTACCATCTAATGTCCGAAAGGAGCTCGGAGTGGTCCTATATCGGACCTCAGAGGTCATTCAGGACGATTATAGATAAACCGTCATCCATAAAGGAATGGAAGGTTTGATTCTTTATTGCCGAAGGGCACATCGGTTCTGGCTTCTTGCGGGGATGGGGAAGCCCTGTTAGTGATATGGAAGCGCATCCAGCCTTATCTGAACAGGAGAAGGAGGACCTGGGGGTCCTTCTTAATGGTCGAGTGTTCTCAGCAAATGTTTTGCTATCGGAGGAGGCTCTTTTCACCGCCGGGCTTAGCCCGTCGATGTACAAGATAAGTTTTTTTTTTTCCTTTTATTGATTTCATTCGAGCGAGTATATCTATGTCTGATTGTTTGCCTACCGCACTTGCAGCCAAGAGATCTGCGCTGGAGGGCTGCATAAAGAAGGAGTTGGGCAAGCGCCCGAGAGAGGCCAGTAGAGGGGAAAGACGCAAGCCTGAAAAGAGGGTTCATCTTTCTGAAGAGCGCTCGTTGGAGATAGTGGACAAAAAAGAGGATGTGGGAGCGCCGACGATGAGAGAGGGGTTCTCTCAGTTGAGGGAAGAAGCAACAGCCATGATGGAGGAGCAGAGAGGGGAGGAGGACCCAGAGAGGGTTGCCAAGACCTCTTGCCATTTCATGGTGGAGATAGTGGACAGCCCGAACGAGGCTCCGTTAGAAGTTCAGGGTGAGCTTACCATTGAAGGGCCTCCCTCGGAGGGATTAAAGGGTGGTGACGTTGGGCCAACAGTAATGGAGGCTCGGGAGGAGTTTCCTGCTAGAGAGCTTCCTCCTGAGGAGGTTAGAGGAGCTGGTGAACAGGTTGAGGCTTCGATGGAGCCCGCGGGGGAGGAACAGGCGTCGGTGATTGAAGAAGGACCTTCGGGTGAAGAAAGGGGACAGGATGATAACCTTCCAGCCGAAGCTTCTCCCACTAAAGCCTTGGGAACATTGATGTCTGGGCTGGCCAAGGTATCCGATGAGTCGCAGGCTAGACTTTTGCTGAAGGAGGCTAGGAGATTGAAGGCTTCTCAGTCTGAGGTTGCCCGGATTGATCCCTCATATGGGCAGCCTAGTAGCTTGGACCCGGCTGTCGAGGAGGCATTCTCTGCTCTGATGAGGTCGGCATTGTATTCGAGCGCAGGTCCCTTGGTGAATGAGTTTGCAGACTTGGATCTTATCGACGCTGCATTCGGTCAGTGAAATTGTGGCAAAGGATGTTCATATTCTCCCTGAAATCAACAATTCCACCCTCATGGAGCTAGCTAGGTCTTACACCTCCCGGGTGAGTTGCTATTCCAGAGTAGTGGGTGCTTTCTAGTTAACTTGATCGCGCTTCCTTATTCTTATTTGGGTTATGTTTCGCAGAGCGCTCTGATCATTAGGGCACTGTATTGGCGCTTGAGCCTGGCGACAGGGGCCAGCGTTCAGGCTAAGAGAGTCAATACTGAGCTCCGATTGCGAGCAGAGGTGTCTGATAAATTTGAGAGACTTCTGACACCACCAACAAGAACTTGGTGAGGGCGAGGGGATTGCATCAGGCCGCCCTCGATGACGTATCCAGGTTATGGCTCGAAGTTAAGGAACTACGTGGGCTTCAGGTGAGGTACGATGAAGTATTCTCGGAGTTATCACAGGTCACATCCAGACATGCTGAAGAAATGAAAACTGGTAAGAAGTAGTTTGACGAAAGTCGAGACAGGCTATGGAGAGAAGCTGTCGAGGAGAAGAATCGCCTGAACAGAATGCTTGGTGAGTCAAGGAGAAGGTCCGACAGCTAAATCATTGCATTGTTGCTAGGGATGACAGGATCAAATGGCATCAGGAGAAAATGACCAAGCTTGACAACGAGCACTCCCAGTCCAGGGAAGAAGCTAACAGCAGGCAGTCGAAGATCAATGACCTCAAGGATAGGATCAAGTTGGTTAAGGCCGACAAGCTGAGGGCCTTCGGCGAGGTCGAGGAATTAACCAGGAGATTAGCTCGGCAGGAGGAGGAGGTATGATATCATCTTTTTAATCTTGCTATCGGCTCACTGTTGCATTGGCTAACCCTGTGTTTGCAGATGGAGAAGGCAAAATTAGAGGGCCGAAGCCAATTAGAGACCCTGTAAGGGGAATTTTCATCGAGTTGACAAAGGAGCTCAGAGCTTGAAGGGTGGGCCGCCGAGACCAAGGAGCAAATCGCCTCACTCTGAAGCCAAGTTGTCGAGGCTGAAAGGCATCTTGCCACATTTTGGGGCGAACAAAATGCGACTTGTGCCGAGGCTTTTCAGTTTGACGCAGAGGAGGTCCGAACCAGAATATCTCGGGAGCATCCGGAATGGGACCTCTCCTTTTTGGATATTGAACCCTTTGAGTCCTGTACCCCAGGGGCTGAAGAAGTCAAGTATGAAAATATCTCAGACGTCGATCTTGATGCAATTTTAGGTTCTAGTGAGGCTGCGGCTCTCGAAGGATACTCCAAGCTTGCCGCAGAAGGAATGATGACTTTTGAAGTGGGCGAAACGAGCCAAGCTTTCCCAAATGTTGCTGAGGATACTGCTGGGATCGATCCAGCCCCTGATCCTTGAGGGTCGTTTGTGTATTTTTTGCTTTTCAGATTTGTAGTCTGGTCGACATTTCTGATGAACGGGTTTTTTCACCTCTATTTGTTTGTCTTTTTGGCTAATCTTTTACCTTAAGTTTTCTTTCGACTGCGAACAAATTATAACTCATTCGTGCTCTTAGGTCGATTGAATTTGGGCTAGAATAAGCAATTTGGTCGAGGCTGAGATATAAGGATTACCCGGTGCTACCGAGAAATATAGCTCTGGTCTTGGTCGGAGCGGGTAAGGGAGTTCACCCTGCCGAAGTATCAGATAGCTCGACTTAAAATGGTCGAGAATCGCAGGGGTATCCTAGTTAGAGTTGAGGTTAGATAGTTCAACTTGCCCGAAGTGGAGAAATGGGTATGTTTTCAGTCGAGGTACACGAAGTGGCTTTGTCGAAGAGTATTTTTCCCTTGTCAGGGGCATTTACTCCGTTGGCCTTTTCCAATGCAGGTCCTTTTAGCATACGTGACAAGCAATCGATCATCATTGGATGGCATTGTTTTCGAAGGGGATTTTCCAGGCTTGCCCGTATCCCAACAACCTGCAGCCAATCTCATGCATTTAAGGTTTTTGATTTGAGATCAGGGGGAGATCTCTTGTCTTTCATCACGGCTTGGGAAACGCATTTGGCGCGCTCCGGGAAATAATTCTTTTCTTTTGCCCTTCCATGTGGCAATGAGGTATGCTGTTTCAAATTTTGGAGGCTTATTTGCCTATAAATTGGGGGGAACGGGCCGTGTTAGGCTATCTCTCAAGACTTTGTTCTCCTATGAAAGCTCTCATGATGTCTATGTATCTGAGGTTGAGAGTGGAGAGACTGAGTTCTCCTTTTGCAAGTCGACTTCTTCCGAATAGCTGGGGTGATGAAGGAGCCGCTGAAGAGTAGACCGTCCTCAAGAGAGGATTTTCAGAGATCATATGGAGAGCGCACGGGAGGTCCGCAGAGACCATATGGAGAGCACACGTATGCGCTCTCTGTGTGTCCTTTAGCACTTGCCATGAGGACCGTCGGAGATGCAAAGCATGCATATCCCCATGGTAAGGATGGACTTTTCCTTCTCCCTCGGGTTGGGTCCCTTAGCTCGTCCGACTGGGGGATCTTTTGCCTGTGAAGAGGGAGTTGAGAGCAGTGTTGGTATGCTTGTCCCCTGTCTTTCATGGTCGGGCAGCGTCCAGCAGCCCAGCATTCCACCCGGGGAATGCCCTCCCAGCATCGGCATCCACAGGTCTTCTTTCTGTTCTTGGATCTCTTGATTCATCCAGAGGACCTGTGGGAGGCCGGCTTGGCCCTAACCAGTGGTTCAGGGCGAGCTGACTGGATTGTCTGACTATTCGGGTCGGATGTCGAAACATCATTATTAACCAAAGTTGACTGAAGCAGTTTGGCCGAGATATTTACTTGTCTTTATTTCCTGTGCCATGATGCACTTGTAACGCCTCTTTGGAGGTTGTAACTCTTTTCATTGATGAAGAAATAAAGAAGCTTTTATTCTTTCTTCTTTTAGCACATGCTTCTTTTTTGATGTGATTGTGTTTGAGAGTTACTGCTCCCATATCATGTTTTTTGTGTCATAGCATATTTCGGCAGCGTTCTTGCTACCTTATTTTTGCTAAGACCAATGTTCGGTCCTCAGTGGAGGAAAGCGTTTGTCCCTGTTCGGGTCAGAGATGGACCTGGGCGGTCCCGGGGACTCATGCGGTAAGCATGATCCCGTTTGTAGAACGAAGCAGGTATTTCTTCGGAAAGAGATAGCTCGTATGTCTTTATGATTGAGTAGAAAGAGGTTGCTTAGTTCTGCCGAAGTATCATAGGACGTCTTAGTTGCATCAAAGAGTTCAAGAGATTACTCGTTTAGACCGGAGCTTTAGATAACATTTTAAGAATATGCCATTTAACTTGGCCGAGGTTTCAGATAATCACTCGGTTGTAGCCGAGGCTTCAGAATATCACTCGGTTGTTGCCGAGGCTTCGGAATATCACTCGGTTGTTGTCGAGGTTTTGGAATATCGCTCGATTGTTTTACTTGGCCCTACCAAGGTACGGAGATTGCTCGGTGTTGCCGAGGATTTTTGATAGTTTACTTGGTCCTTACTGCAATTGTGGATTCAAGTGCGGATGGCCAAAGAGGATGGGGGCTACCCGAGTGATGGAGGGGGTGCCCGAAGCTTGTAAATCGGTCACTCTTGGAGAGGGCGAGCCATGTTGCTCCAGTGTTGGTCACTGATGCACTTTTTCCTCTTCTCTGCGATTTTTCGAGGATACCCAATTCGAGGGAGTCTAGCAGACTTTTGAGGACATTCAATTAGGGGGGGTCTAGCAGACTTTCGAGATCATTTACTTCGAAAGGGTCCGGCAGATCGGAGGGAGTCTAGTCCCAAAAAAGGGAGCTCCTTGAGCGCCTCAACGTTATCAATGATCCTCTTCGATGAGGGGTGAAACTCTTTGTTTCTCGCGGGTGCCCACTGAGGTGGCAACGTGTGGCAAGTTTCCACGGGCTGAAATTAATGGCTCGAACGATCGAAATATTCACCAGGAGCGATTTAAATATGGATGAGGAGGATGCCTCTGTTAGTTATCTTTTCAGCTGATCTTCCAAGAACTTCTGGGTTCTGAGATGGCTTCTGGAGGTGAGGGGCGATTGACTGAGGTGCCAAGTAGCGGTGCTAATGGCTGTGGGGGTCCTAGGGGAGCCGCGTTACGGTAACCGTTGATGGGGAGGCCCTGGCGTCAATGTTTGCGGATCATGAGCGGCTTCAGAGGGCGGCCGAACAATATCTAGCCATTTCTATGAGGAAGGTCGAGCTCCTTCGCCATGCCAACAGCTGGCTGGAAGGGGAAGTAGCATCCCTTCAACGATAGGTCGCCGAGTCAGCTCGGCATGGGGAGGGTTCGACAGCTCCCAGAGAAGATGATAAGCACCAATGAGGGCTCATGTATCTTTTTCTTTCTTTTTTTGCCCTTTTTGTGATGAATGAAAAAGAGGATTTTCGCAACTTTTGTGTTTGCTGTTATATCCAAAATGTTTGTTCTTATCACTCGGCCTTGGCCAAGATTTTTGACAAATGATGCACTTCGGCTTTGACCGAGGCTTTTAATAAGCAGTGCACTTCAGCTTTGGCCGAGACTTTTAATAAGAAATGGAAATGCACTTTGGCTTTGGTTGAGGCTTTTAATAAGCAGCGCACTTCAGCTTTGGCCGAGGCTTTTAATAAGAAATGGAAATGCACTTCGGCTTTGGCCGAGGCTTTTAATAAGAAATGGAAATGCACTTCGGCTTTAGTCGAGGCTTTTAATAAGAAATGGAAATGCACTTCAGCTTTGGCCAAGGCTTTTAATAAGCAGCGCACTTTGGCTTTGGCCGAGGCTTTTATTCTTCGATGCCAGCTGGGGCTTGTAAGCTGCCCGAATCTGGTCGAAGTTTTCTTCATTCCTCGGTCCGGTCGGGGCTTGTAAGCTGCCCAAATTTGGACGAAGTTTCTTCGCTATTTGGTCCGGCCCGGGCTTGTAAGCTGCCCGAATCCGGACGAAGTTCCTTCACCATTTGGTCCGGCCGGGGCTTGTAAGCTGTCCGAATCCGGATGAAGTTTTCTTCTCTCTTTGATATGGCCGGGGCTTGTAAGCTGCCCAAATCCGATCGAAGTTTCTTCACCATTTGGTCCGACCGGGGCTTGTAAGCTGTCCGAATCCGGACGAAGCTTTCTTCGTTCTTTGGTCCAGCCGGGGCTTGTAAGCTGCCCGAATCCAAACGAAGTTTTGGAGATCACTTGGCCCCCAGCCGTACTGGCGGGTACTTGACCATATCGAGTCTTTGTTGAATAGGACTCGGCCCAGCCATGGTGCAGAGATATTGCTACTCGAGGAGATAGCTTGGTCATGCCGAGAATGGGTAAGTAACATCCATTTTTCATTATGACTTTTTGGAGAAAATGATTGCAGCGATCGAGCCGTGAATAATAGAGATAGGATGCTAATGCTGTAAATAGGGCGAGTCTATAGAAAGCGTACCCTACTGGTGGTATATACGAAGATTGTCCGAATTCCACGTATGGGGAATAGATTTTTTGCTCATATCCTGGAGCTTGTAGGTGCCAGGTCTGATGACTTCCACCACTTGATAGGGGCCTTCCCAGTTCGAAGATAGCTTTCCTTGTTCTAGTGGTTTGGAGATAGATGCTTTTCGAAGGACGAGGTCACCGGGTGAGAAGGATTTTCCTTTGACTCTGGAGGCGTGATAGCGAGCCACTCTTTGCTAGTATGCAACAACCCTGATTCGAGCCTTCTATCTAATTTCTTCCACCAGGTTGAAATTGGTGCGAAGCTGCTGAAATCACTGTTGCATTAATAATCGTGCAAGGGGTTAGGATTAGCCCTGACTTTCACTTGCTGTGCAATACTCGTTAGAGATGAATCAGCCTCAGTGGATTGAGGCGCTTTAGCCCCTCGGCGAGCCAAGGACTCCCAAGGCACGGATCACATCTTTCGGTCTCAGCCGATCTATTAACATCAGCTATTAACATCTCTCAGCCTCAGCCGAGCTATTAACATCTCTCGGCCTCAACCGAGCTATCCTAGTCTCTCGGCCTCAGCCGAGCTATTCGAGTCTGTCGGCCTCAGCTGAGCTATCCGAGTCTGTCGGCCTCAGCCGAGCTATTCCCAGTTTGTCGGCCTCAGCTGAGCTATTCCTATCTCTCGGCCTCAGCTGAGCTATCCCTGTCTCTCGGCCTTCGCCAAGCTATTCCTATTCACCGTGCCCTGGCCAGACCCGAGCACTCAAGCACCTCTGCGGAATCCGATGCGGGAGAGTTTAAATAAAAATCATACCCGAGAGTGGCCTAGAGCCCTGGAGCCTACACCGTCTCCAAATCCAAAGACATCGACCAGCTCTCCCAGCCGTCGATCCTCTAACTAACAAGATACGAATCTTACTGACCTCATAACAAACTAGATTCGAATCCTAACGACTTTCAGACCCACAACGCCCCCAAGGAATCAGGTGATCCTCTATAAATAGAACCATCTCCCAACTTCTCAATATGTGCACTTGCTTACTAGCCCACTATCCTTCTACCCCTTGCTCACCACCTTTTCGCCATTAACACTCTGCTCAGAGCTATCGAAAGGCCACCCCTGGAGAGACTCTTCAGCGAGAGCCTTCTCCTCATATTTGTTGATTGCCGATTCCCGCTGACTTAAGCATCAGAGGGTCTTCCGTGGAGGGCCACCCCTAGCGCCTCTCGCGTGAGGACTGCTTTGCGGGTCCGCCCAGGAGGGAGCCCATCCTGAAGCCCGATCGCGCCCGAGTCGGAGGACAGATTTTAGCAACAACAAATTGGCGGAAATTCGTTCTCTAACTCGGGTGCGCTTACGACTCTGGGTCCGAACACCGATCTCGACATCCGGGGGTGGAACTTGCAAGATAGTCTGCGCTTGCAAAGGATTTTCTTGGGATTGTCCTCTGTGGGGGAACCTCCGATGCCCAAGTTAGTGGAGATTCATAGCAAGGAGACGTGAGGAGAAGACTCTCATAGAAGAAGGTTCCTCCGAGCTCTCGTGGGAGCCTTAATGGAGTATGGTATTCAGTAAGTGAATGAATGTAAGAATTTTCAGCGTACCTGAGAGATTGGAGTGATGTGGTATTTATAGAGGATCACCTGATTCCCTGGGCACGTTGTGAGGGTCCGAAGGTTGTTGTGATTCGAATCAAGTTTGTTATAAGGTCAGTAGGATCCGTATCTTGTCAGTTAGAGGATCGACGGCTGGGAGAGCTGGTTGATGCCTGAAGATTCAACGATCGCATAGACCCTAAGCCACCCTCGCGGGTCCTAGGCCACTTCCGGATATGATTCCTCGCTTAGAATCATATTTGATTGTTGTGGATACAAACTCTCCCGCGCCTGATTCCGTAGAGGTATTCTGATGCCTCGGTCTGGCCGAGATAGAGGAGAACTTGGCTTTCTGAGGTATAAAGGTGGCTCGGGTTACCGAGGTAAATGGATGGCTCGGGTTGCCGAGGTATGGGCACCTCAAATTATCGAGGTAAATGGATGGCTCGGGTTGCCGAGGTACGGGGACGGCTCGGGTCGCTGGGGCGACCCGACCTTGTTAAAGGTGATTGACATCGCTAAAGGTGACCTGGCCTCGCCAATTGGTGGTTGTGACAGTTGGTCGGTGGGATGCTGGGATTGGGCTTGACCCAATCATCGATGTATGCGGGTCTTAATGTAATGACAATTTTACCCCTTATCACATGCCTCCCACTCCCTAGTCTGAAGTGTAAATTCGGATATAGGGAGTAGAATTCAAAAATAATCTTATTTAGGGGGATCTGAAATGTTAGGCAATGATGATCTCGTAAACGATAAGTCGCCATTTTGTTATCATTTTTCACCGTGGCTCGAGGAAGAAACGCCTTATCTTCCGCAAGCTGCGACTGTGGGAGTTCCACATGGTGGGACTCCTTTATTTCTGGCGCCTGTATCGGGGGTTTTGGCATCTAGGGATTTCTTTCTGAAGCACATATTTAAAGAGGGCTGGGGCGGCGCTCCTTCTGCAACGCCCCTTTGTCCCTGCCGCAGAGATTTTTTGCTCCCTCTTTATGCCCTCGCTTGTCTGTTCGTGTCTTACCCCCCATTCAGCCAATATGAGTGGTCCAGGCGATGTTGCCTCAGAGATCACTCTTGAGGATTTGGATAGAATCCGCCGACTTTATAGAGTTCCTGGGGATGTAGCCTTATGGGTGCCGAGGACCGAGCACCGGGTTTTAACTGAGCTGAGCCGGGGAGTCTTCTTCTACGAGGAGAGCTTGAGGGCAGGTCTCTGATTCCCTCTTCACCCGTTAATTCAGGAGGTGATGAGGTTTTACAACATATGTTTGACGATGGTGGCTCCAAATAGCTAGCGCAATCTCATCGGGTTCATCTCGATGTGCAGTCGCGTTAGGGTGACTACGACTCTTCCTTTATTTCGAGTTTGTTACAATCTGGTTTCCGAGAGGAGCTCTGAGTGGCCCTATATTGGCCCCCGGAAGTCATTTAAGATGATCTTCGATAACCCTTCTTCAATAAAGGGGTGGAAGTCCTGATTTCTTATTGCCGAAGGAAACATTGGCTCAGATTTTTTGAGAGGATGGGCTAGTTATGCGAAGGATCCGGAGGCGTGCATGGAGCTGAGCAAGTGGGAGAAAATGGATCTGGCTACCCTTCGCAGTAGTCAGAAGATCTCTGCCAGCACCTTGTTAGCAGAGAATTCCCTTTTCTCCACCGGGCTTAGCTCTATCGACCCTCAGGATGAGTCTTTGTTCTAATGGTCAACATGTTTATGTGATCTTGCCATTGTTTAACTGGGCATCAACTGTGTTTTCAACTGAGAGGTCTGCGTTTGCGGGCCAAATAAGGAGGGAGCTGGGCAAGCGCCATATGAGCTCTGGCTCCGGGGACAAGCATAGGTCCGAGAAGAGGGCCCGTCCTTCCGGATCTCGCTCAAGGGAGCTTAGGAAAGATGATGTCGGCCGCCGCTCCTTTGCTTCAAAGAGGGAGGAAGCGGGAACATTAGCCATAACCGATAAGTACTCCCTGCCAGAGGGAGGCGAAATAGCAGAGGAAACTATTGGGGGAAGCTCGGAAAGAGCCATCGAGGTTCTCTCCCTCCAAATAGTAGTCATATCAGACGACGCCAAGGGGATGTCGCTGGTACGACCGGCAATCCCTTTACCAGATGTCCTTCAGTTACCGGTGGTGGAGAGTGTTGGATTATGGAATGGAAAATCCCAATCGGATTGGAATAAAATGGCAGCGGAAACAAAATAAATTTATTCCTTAACCCACCAAGGATCACATGCGTTTCATAAAAACGAAAGAAGGATAAACAAAATTACCATTTGTTGATCAGTATGTAATCCGTTTGTTCTTGTGTTGGGTTTGCTCGGATCTTCAAAGGTGTTATCTTCAAAAGACGACCACCCTCTACAAGTATCCACACATGAACGGACACCAAAACGGTTTTGAATGCTAGTTCAAAGTTTGTTTTTCATAAAAACAAACTAGGGTTTTCAACTCTCCAATTTTTCTTCTGGTTAACTAGGATTTATTTATTTAAAACTCCTTTTAAATAATAACAATTTAAATCCTAGTCCTTATCAAATAAGAAATTTATATATTTTTAACCAAAAACCTTTATGGATTATTTCCTTATCCAATAAGAAAATATAACTCGTAATTTTCTTATCAAATAAGGAATTTATATTTTTAACCAAAAACCTTTGTGGATTATTTCCTTATCCAATAAGAAAATATAACTAATTAATTACTTGTCATAATTTCCTTATCAAATAAGGAATTTATATTTTAACCAAAAACCTTTATGAATTATTTTCTTATCCAATAAGAAATATAACTAATTAATATTTATAATTTAAAATAATCTCATCATTTTAAATTACTATAGAGAGTAATAAACGCAACCATTATTGTCTGTTCTTAGTGTGCGACCCTATAGGTTCAATTAACGTTGGCAGTAGGCCTAAATCACATTTTGATCTTACAAGTCATAAGCGGCCTCTAGCAAGACATTATGACTACCCAAGTTAAATGAAAAGCTCATGATCCGAGACAACCTTAAAGTAGCTAATGACATAATCCTTTTGTAACATGATATCTTGATAGAATATAAGGCATGGAAAAAGTCAACCTTATATCGCTCTATCTTTAATTTCTTGAAACCCAATTAGACTGACTAAACAAATGATATTGATCTCCATCAATTCATTTGAGCATGGCCATGCATTTCTCAGTCTCAATCATTGAGGGGCCCAGAGATATCTCTCTTACAATAAGAGGGACAAATTCCATCTTAATCACTCATATCTCACTACATGATTCTTATTATGTTCAACATAATCTTTATAATCATCCGGTTAAAGACAACGTTTGATTATGTCAAAACATAATATTCCTTATGTTGAGAATTATAGCAATCTCAGGTCTAAGGATTTAATGACACAACTACTAGAGATTAACTTATGACTTTGATCCATGTATTAATCTCAAGGTGGGTCTTGTCCAATATTTGTTCTCAACAAATACATATAAATTTGATTCGTATCTCATACACATATTCATCCCATGAATATCAATCAAATTTCATACTAATCTTAATTTATTATTATTCCCACAACAATAACCGATTAGGGACATTTAGAATAATTAATAATATTATTCAAGGATATTATTATATAATAAACATGCAAATCATGATAATAGTAAATGCTCATAAATATTCAAAATACCATGTCCATACAATAGGCCTAGGGCACTATTACTAACAATCTCCCATCTGCACTAGGCCCACTCATCAATGTATCTAATACCTATGAACCTAGCATGACGATCATGCTTTGCTTGTGGTAGAGGCTTAGTCAATGGATCAGCAACATTGTCATCTGTTGGAACTCTGCATATTTTTACGTCACCTCTCTCAATGATTTCTCGAATGAGATGATAACGCCTAAGAATGTGTTTGGATCGCTGATGTGACCTAGGTTCCTTTGCTTGTGCGATAGCACCATTATTGTCACAATAAACATCAACAGGATTTGTGATGCTAGGAACCACTCCAAGGTCAGTAATGAACTTCTTGATCCAAACTGCTTCCTTTGCTGCATCAGATGCTGCTATGTATTCAGCTTCAGTTGTAGAATCAGCAACAGTGCTTTGCTTCAAACTTTTCCAGCTAACAGCACCACCATTTAAACAAAACACATATCCTGACTGCGATCGGAAATCATCTTTGTCAGATTGAAAGCTTGCATCTGTGTAACCACTTACAACCAGATCATCTTCCAATCCGCCATACACCAAGAACACATCTTTAGATCTTCTCAGATACTTAAGAATGTTCTTGACAGCGTCCAGTGACTCTCACGGGATCTGACTGGTATCTACTCGTTATGCTTAAAGCATAAGAGACATCTGGTCTAGTGCACAACATAGCATACATGATAGATCCTATTGCTGAAGCATAAGGAATCTTACTCATGCGCTCTCGCTCATCTTTTGTGTTAGGACACTGAGATTTGCTAAGTGTAATACCATGAGACATAGGCAAGTATCCTCTCTTGGAATCTTGCATACTGAACCTTTTCAGTACTTTGTCTATGTAAGTACTTTGACTTAGACCAATCAGCCTCTTAGATCTATCTCTATAGATCTTTATCCCTAGGATATAGGCAGCTTCGCCTAAGTCTTTCATTGAGAAACATTTCCCTAACCAAGACTTGACACTCTGCAAGGTAGGGATATCATTCCCAATGAGTAAAATGTCATCAACATATAAGACCAGAAATACAATGGCGCTCCCACTAACTTTCTTGTAAACACAAGGTTCATCTTCATTTTTGATAAATCCAAACTCTTTGACTGATTCATCAAAACGAAGATTCCAACTCCGAGAAGCCTGCTTCAAACCATAAATGGATCTTTGAAGCTTGCATACTTTACTAGAATTCTCAGGTTGTACAAAACCCTCAGGTTGTGTCATGTACACATCCTCAAGTAAGTTTCCATTAAGAAACACAGTTTTAACATCCATTTGCCAAATCTCATAGTCATAATATGCAGCAATGGCAATGAGAATTCTAATAGACTTAAGCATGGCTACAGGTGAAAAAGTTTCATCATAGTCTATACCATGAGTTTGTTTGAAACCTTTTGCAACTAGCCTTGCTTTGTAAGTATGCACTTTACCATCCATGTCAGTTTTCTTTTTGAAAACCCATTTGCACCCAATGGTCTTTGTACCTTCAGGTGGCTCAATCAAGGTCCATACCTGATTATCATACATGGATTGGATTTCAGACTTCATGGCCTCTAACCATTTCTCAGATCTAACATAGCCTCTTGATAGGTAGTAGGTTCATTTTGATCCACTAACAATACATCATGATTATCAGTCACAAGAAATCCATATCTCTCGGGCTCATGACGTATCCTATCAGATCTACGTAATTTTTGTGCTACAGGTGGTGTGTCAACAATGGTTTGTTGACTTTGAGCATCCACAGGCGGTTCAATGTTATCTTGTGGTTCTCGAATTTCTTCGAGTTGTACCTTGCTCCCACTGGTTCCTTTAGAAATAAATTCCCTTTCTAGAAAGACACCATTCCGAGCAACAAACACTTTGTTCTCAATGGGATTGTAAAAGTAGTATCCTTTAGTCTCTTTAGGATACCCCACAAAAAAAACATTTGTCAGACTTGGGTTCCAGCTTATTTGAAACTTGACGTTTTACATAAGCTTCACAACCCCAAATCTTAAGAAAAGACAAACTGGGCTTTTTACCAGTCCACATCTCATATGGCGTCTTTTCAACCGCTTTGGTTGGAACTCGATTTAGTGTGAACGCAGCTGTTTCAAGTGCATAACCCCAAAAGGTAAGTGGAAGATCCGTTAGACTCATCATAGATCGAACCATATCTAATAAAGTTCGATTCCTTCTTTCAGACACACCATTCCATTGTGGTGTTCCAGGAGGAGTTAGTTGTGGAATGATTCCACAACTTCTAAGATGGTCATAAAAATCTTGGCTCAAATATTCTCCACCTCGATCAGATCGAAGTGCCTTGATTGTCTTGCCAAGTTGGTTTTGTACTTCATTTTGAAAAGATTTGAACATTTCAAATGATTCAGATTTGTGTCTCATCAAGTAGACATAACCATATCTACTGAAGTCATCAGTAAATGTAATGAAGTACTTGTAACCTCCTCTAGCATCTGAACTTAATGGTCCACATACATCTGTATGTATTAGGCCCAATAATTCATTGGCCCTTTCACTGTGTCCAGTAAAGGGATCCTTTGTCATCTTACCCAATAGACAAGATTCACATGTATCATATGATTCAAAATCAAATGAGTTCAAAAGTCCATCTTGATGGAGTTTTGATATGTTTCTCATTTATATGGCCAAGGCGACAATGCCAAAGATAGGTTGAATTTAAGTCATTGGACTTAAATTTCTTGGTAGTTATGTTATAGACAGAAGAATTGTTGGATTTTTGAAGATTCAAAACATAAAGACCATCTAGTAAATCATTTGCATAGAACATGTCTTTATGATAAATGGAGCAATTATTATTCTTAATAATAAAAAAAAACCATCATTATCCAAACAAGAAACTGAAATAATATTCCTACACATTGTAGGAACATAAAAGCAATTGTTCAAAACTAACAAAAGCCCACTGGGCAAAGAAAGTTCATAACTTCCTACAGCTAAAGCAGCAACTTTTGCTCCATTGCCTACTCGAAGATCAACTTCGCCCTTCTTCAGTTGTCTACTCCTTTTAAGTCCCTGCACATTTGTGCAAATGTGAGATCCACATCCAGTATCTAATACCCAGGAACTAGAAGGAGAAAAATTAATCTCTATAACATAAATACCTGAAGAACCGGTCTCACCAGTCTTCTTCTTCTTCTTTAGATCCTCCAAATACAGCTTGCAGTTTCTCTTCCAATGACAGGTTCATTGCAAAAGAAACAGACACCCTCCTTTGGGGCTTTAGCCTTGGGTTTAGGATTGGGCTTGGGTTGAGCATTGGACTTTCCAGCCCTTCCCTTACCCTTTCCTTTTCCTTTCTTCTTAAAGCCCTTTCCTTTTGAACCATCAGAACATGGCCAGGCTTGGATTTAATATTCTGTTCAGCAGTTTTAAGCATCGTATGCAGCTCAGAAATTGATTTGTCCATTTCATTCATGTTATAGTTCATGACAAACTGGCCATAACTATCAGGAAGTGAATTTAGGATCAAATCTGTTGCCAACTCTTGGCTCAATGGAAATCCAAGCCTATCAAGGTGCTCAATATAGCCTTTCATTTTTAACACATGAGCGCTAACTGAAGCACCCTCAGCCATTTTGCAAGAATGCAATGCCTTGGTAGTATCATACCTTTCTTGCCTTGCTTGTTGCTGGAACATTTCCTTTAGATTGACAATCATATCATAAGCTTCCATGTTTTCCAAATCTTTCTGAAGTTCAGAACTCATGGTAGCTAGCATCAAGCATGCAACATCAATAGAGTCATTATGATGCTTCTCATAAGCATTCTTTTCAGCTCTAGAAGCATTATCAACTGGTTCTTCAGGGTGAGGTTGATCCAGGACATAAAGCTTCCTTTCTTGTTTGAGAACAATTTTCAAATTTTGAAACCAGTCAAGGAAGTTAGTCCCAGTAAGTTTGTCCTTCTCAAGGATTGATCGCAGTGGCATAGTAGAATTGTTATTATTGTTGGCCATCTACAATAAATGCAAAGTTCGTTAAGTATTTTGATTATGAAAAACTCCCACTAAATTAACAACCTCAATAATAATCATATTAATTTAGTGAGCTAAGATCCATATTTATACTCAACTTTAAGTCAGCTTTGGCATGACACTTAAAATTAAGTTATTTAGGTAGGTAACTCTTACCAATTGCAACTCATGCAACTCTTAGAAATTTATGGGATTTTGACATCATATGTCCCGCATGTTTAAATCCATCTCATGCCATTAGGCCCAAAACCGTTTTGATAACCTAATTAAATGAAACCATTTTTAAACATATGGGTAGCACCATTACTCATCTTGTCTCACTAATGTAACCTAATGTACTTCTACTTTGGTGGAACCCACATTAAGGTGATAAAAGCCTTGACAAGTGTTTAAATATGGATGGCATGTCAACTTAAAATTTTATGTGAGGGATTTAGATAGATCTTAATTTTAATTAATAGATCTCATCGTGCATTTAGTATCACATACTCATTGATATCATACATGGCATCACATACTCATGAAACATCATACATAGCATCTCATACATGTATATAATAAACGTGTCATAGTATGTCTTTATCAAGATTGATCTTCATAAGCCAATATGAAGATCAATGGTCAATCCTGGGTAATAATGAGCAACACCATAATGTCTATTTGACCATCATCTTGTGCATAGACACCTAACTCCTCCATCACCATGGTTGGATTGCATGACTTCAAATGGCATGCTTTGTCTTTTTGTTTTATTACAAAAATAAAAAATACTACTAAAAGTAAAAGAAAAATTACAATGAAACAAAATGGCACGCAGGCCACATTTAATAATTACAACCCTTGTAAAACAAAATGGCACGTAGGCCATATTTAATAATTACAACCCTTGTAAAAGAATAATAAAAAATAATAATAAACTTGCCAATCACATTGGTCACAAGGCCATACTATGCACCATACAAAGCAACACACCATGCAAAACATATCATGTTATCATATAGCATATACATATTGCATTAAAGAAAATATGTTCTAATAGGCGTGTTGTTTAAAACCAATTAAATTTATAAGGTGCTCCGATTAGGTAGTACGGCGGTTCTGCTAGCCGGTTAGCGGACGGGGTCGAGGGAGTCCGCCCTCGCGGGGTCAGGGGCAGCGCCCCTCGAAACAAAATTTTCCTTTGGAGATACATTAAAGTTTCATCCTAAAACTTTGATTTTTATTGATCTCATCAATAAATTTAAGGCTTACATCCGCACCACCATAAATAGCAATTGATAAATCCTTATTGATATGTGAATTCAGTTCATGTATTAATCTAATCAAGACAACATCGAAATCATATATCATGCTATTAACACTTTAATTGCAATATCTCATTCAAATTTTTAATCATATTAACGAATCCTTACAGGAAACAGATTCATCAATTAACACCTTAGAAAACCTATTATCTATGTTGTTCGCGTAAACCCTAATATCACATATATACAAGAACGCAAATCATGTTGTTGGCCCAGATGGCAACCCAAGAGGGGGGGGTGAATTGGGTTCAAAATTTTTTTAACCTTTTTAAAACTATTGGCTTTGAAGTAATTAAGTGCAGAATAAATTTTAATCACAAATGAAGAGATAGAGAGAGAAACAATTAAAGCACGGCAAACACAATAATTTATAGTGGTTCGGTGTATCCAACACCTACATCCACTCCCAAGTTCCACTTGGGTCCACACTATAATCAACTCGATTACAACCGAGTTGTTTTACAAGATCACAACTCAAAACTTGTTGTTTCCCAGGGATCACAACGAACCCAGCTAGTTTTCCGGGCTCACCAGCACAAAACCCAAACACAAGCTAATCTAGCTTGTCCTGAGGTATACCACCTCCACTAATTCAATCCCCCTGATTGAACTAGCAAAAACAAGACGAAATAATGTTTACAATATCATGCAGCTCCTTAAATGAGCAAATATTCAAAGTAAATAAACAAGTTTAGAAAAGCCTGATTTGAAGATGATTGGATTTGAGCTTTTCTTCTTTTCTTCTTTTTCTCTTCTCTTTTGAGATGTTGAATCAAGCCTCAGCTCCGATTCTTCACAGATGTTGCAGATGAGAAGTTGGAAAATCACAAAAATAGAGGTTTTGAAAAATCCTCCAATTTTTCAAGTTGAACGCCTTGGATTTCTCTTTGAGCTTTTTGGAGTGGAAGAATTTAAACGTGGATTCTTTTCTCTTGATTTCTTGCTCAAGACCTCTTGGATTTTTTCACTATGATTTCTCTATTTTTTCATTTTTCTTCTCTATTTTTCTCTTTTCAAAACGAATGCTCTTCCCCCTTTTATAGATTCTGTTTAATCCATTTTTGGGTGTGAAGCTAGCCATTGGGATGTACTTGGAAAGTTTTTTCATACATGAAATATAGCCATTATGGGTTAGGTAAAGAAAATATTATCGTTTGAGCTGATCTTGCAATTTAAAAATTTGTTTTTGATAGGTTGGAGTTGGCTCCAACTTTTCAGGTGTCGGCTCCAAGACGTGTATCCAAAAATAGAAAGTTTTGAGCTTGTTGAGGAGTCAGCTCTGAAAAAGTAAAGTGCCGGCTTGCCATGTTTAGGTGTCGGCTCCAAGAGACTGTAAGTGTTAGCTCCAAGGTAGTCAAAAATCACGTGTTCTATCCCCGTGTTGGAGTCGGCTCCAGACACTGTGTAATCCCCCAGATTTTATTAACTACTCGCGAGAGTTGATCACGAGATCGGAACGATAGACTCCAGGGATTTGAATTTCAAATCTCCCCGTAACTAATGTTATCCCAAATCCCTTGATTTAAGGAGTCTATATTTGAATTTCAAATCTCTCTATAACTAACGTTATCCCAAATCCCTTGATTTGAGGAGTCTAGATTTGAATTTCAAATCTCCCTGTAACTAACATTATCCCAAATTCCTTGATTTGAGGAGTCTGCATCCCTTCCAGCCAGCAGTTTTGAAGGGATAAATCAGTCATTATCCTAAAAGCAACTAACACAAATATGGATAGATTTTGGGGGCGTTACTTAGCCATTATCTAAAATCACCGTTGGACTTTTGGATGAAGATTGAGGCGTCAATTTCAGCTACAATTTAATCCATTCATCAGCCTATTCAAACGGCCATCAAGGGATAAGCTTTGGAAGAGATTGGGCGGTGGGTTATTTGAGGTGGTGCATGGGATATGGATAAGGATGGGAGAAGCTTTGGATAAGGCGGTGGCTGCACCTATAAATTAAAGGGCAGAGGTCTGCAGGAAGGGAATGAAATCAATCCAACGCCAACGAAGGATTGAAGGCATCTTCTAGTCTCCACCTTGGACGAGTAGGAGAAGAATGAGAAGGTACGATCGGAGCCGTTAAGGAGTTCCTACAGACGATCGAACGACATCCAGCTGCCTCCACGTACGCTACTCAGCTGCAATGCTGCGGTGTCGGCCAATGGAGCGGTCCATTGACTCACACACAGTAACAGTAGTATCTTTGTCTTCAACGTTTGCAACGAGAGCTGGAGGTTGATATTATTACCTGGAAAAGTTAGAGAAAAAAGCGGGTGAAAATTCCCCGGAAGAGGTATGTGAGAGTGGAGGGGCTTTAGAAAATTAATTCCACCCGTTACATGTGGGAATGTGAGGAGGTTTCCGGAAAAGGCTCACGGCAAGAGGAGCTGGGTGATAGGAATTTTTGGGCTGTTTGGGCCATCCAATCTTTGGGCCATGTTAGGCCATTTTTGGAGCCTTTTGGGCAGGGTGTTGGGCCCTATAATGGGCCGAGATTGGCAAAATAATAATATGGCCCGAATCATAATTGATTCTAGTTTCTGGGGATAATTTTATTTTCCTATTTGGGTGTATACATTGAGAGATAATCGAACCCAAAGTTGGGCCCGTGAAGTGGTTTGGGTAGAGTTTAAGAATTATTTTATAATTCAGATTTTAGAAATTTAATAATGAAAAATGATACTGTAGGTTCCCAGGTGTCCAATTAGCTGAGTTATCAATTGAAATTTGTGTACTGAGGTAAGTAAGTCAAGTATTATAATTTTATAAATTATTTAATTTATGAACTGTGACCTTACAGTTAAATATAATTACGTTAATTTGGTAAAATCATGTTATTACTATGATAATATGTAATTATGATAATGACAGTAAAACTTTATGTGTCACCGCGGTTCTCACATGACAGATTATCATATAACAAATTATCACATGACAGATTCCCATATGACAGATTCTCACATGATAGGTTCTCTCATAACATATTATCACATGACAGATTCTCACATGATAGATTATCACATGATAGATTCCCACATGACAGGTTCTCACATGACAGATTATCACATAATAGATTATCACATGACAGATTCTCATATGACAGATTATCACATTATCACATGACAGATTATCACATGACAGATGACAGAATACTGGTACCATGACCCTTCCTCTTAGGGGATATTTAAGAGTGATACACAAGATGTGTATTGTAGGGCCGTGGGACACATAAAGAAAAACAATGAAAGTATAAACAATGTTTTGTTTACATTGCATATTCTAGTAATTATTATTTAATTAAGTTTTCAAATTATTTTGATCTAATGACATGAATGTGCTGATAGCATGATAAATGTATTTAAAATTGAAAGATTTTATAAAAATGTGATTTGAGAATATCTTGATATGATATGATAAGATATGATGATTTGAAATTGTATTAAGCTTACTTATTGAGTGTGAGCTCATATAATTCTCACAATGTTTTTCAGAGCCACAGGAGTGAAGAAGGATATTTGGGGTAGATGGAGCTCTATTAAATAAATTATGATCCATTATATTGATGTAGCCCAGTATTGCTTGTGTGTAGGGCTGGTAGCCCAAAACTGATAATTATGGTTTGTAATAAATCATGGATTTGGATTTTTTCCTTATATTGATTTATGTGTCGAAATTCGAGATGCCTTACGTGCTCGGCATGCGGCGGGTTGTCACCCTAGCTCAAATTTTTGGGTATGGGGCGTGACAGCTTTAGTTGTATCAGAGCCTAGGTTTGACCTTCGGGACAAACATATGATGACACTAGACAAAGTAGTAGAATGACACTGGAAGGATAATAACTCTAAGATGATTTTAAGTAAATGTGTTTTGAGAGCTTAAAATCTAGAAGTCTATAAAGATGTTGACTGGACTTTAGCCCTGGTAGAAATTAATAATACCCTGTCATACAAGAAGTCAGTGACATGATGAGGGCTTCTGGTTTAGTGACCCTGGCCAGTCGGGAGACCAAGTGACTCCTGGAGGCTCTTGCTATGTGGGCTTGGTTGGGAATAGCCAACAACGGTTTTAGACCCTAGAGAACATGGGTACATGAGACTTTAATTTAATATGCAATACAATGTAGATGAATAAATGGAATATTATGCAACAGTTGGAAGTTGCAATTGATGACAATGTGACATTTTTATATTTTGATTTAGTAGATGTTTGAATTTTGAATTATTAAATCTGAATTTGAATGCGAATATATATAGTGGATTTTACTAAGAGGACTTGCATTATTAAAATTGCATCTTCAAGGCTAATTTGTTGGTTATGAAGATGATTGATACTGATATTATTGAAATGGTTGACTACGTAGTGTCGCAATAGATTATTTAGGAAGAATATAAGATCTTAAGTTTAAGGCGATTAAGGTTCATGTAGACCCTGTGAACCATTAGGATTGATTTTGGTTATGAATATTCAAATGTTCTGAAGGTAGCAAGTGAAAGATTCTTAGCAGTGATAAGAATAAGATAAATTTCATTAATAAAGAATTTCATGAAGATTTGCATCTATTAATAGATTCCTGAATCAAGATGATAGAACACTAATCTATCATGCCTGCTTACCATGCCTCTCTTCGTAGTTCTAGGTAGGTATTTTTACCCAGAATGGATAAATTGTTAATCAGCCATAAGTGGCTTGAATCTTTTCAAGGAAAGAGGAGGGAGATGATTTTATTTTTGATCAATTATGGAAGATGGCTGAGGATACATCTAATATCACTTTCAAATCAAAGAAATATTACTATAATTTTCTAAATGTATCTTTTGGGTGGTAAGCGCGTCTTCAATCTCTATAGACCTTATAAGCCATGTATCCCATCTGAGTTAGATCAGTTAGGTCACTTTGAGATATTCAAAGGAATTGAATTAGTTAATTATGATAATTATGAAAGATGTCTGAGTTATTACCTTAATGATGTTAGCTTGAAGTATTCAAGAGTGAAACCAAATATGTTATGATGATTTAATCAAAAATTAAAAATAAGTGTCAGCATATTTAGAAGTTGCAAAGCACTTGAAGAAGACCATCTTATATCTGGTGCAATGGTAAACTAATTAAATTGAGTCCGAATCCATTAGACTCATTTTTTTTCCAATGGAGGATTTTTGTAAGGCTTGGCGGATAGTCTGAAAGAACCATTTAATTTTTAGAGAAAATGTTGCAAGCCTGGTGATGGATTTAGGAGGTGCTTGAGATAGCATCTTACCCTTAGTAAAATTTCTTCTTATAAAGATTACTGAGCCAATACTAATGGACCCATTTGAACTTTTTACAATATGAGGTGTAGATCTCCTTCGTGTTGGAATAAAGTTAGAGGGGAAAATTTTTGGATACTGAGCTGGTTTAACAACTATAAAAAGGTATCGTTATTTGAAGCAGCTTCATGTAGCTCAGAGTTAATAGGGAAGTTATGTTGATGTCAAAAACAAATATTTGAAATTTGGGTTGAAGATCAATTGAAAGTTTTACCAACCAAGGATGTGATGAGATTTGGGATTAGAGGAAAGCTAAGTCCACGTTATATTGGACCATTTGAGATTGCTTACAGCCTGGCACTGCCTCCGATTTTAGTTGGGGTACACAATATTTTTCATATCTCTATGTTGAGGAAGTATATTTCCGATCATAGCCATGTTATAGCATATGAGCCTATACAGTTGAGGAAAGAGTTATCATATGAGGAGTACCCTGTACGTATTGTGGACCGCAAGGATCAGGTTCTGAGACGGCGTACCATTCCCTATGTCAAAGTGCAATGGAGTAATCATTTTGAGAGGGAGGCCACTTGGGAACTTGAGGAGGAAATGAAAGAGAAGTATCCATAACTATTTGGGTCTTAATATAGTTAATGATGTAGCTATGACAGTTGACATTTGAATAAAGACTTAGTTGATTGTGTGATAAAATTGGAATTCTAATTTTCTCTAATGAAAGTGCATTAATTTCGAGGCCAAAATTTTTATAAGGAGGGGAGAATGTAATCCCCCGGATTTCGTTAACTACTCGCGAGAGTTGATCACGAGATCGGAACGATAGACTCCAGGGATTTGAATTTCAAATCTCCCCGTAACTAATGTTATCCCAAATCCCTTGATTTGAGGAGTCTAGATTTGAATTTCAAATCTCTCCGTAACTAACGTTATCCCAAATCCCTTGATTTGAGGAGTCTAGATTTGAATTTCAAATCTCCCCATAACTAACGTTATCCCAAATCCCTTGATTTGAGGAGTCTGCATCCCTTCCAGCCAGCAGTTTTGAAGGGATAAATCAGTCATTATCCTAAAAGCAACTAACACAAAATATGGATAGATTTTGGGGGCATTACTTAGCCATTATCTAAAATCACCGTTGGACTTTTGGATGAAGATTGAGGCATCAATTTCAGCTACAATTTAATCCATTCATCAGCCTATTCAAACGGCCATCAAGGGATAAGCTTTGGAAGAGATTGGGCGGTGGGTTATTTGAGGTGGTGCATGGGATATGGATAAGGATGGGAGAAGCTTTGGATAAGGCGGTGGCTGCACCTATAAATTAAAGGGCAGAGGTCTGTGGGAAGGGAATGAAATCAATCCAACGCAACGAAGGATTGAAGGCGTCTTCTAGTCTCCACCTCGGACGAGTAGGAGGAGAACGAGAAGGTACGATCGGAGCCATTGAGGAGTTCCTACAGACGATCGAATGACATCCAGCTGCCTCCACGTATGCTACTCAGCTACAATGCTGCGGTGTCGGCCAATGGAGCGGTCCATTGACTCACACACAGTAACAGTAGTATCTTTGCCTTCAACATTTGCAACGAGAGCTGGAGGTTGATATTATTACCTAGAAAAGTTAGAGACAAAAAGCGGATGGAAATTCCCTGGAAGAGGTACGTGAGAGTGGAGGGGCTTTAGAAAATTAATTCCACCCGTTACATGTGGGAATGTGAGGAGGTTTCCAGAAAAGGCTCACGGCAAGAGGAGCTGGGTGATAGGAATTTTTGGGCTGTTTGGGCCGTCCAATCTTTGGGCCATGTTAGGCCGTTTCTGGAGCCTTTTGGGCAGGGTGTTGGGCCCTATAATGGGCCGAGATTGGCAAAAAATAATATGGCCCGAATCAGGATTGATTCTAGTTTCTGGGGATAATTTTATTTTCCTATTTGGGTGTATACATTGAGAGATAATCGAACCCAAAGTTGGGCCCATGAAGTAGTTTGGGTAGAGTTTAAGAATTATTTTATAATTCAGATTTTAGAAATTTAATAATGAAAAATGATACTGTAGGTTTCCAGGTGTCCAATTAGCTGAGTTATCAATTGGAATTTGTGTACTGAGGTAAGTAAGTCAAGTATTATAATTTTATAAATTATTTAATTTATGAACTGTGACCTTACAGTTAAATATAATTACGTTAATTTGGTAAAATCATGTTATTACTATGATAATATGTAATTATGATAATGACAGTAAAACTTTATATGTCGCCGCGGTTCTCACATGACAGATTATCACATGACAGATTATCACATGACAGATTTTCACATGACAGGTTCTCACATGACATATTATCACATGACAGATTCTCATATGACAGATTATCACGTGACAGATTATCACATGATAGATTCCCACATGACAGGTTCTCACATGACAGATTATCACATGATAGATTATCACATGATAGATTCTCATATGACAGATTATCACATTATCACAAGACAGATTATCATATGACAGATGATAGAATACTGGTACCAGGACCCTTCCTCTTAGGGGATATTTAAGAGTGATACACAAGATGTGTGTTGTAGGGCCGTGGGACACATAAAGAAAAACAATGACAGTATAAACAATGTTTTGTTTACATTGCATATTCTAGTAATTATTATTTAATTAAGTTTTCAAATTATTTTGATCTGATGACATGAATGTGCTGATAGCATGATAAATGTATTTAAAATTGAAAGATTTTATAAAAATGTGATTTGAGAATATCTTGATATGATAAGATATGATGATTTGAAATTGTATTAAGCTTACTTATTGAGTGTGAGCTCATATAATTCTCACAATGTTTTTCAGAGCCACAGGAGTGAAGAAGGATATTTGGGATAGATGGAGCTCTATTAAATAAATTATGATCCATTATATTGATGTAGCCCAGTATTGCTTGTGTGTAGGGCTGGTAGCCCAAAACTGATAATTATGGTTTGTAATAAATCATGGATTTGGATTTTTGCCTTATATTGATTTATGTATCAAAATTTGAGACGCCTTGCGTGCGGGTTGTCACCCTAGCTCAAATTTTTGGATCTGGGGCGTGACACACTGTAAGTGTTGACTCCAAAACTCTGGGTGTCGGCTCCGGACCGTATCAAAAATCAGAAAGACATTTGATTGGCCATAGGGTCGGCTCCAGACTTTCTAGGTGTCGACTCCAGGCTCTAAATTTTGAGACTTACCTTTGGCACTTGATTCAAAACACATTTCTTGATGCCTTTTGATTAAACCAATATTTTTAAGCCCTGAAACACTTGTTAAATTTATTAGTAACATAATGAATATACTCAATTCCTTTATTAATCATCAAAATCAATAATTGGGTCAACACATGCCAAGATCATATACATCTCATACATACAATCAAACATGGCATAATCGATTTTTATGAAAATGCAAGTTGCTCTGATACCACTTTTGGATTATGGAATGGAAAATCCCAATCGGATTGGAATAAAATGGCAGTAGAAACAAAATAAATTTATTCCTTAACCCACCAAGGATCACATGCATTTCATAAAAACAAAAGAAGGATAAACAAAATTACCTTTTGTTGATCAGTATGTAATCCGTCTGTTCTTATGTTGGGTTTGCTCGGATCTTCAAAGGTGCTGCCTTCAGAAAGATGACCACCCTCTACAAGTATCCACACACGAACGAACACCAAAACGGTTTTGAATGCTAGTTCAAAGTTTATTTTTTCATAAAAACAAACTAGGGTTTTCAACTCTCCAATTTTTCTTTTGGTTAACTAGGATTTATTTATTTAAAACTCCTTTTAAATAATAATAATTTAAATCCTAGTCCTTATCAAATAAGGAATTTATATATTTTTAACCAAAAACCTTTATGGATTATTTCCTTATCCAATAAGAAAATATAACTAATTAATTACTTGTCATAATTTTCTTGTCAAATAAGGAATTTATATTTTTAACCAAAAACCTTTATGGATTATTTCCTTATCCAATAAGAAAATATAACTAATTAATTACTTATCATAATTTCCTTATCAAATAAGGAATTTATATTTTTAACCAAAAACCTTTATGAATTATTTCCTTATCCAATAAGAAAATATAACTAATTAATATTTATAATTTAAAATAATCTCATCATTTTAAATTACTATAGAGAGTAATAAACCGTAACCATTATTGTCCGTTCTTAGTGTGCAACCCTATAGGTTCAATTAATGTTGGCAGTAGGCCTAAATTACATTTTGATCTTACAAGTCATAAGCGGCTTATGACTACCCAAGTTAAATGAAAAGCTCATGATCCGAGACAACCTTAAAGTAGCTAATAACATAATCCTTTTATCACATGATATCTTGATAGAATATAAGGCATGGAAAAAGTCAACCTTATATCGCTCTATCTTTAATTTCTTGAAACCCAATTAGACTAACTAAACAAATGATATTGATCTCCATCAATTCATTTGAGCACAGCCATACATTTCTCAGTCTCAATCATCGAGGGGACCAGAGATATCTCTCTTACAATAAGAGGGACAAATTTTATCTTAATCACTCATATCTCACTACATGATTCTTATTATGTTCAAGCATAATCTTCATAATCATCGGGTTAAAGACAACGTTTGATTATGTTAAAACATAATATTCCTCATGTTGAGAATTATAACAATCTCAGGTCTAAGGATTTAATGACACAACTACTAGAGATTAACTTATGACTTTGATCCATGTATTAATCTCAAGGCGGGTCTTGTCCAATATTTGTTCTCAACAAATACATATAAATTTGATTCGTATCTCATACACATATTCATCCCATGAATATCAATCAAATTTCATACTAATCTTAATTTATTGTTATTCCTACAATAATAACTGATTAGGGACATTTAGAATGATTAATAATATTATTCAATGATATTATTATATAATAAACATGCAAATCATGATAATAGTAAATGCTCATATATATTCAAAATACCATGTCCATACAATAGGCCTAGGGCACTATTACTAACAGAGAGTCCACTACATATGGAAGAGACCCCTGCTCAGGTGGAGGGGTCAGGAGAGGTAGCAGTGGTTGCCGAAGCTCAATGGAGCTGCTCGTTGAAAGGCTGGTCGTTGAAAGGCTGGTGGAGGTCATAGTTCCTTCCGCTGAGGATCCCTCTTTCATGGTTTCCGTGGACATCATGGAAGAGGTTGAAGCATCAGTAGAAGAAGAAGAAGAAAAAGAGTCATTGGGTGAAGGGAGCGCTCGGGCCGAGGTTCCCTCAGTCGAGGCCAAAGCATTCGAAGCCCTGCAAGTTAGGGTTCTGGCAGAGGAAGCCGGCGGATGGTTCCTCAGGCCAGCTCTTCGGCCATGAGTTATTGTGTCCACAGTCCGGAGGTAGATGATATGCTCACCACCTTGATGAGGTCTGTGTTGCGAGCGGGGGGGAGTTCCTCGATGGACGAGTCTGCCGCCGAGGATATCATTGAGGCGGCTTTCGATCGGCTCGGGGCTCCGAAGGATACTTTCCTTCTGCCCGAAATCAATAACACTACCCTCATGACGATGGATTCAAACTATATCTCTTGGGTAAGTTGTTGTACCAAGGTTGTGATTTCTAATTGGTCGGCCGGGCCGTGGTTTCTTACTTGTGTTTTTCTCACATAATGCCTTGGTCACAAGGGCGCTAAATTGGTGCTTGAATTTGGCCACTAGGGCTTGCGCTCAGGCCAGGAAGGAAGCGGCCAACCTTCAGGCGAGGGTGGACTCAACCAGCTAGCTCTCTAGAGCCTTGGCATCCACTAGGGCGGATTTTGAGAGGGCGAGCGAGTCTCACCGGCTTGCAGCCGAAAGGGCCTCTCGGCTCGAAACCCAAGTCAAAGAGCTCCAGGGTTTCCGCAAGCAATCAGATAGGGCTTGCCTAGAGTTATCCCAGATCAAGGCTAATCATGCTGAGGAAATTAGTGTCTTGCAGCGACATTTCGACAAGAGGTGGGGCCAGCTGAGGGCCAGTCATGCTGAAGAGAAAAATAGTTGGAGCAGGAAGCTTGAGGAGGAGGAGCAGAAGTGCCAGCGGTAGTGGGATCACCTTATCAGTTTAAATAAGGAATTTGCCGATATGGAGGATCGGCTGAAATGGCAAAATGAGCAGGTTGCTCGGCTCTCCAACGATCTCGATCAATCTCGATGGGAAATTAAGGACAAGCATATCCAAATTGATGACCTCAAGGAGGGTCTTCAGCAAAATAAATCAGCCAAGCTGAAGGCCTTGGAAAAGGTTCAAGAGCTAAGTGATAAAATGGCTCGGCGAAAGGAAGAGGTACGACGTCTTCCTTTTTATTCATTTTTGGTGCTTTTCTTTAGTTCATGGGCTTAAGCACTCTGATATTTTGCAGATGGTTAGAATTGGGCTCGAGGCATAGGAGCAATTCAAAGCTTTAAGGGCAGAGTTATCCGTGAGTCATCGAGCGAACCTCGAACTCCAAAATCAGCTCACTTCAGCTGTGGAGGAGTATAAAAATTTTGCCCAATTTTCTGAAGAACGTAGAGAGGCTTGTGCCGATGCATTTTGGTTCGACAAGGATGAGACCCGAGCAAAGATCTCTCGGGCGCATCCCGAATGGAATTTATCTTTTCTGGAGGCCGAACTGCTCGATGCTCGTACCCCGGAGGCCGAAGAAGAGGAATATGAGGACATCTCAGATGTCGATCTTAAGGCCATCCTGGGCCCTAGTGAGGCCGTGGCTCCTGAAGAACACCCTCGGTCCGCTGCCGAGGAGCCCAAGATCTCAAAATTTGAAGTGGGCAAAGCGAGTCGAGTCCTTTCGGACTTTACTGATGAAGTTCCGAGGACTAATCCGAACCCTGATTCTTGAAGGTTGCTCATGTATTTTTTGCCTCTTAGACTTATAATTCGGCCGAAACTTTAATGAATGGATCCTTTGTTTCCACCCGTTTCGTCTTATCATTTTGGTTATTGTTTTCCAACGTGTTTGGTTTCGCCGAGATATAGGATAACTCGATGGAAATTTATAACAACGTCTCGGTCAAGGCCGAGGTTAAGCAGATAGTTCGATCTATCCGAAATAAGAAACTGGCTTGTTTTTTTGCTGAAATAGATAAACGGCTTTGTAACTTGCCGAAGGATGCTTCATTACTTGCTTAAGACATTCACTCCGTTGGCCTTTTCCAATGCGGGTCTCTTCAGCGTATGAGCCAAGTACTCGATTTCCATTAGACGGCATTGTTTTCAAAAGGTGATTTCTCAGGCCTGACCATATCTCAAAGACTTATAGTCGGTTTCCTGCATTTAAGGCTCTTGATTCGAGGTCAGAGAAAAATCGTTTACCTTGTGTCATGGTCTGGGAAATGCGTTCGGCACGCTTTAGAAAGCACCCTTCTATCCCGAACTGCCACGTGGCAGCTTGGCTAGGGCATTTTGAATCCCGGGGCTTTCTGCTTTGATGGCTATCCCTGGCCTATTTGCCTATAAAGTGGGGGAGCGGACTATGTTGAGTCATCTCCCAAAACCTTCTCTTTCTGTGAGTTGCAAGGGTTTTCATGGCGTCTGTTTCATTGAGGTTGAGAGTGGAAAGACCGAGCTTTTCTTTTGTAAGCTGGTTCATCCCAAATAGCTGGGGTGATGATGAAGAAGCTGCTGAAGAGCAAGTAGTCTTTGAGGGAGGAATTTCGGAGGTCTTATGGAGAGCACATGAGTGGTGCATAGAGGTCTTATGGGGAGCGCATGTATACGCTTCCTATGTGGCCTTTGTCACCTGCTGTGGGGGTTGTAGGAAATGCAAAGCACATGTATCCCCCATGGAAGACATGGAACACACCTCTTTCCCCACTTTGAATCCCTCAGTTCATCCGTTTGAGGATGCTTTTCCTGAGGGAGGAGGGAGGTGAGTTGTGTTGGTCTGCTAGTCTCCTGTTCATGCTATCGAGCAGTGGCTAGCAGCCCAGCATCCCACTTGGGGGAGAGACATCCTCAGCATCAGCATCCGCAGGTCTTTATCCCATTTTTAGATCTCTTAATTCATCCAGGGGACTTGTGGATGGCCGGTTTTGTTCTTTGGCATTAATTAATGGCTCAACAGAGCTGTCTGGTTTCTCTGATTTTTTAGGTCACATGTCGAAACATCATTATTAACCGAAGCTGCTCAGCCGAGCTTTTATCTTATTTGTATTTCCTGTGCTATGGCGCACTTGTAATGCTTCTCAGGAGGTTGTAATTTTTTTATCAATAAATAAAGTTTCTACCCTTTCTTCTTTTGATATCTGTTTCACTTTCTGACATGATTGTGTCGAGAGCTACTCTCATTTTATGCTTTTTGGTCCATAGCATAATCTATAAGTTCAGCAGCATTTTGCTACTTTATTTTTGTGAACATGTCACTCAGTCCTCTATGGAGGAAGTGTTCATCTCTGTTTAGGTCAGAGGAAGACCTGGGCGGCCGTGTGAGCTTATGTAGTAAGCATGATCCTGTTTAAGGAATGATGTACGTATTTCTTTGAGAAGAAATAATTTGCATAGTCTTGCTGGTAAGCGGAGAAAAGTTACTAACCTCTGCCGAAGCATAATAGGACGTCTTAGTCATGTCAGAATGTTTGAGAGATCACTCATTTAGGCTGAGGCTTCAAATAATATATCACTCGGTGTGGCCAATGCTTCAAATAATGTATTACTCGGTGTGGCCGAGAATTCGAATAATATTTCGCTCGGTGTGGCCGAGGCTTCAAATAATATATCACTCAGTGTAGCCGAGGCTTCAAATAATATATCACTCGGTGTGGCCGAGGCTTCAAATAATATATCACTCGGCGTGGCCGAGGCTTCAAATAATATATCACTCGGCATGGTCGAGACTTCGAATAATATATTACTCGGTGTGGCCGAGGCTTCGAATAATATATCGCTCGGTGTGGCCAAGGCTTCAAATAATATATCACTCGGTGTGGCCGAGGCTTCAAATAATATATCACTCGGCATGGCCGAGGCTTCAAATAATATATCACTCGGTGTGGCCGAGGCTTCAAATAATATATCACTCGGCATGGCCGAGGCTTCAAATAATATATCACTCGGTGTGGCTGAGGCTTCAAATAATATATCACTCGGCGTGGCCGAGGCTTCAAGATTATATTTTACTTGGCGCTGCCAAGGTATGGAGATCGCTTGGCCCGGTCGAGGATTTATAAAGATTATATTTTACTTGGCGCTGTCAAGGTACGGAGATCGCTCGGCTCAGCCAAGGATTTATAAAGATTATATTTTACTTGGCGCTGCCAAGGTACGGAGATCGCTCGGCCCGGCCAAGGATTTATAAAGATTATATTTTACTTGGCGCTGCAAAGGTACGGAGATTGCTCGGCCCAGCCGAGGATTTATAAAGATTATATTTTACTTGGTGCTGCTAAGGTACGGAGTCCTTCCAGCCCGACTAGGATATATTTTACTTGGCGCGGCCAAGGTCCGGAGATCGCTCGGCCCGGCCGAGGATTTATAAAGATTATATTTTACTTGGCACTGCCAAGGTATGGAGATCGCTACTCGAATTGGTCGAGGCTTCAAATAATATATCACTCGGTTTGGCCAAGGCTTCAAGATTATATTTTACTTGGCGCTGCCAAGGTACGGAGTCCTCTCGGCCCGGCTGGGATATATTTTACTTGGCACGGCCAAGGTCCGAAGATTGCTCGGTCCGGCCGAGGATTTATAAAAATTATATTTTACTTGGCGCTACCAAGGTACGAAGTCCTCCCAGCCCGGCTGGGATATATTTTACTTGGCGCGACCAAGGTCCGGAGATCACTCAGCCCGGCTGAGGATTTATAAACCTGTCTCTCATCACAGCTATCAAAGAGGGCAATAAAGGTAGAAGTTTTGCGAATTTTTGAAAATTTAATTCAATGTACACAGTAAGTTTGGAGAGGGTGTACTCTTACTGATGATAGATGTGGAGATTATTCAAGTTCCATGTCCGAGGAATAGATTTCCCATTTAGATCTTGAAGCTTATAGGTGCCGGGTCTGATTACCTCTGTAATTTGATAAGGACCCTTCCAATTAGGGGATAGCTTTCCTTGCTCTAGTGGCTTTGATATAGATGCCTTCCGAAGTACCAGATTGCCTGGGAGGAAAAACTTTCCTTTGACTCTGGTAGAATGGTAGCGGGCAACTCTTTGTTGGTAGGCTGCCATTTGGATCCAGGCCTTCTCCCTGACTTCTTTTATCAAGTCGAGATTAGTTCGAAGTTATTCATCATTGGATTCTTCCGAGTAGCCTTTGGTGCGAGGGGAGGGGAGCCCGATCTCCATGGGGATAACCGCTTCTGTGTCGAAAGCCATCTTGAATGGAGTCTGGCCTGTGGGAGCCCTTTCAGTGGTTCAGTATGCCCACAGCACATGGTGGAGCTCCTCTGCCCATCTGCCTCGCGCTCGGTTGAGCCGAGCTTTAATTCCCTGTAAGAGAGTTTGGTTGGTTACCTCGGCTTCTCCATTAGCTTGAGGATGTCCGACCGATGTCAGGCGATGGAGGATGCCATGATCCTCACAGAACTCCCGGAATTTGGGATTGTCAAACTGCTTCCCATTGTCGGTGATGATGGTGTGGGGAAGGCCGAAGCGGCTGATGATGGACCTCCATACGAAGTCCTTGGCTTGAGCTTCGGTTATCTGGGCGACCTCTTCGGCTTCGACCCACTTAGTGAAGTAATCAATGGCAATGAACAAGAACTTCCTTTGCTCCATTGCGAGGGAAAAAGGGCAAAGAATATTCATTCCCCATTTGGCGAAGGGCCAAGGGGATGAGATGGAAGTCAGATGAGCAGAGAGGAGCCTCTGAATGTTCAAGTATTGTTGGCACGCATCACAGGTTCGAACAAGGTCATCAGCATCTTTCTGCATCATTGGCTAATAATATCCCTGGCGCAGCACTTTGTGGCATAGGGTGTGGCTGCCGAGGTGACTACCACAGATGCCTTCATGAACCTCCCAAAGAGCATAGTCAGCCTCTGTAGGATGAAGGCATTTGAGCAATGGCATGGAGAAAGATCGCTTATATAGCCGATCATCAATCAGAACATAATGGGACGACTGCATTTTTAGCCTCCTCGCTCTCTTCTATCAGCGGGCAGTAGCCCTTCTTTGAGGTACTTGAACAAGGGGTCTATCCAGGATGGCTCAGTGTCGATTTGCATCATCGGATCAGCGTCGACAATGCTGGGTCTCTCCAAGATTTTCAGGTGGAAACTCCGTTCAAGGTCCATTGACTCCATTGTCGTCAAATGGGACAGAAGGTCGGCACGCACATTCTCAGCCCTAGGGACTTGATTAATCTTAAATTCAATGAAACAGGAAGATAGATCGCGTACCTTCTGGAGATACCGAATCATGTTCGATTCTTGAGCTTCGAATTCACCCCACACCTGGCCTGCCACTAACTGAGAGTCAGTGTAGGCATTCAGTTTTTCAACTTTAAGCTTGCGGGCGATGCGGAGTCCGACGAGCAGGACCTCATACTCTGCTTTGTTGTTTGAAGCAGGGAAGGAGAAGCAGATGCCATATTCAAAAGTAGCACCCTCTGGGCTGGTGAGGACCAGACTGACACCAGAACCGCTCGCACTAGAGGATCTGTCGGCGTGAGCAACCATAGAACACAGGGCTTTGGTTGCCCATGGGTATTCAAAGCAGAGCCATCTTTGGGTATGGTGCATTCGAGGAGGAAATCTGCCAAGACCTGGGCTTTGATGGCTGGACGAGGCTGGTATTGAATGTCATGCTCGCTTAGCTCAACAGCCCACTTGGTCATCCTCCCCGATGCTTCCGGATGATGGATGATTGCCTTGATGGATTGGTCAGTTAGGACAGTGATGGTGTGTGCTTGGAAGTACTACCGTAGCTTTCGGACCGATGTTATCAGGGCCAAAATCATCTTCTCCACCTGAGTGTACCTCATTTCAGCATCTTTGAACAATTTGCTGACATAATAAATAGGCTTTTGCACCTTGCCTTCCTCTCTGACTAGCACCGAGCCAACAGCATTTTCGGAGACCGCCAGATATAGACTTAGCATTTCGCCTAGTTTCGGACTGCTGAGGAGAGGTGGTGAGCCGAGATATTTCTTGAGGTCTTCGAAGGATTTTTGACAATCTGGGGTCCATCGAAAGTTTTTGGCCAACTGGAGAGCTTTAAAGAAGGGAAGTCACTTTTTGGCTGACCGAGCAATGAAGCGACTGAGAGCCGCTATCCTTCCGATGAGGCGTTTCACGTCTTTGATTGATCCGGGAGGGGCCATCTGCCGCAATGCCTGAATCTTTTGGGGATTTGCTTCAATGCCTCGCTGAGAGACCATGAAGCCTAGGAATTTACCAGAATTGACTCCGAAAGCACATTTAGTAGGGTTGAGCTTCATTTGATACTTCCAAAGCATCTTGAAGCTTTCTGTGAGGTCCTCGATATGTTGGGATGCTTCCTTGCTCTTCACCAACATATCATCAACATAAACCTCCATGTCTCGACCGATTTGCTCTTTGAAGACTTTATTGACCATCCTTTGGTAGGTGGCACCTGCATTTTTTAAACCAAAAGGCATAACTCGGTAGCAATAGATACCTCGGTCGGTGATGAAGGCAGTCTTTTCCTCATCCTCGGGCGCCATCCGGATCTGGTTTTAGCCTGAATAAGCATCCATAAATGTCAACATCTGGTGGCCCGAAGTTGAATCCATAAGCTGATCAATCCGGGGAAGGGGGAAGCTTCTTTTCTGGTGGCCCGAAGTTGAAGTCGGCCTTAATAAGCTTATCCCCCTCCTCCTCAATGGCTTTCTGGTGCTCGGGGGCGAAGCTTCTTTTCTTCTGCTTGATTGGCCAAACTATTTCATCCATGCTGAGGCAGTGAACCAGGACATCTGGGCTAATTCCGGGCATATCTGATACGGACCAGGCGAAGACATCAGCATTCTTCCGGAGGAATTCAATTAACTCTTACCGAAGCTTTTCTTTCAGCTGTGACCCAATCTTTACAGTTTGATTGGGCTGAGCTTCGTCGAGCGGCACCTCCTCCAGTTCTTCGGCTGGTTCTCCTCGTTGTTTGGCCAAGAGGATGGGGAGTCAGCCGCCGCTATCATATTAACATTGCCAATAACCGGAGGGTTTGGCGGTGGAAGTTGGTGAGGCTCAGGTTGGCGATTCTCTTCATTGTTTAGCTTGAGGGGCCCTCTGAACCTGTTTAGCCTGCCTCGCCGGATCAATTGCTCGATCTCATTCTTGAGCTGCCAACAATCCTCGGTATCATGTCGGTGATCTCAATGGAAGCGGCAGTACTTAGCAGATCCCTTCGAGCTCCGTTGCCTCGAAGAGGAGGAGGTCGAGGAATCTGGTGTTCGATCTCCATAAGAATCTGCACCCTTGGCACGGTGAGGGGAGTGTAATAGTCGAACCTTCGAGCCGGGCTCCGGGTTCGGTCCCGTGGCGGTGGCGGAGGAGCTCTCTGGTGACGAGGCAGGCTTATATGGCGGTAGGCTCGTTGTTTGTCCGAGCCCTTTGCCTCCTTCTTCAGCTCCTCAGCTCAAGCTGACCTCCTCGATTCTTCAACCCTGGCATATTTATCCGCCAGGGACATCATGTCTGAAAGGCTCTTCTGGTAATTGACCTCTAGAGCCAGGTAGAAGTCTTCCTCCTTGGATACCCCTCCGGTCAGGGCAGACATGGCCACTTCGGGGTTGAGATAGTCGACCTCTAGGAGAGCTATGTTGAAACGGCCAATGTAGCTCTTCAGTGATTCCTCCTCTCTCTGCTTAACTTCAAAGAGGGAATCGGATCTCCATCGGTGGTGACGGCTATTGACGAACTGGCTAATGAGCAAGCAGCTCAGTTCGTCAAAAGAATCAATAGAACCCAGTTTCAAACCATTGAACCAGGTTTGAGCAGATCCCCTTAGAGTGAAGGGGAAGGCTCGACAGAGGATCGCATCCGACGCTCCGTGGAACATCATGATGGATCTAAAGCTGCTTAGATGATCATCGGGATCGGTGGATCCATGGTACGGCTCGATGGTGGGGAGCTTAACATGAGGGGGAATCACTTTCCTTATGATCCTCTCGGAGAAGGGGATGCCCTACTCCACCTTTGGCTGGGACAGAGGGGCTCGCCTTACGGCGTCTATCTCCTGACGCCACTCTCGACGCATCTTCTGCATCTGCTGCCTGATCCCTTCATCCATAGTGGTATGAGGGATCGGGCAAGGAGAAGATGGCAATGGTGTCGAATCCTGGGAAGACACTAGAGAGAGGGAGCAAACCCGCCTGGATCTGAGCGGGCTCTTCCCCCCAGCTCGTTGCAACATCGGCTTCGCCTTTGCAGGCCGGTGACCATGACCCGCCACTCCAGGCGGATCGGAAGAAGAAATTATTGGCAGAGCAGGGGCAGTGGCCTCTTCATGAAGCTAAGGAGTAGGGACGGCAGAACCAGAGACTACCTGGAATCCCTGAACCAGCTGGGTCATTGCCTGGACCTGCTGAACCAAGGTGGCAAACTGGTCCAGGGTTACCGCCGTGGCCAACGGCGAAGGAGTTTTAGCTGGTGGGGGTAGAGGTGGTGCCACACCACTAATCAGATCAGGCCTTTGAGAGGCAGCTTGATCCTGAGCCTCAGAGGTGGCTCTCTTCCGATTGGCCATTATAGGATGTTTCTTCTGGTTTTTTGAGTCTTGTCTCCTGGATCACAAGTTTATGGGACTTGAGGCCCTTCCTCTAGCGCCAATCTGTTGCCACAGAAATCCGTTCTCCGACTCGGGTGCACTTCCGGCTCTGGGTCCGAACATCGATCTCGACGTCCGGGGGTGGAACCTGCAAGACAGTCCGCGCTCACAAAGGATTTCCTTAGGGTTGTCCTCTGCGGGGGACCCTTCGACGCCCAAGTCAATGGAGATTCACAGCTAGCAAACGTGAGGAGAAGACTCTCATAGAAGAAGGTTCCTCCGAGCTCTCATGGGAGCCTTAATGGAGTATTATGGGATTCAATAAGTGAATGAATGTAAGAATTTTCAGTGTTCCTGAGAGATTGGAGTGCTGTGGTATTTATAGAGGATCACCTGATTTCCTGGGCACGTTGTGAGGGTCCGAAAGTTGTGATTCGAATCAAGTTTGTTATGAGGTCAGTAGGATCCGTATCTTGTCAGTTAGAGGATCGACGGCTGGGAGAGCTGGTTGATGCCTGGAGATTCAGTGATCGCATAGACTCTAGGCCACCCTTGCGGGTCCTAGGCCACTTCCGGATATGATTCCTCACTTGGAATCTTATTCGATTGTTGTGAATACAAACTCTCCCGCGCCTGATTCCGCAGAGGTATTCGGATGCCTCGGTCTTGCCGAGATAGAGGAGAACTTAGCTTTCCGAGGTATGGGCACCTCGAATTACCAAGGTAAATGGACGGCTCGGGTTGCCGAGGTAAATAGATGGCTCGGGTTGCTGAGGTATGAGGACGACTCGGGTCGCTCGAGCAACCCGACCTTATTAAAGGTGATTGACATCGCTAAAGGTGACCTAGCCTCGCCAATTGGTGGTTGTGACAGCTGGCCGGTGGGATGCTGGGATTGGGCTTGACCCAATCATCGATGTATACGGGTCTTAATATAATGACAATTTTACTCCTTATCAACTATATTTCTGTCATTACTTAGTATGTCAAAAAATATAATACAATAAATAGGAGTCTATTAATTACTCAGAATTAAGATCGATTCATCATCATTGATTAATTTTGAATTCTCTATTTTAACAACAAAATTTATTAGAGATTCATACTTAATCATATTTCAATCCTATATAATATTATATAACGCGCTTTCATTCCGATAATCCCATAATCAACAATCCCAATAAGATTGTTTCATTCAGAATGTAATGAACCGTGCTAGTAATTTTAAATTAAAGATCTCAACTTTAATTTATAATTACTGATAGATTTAGATTATTTATTTTAAATATTATTCTTTGTATATAACACTTATATATAATATTTAAATTCATAATTAAATAATTCAAAAAATTTTGATATTTATAAAGCATCAAAAATGCATGTAAAAATAACATTTAAAAATTTCTCAAATTAATCGACAAAATAATATATCTTATTTATTTATATTTTATAGACACGTTTTCCAACAAACAACCAACTGTACAGTAGTAGTAATTTAAAATAATTTCCACTGCACCTTCAATCGTTAGTGCCAGAACATGCTGCTTTGCCTCGCTGAAGTGGGCTGAGCTTCAGCTGCAAAGGCTTCAAATGGTCAAAAGTTATTTGCAGTCATCCATGCGAACCACCACCAATTGATCCCTCATGGAATCAACCTTCCCTTGCATTCCAAAATTCTATCAGGAATTGTTGTGGCAAAAGTGACAGAAGGCCAGCAGAGACTTCTTCAACATATAACTTTCAGAAAGTGCTTGACAGAGTTCAGACAAGCAAGGCCCACTAATAATATCATCTTCAGCATCAATGCCTGAACGCTTAACCTTTTCATTGCAGCTCGACGAAGATGACTAAATAAGAACAGCACACAAGTAGTGTCTAATAAGAAATCATAGAAGGTACTGGTATTTTTTTATGCATATGCCAGAGAATATTAGATACTGAGAGCATGGAAATAAGCTCTAGATTCTTTGGTATTAATAAATGAAGATAAGCAAGATCTTGAAGTGATCAACCACCCTCCTCCCAGTTGACATGATGATGCATCTGACTTCGAAGATCCAAATCAGATGAAGGGAGGATGATTTTAGCTAAAGGAGTGGTTGTTGGCATCCTTCAATTCTTGAATAACTTAGCTCGAAGAAGATGTTGCCATGGAAACTCTTGGTCAATCATGTCACGAATGGTCCAATGCAATCTGTGACTGACTCAGTTTGTGTGCGAGAAGAAAGGTCACCAATCTTCCCATTTTAGCTGCTCCAAACTGATCCAACACAGCCAGGTTTCTATGAAGAACTGCAGTAATTAAGGAGGCTGTTGTTCCTTGTGTAGATGATTCAATCTGCTCCATAATCATCGAGCAGTCTGGAGGGAAAAAAGTGCAGAATGAAAATGCCTCAAACTTTTAGTGAAACTTGCAGAATTGCATTCTAATCTTGGAAAGCCATGTTCCTTGACATCATTCAGTACTACTTCCAGAAAGGTGACCATGAAACCCCTCCAATTTTTGCAGTAACAATGTTCCAACCGAAATTACTTCAGCTGCCCAATATTTCCCTGCAAGACAATTGAGCACCAGGTCTCTCATATATGCAACATTCTCCTAAACATGGAGATACTGTTCATCTTTTCATTGAATCCATGATGCACTTGCACTACAAGAAATGCAAACTCCTTCAATATCTGATGCGAGGACACCAAAGCACTTCACAAAGAACTCTCTGTATTTAATATACTTGTTCACTTCCGGAGTTCCAATGGAGTGGAAGTAAGACAGAACACCTTTTATCCTTTTCTCTCATAAGCTCCAGGAGAACATAAGACTTTGAATACAAACATAGGAAATCATGTCCTGCACATTGCAACCTCTGTATCTTAAAAGGACAACACCAGATTCCTGACAACATTCAAAGGCATTTGTCTGAAGACAGATACCTAGAATTTTCAGAGCAGCAAAAGTTTCCATGCATATATTCTGAGCAGTCTTACATTGTTAATGTGCCTAGCAAAGGAGGAAAGGCTAGCACTTTCGTCTGACAAAAAATCAGCTTCAGTACAAATATTAGTCTTGTAAGTCATTTGAAACAAACATATATAGAAATCTGGCTTTCTATAAAACCTGCGGTAGTTGATTGAAGCACTTTAAAGGCCAACCTTTATATCCATCAGTCCAAAGCATTTTCCCTACAGCATAAAGGAACACCAAATTGGCAGAATTCTCATAATGTTCAGATATTTGCAGTATATCAGCTTCAAGCTTAAAAGAACACCAAATTGACAGAATGTCCCCTTTCAATCTTGCAACAACTGATGCCTCCTCATAATGTCCAGACTGCAACAGTAAATCCAATGCATTCCTTGGAAAAGCTCTGACAAATTTCACCAGGGAATCGATGTCCTGTAACTTATGATAATCTGTTATAGTGCCCTTATATAATCAATCCAATCATCTGCAGGAACCCTAACATGCCATTCATGAAGAAATTGAAATCCCAAGTCAAACTGCAGTGCTTGACGACAAGCTGACAAGCATTTTAACAGACATTCATAGATTTTGGCGGCTTTAGACCAATAGCCAGCCAATGCAAAACAGTCGCCAGCATCCTCAAACCTTGGTTCATGAAAGTTGTGTGAATAAATCATTCCTATAGAAGTAACACAGGTGACAAACACAAGTTACAAGAAGAAATAGGACTAAATATAAACACATGATAATACAAGGAGACGCATAAAGCAGTTCTAAGTAAATAAAATAATATTTCCTTTCCCACAGACATCATGTACCAAATCATATATTAGAACTTGATTCTGCACTAAGTTGATGCTCTCAAATATGTCATCCATAATGTGTTTCCATGATCTCTGAATGAAAAGAGCATTAGTCACTTTCCCATATTGAAAAACCCGAATTACATAAAGACGAAAAAACTAAAACATGAACGGTGAGAAAAAAATATTCAATAAAACGAAAGAAGGCAAATGATGAAAATGCCGATATAGATTAACTGCAAATACTCATTTAATAAAAAAGAGCAATTGTAAATTCTTTACAATAGTAGAGAAATCCACTCTCTTTATCATGTTGAGATCCTCTTTAGCTCTAAGAGGATGAAACTCACCTCTTTTTAAGCTTTTGAAGTACAAACCCAAATTGGATTGGTTTCATCCCTGAATTAAATTATACACATTATACAGATAACATAGATATTTTTTTAAAATATCTAAATCTAGTCAACCCATATACTGATGTTTTCTCTTATTGTATCTCTAAGAACTCTTCCGAAAATAGAACTTATAGATTTCTAAATTTTTGGCATCGATTGAGCCCTTTTAATAGATCTTACCCCTTAAACTTATCCAAACCAGTCCAAAATGCTACAGTGATCCACATTATTTACTAAAGCTCAATTGATCCACTTTATTAGTTGAGAAGCTATAATTTGGTGAGCTTAGTTAGTTAAGTAACATATTTGTCTCAATTAGTTGAGAGTCTTATTTGGTAAGTTTAGCTGGTTGAGAGGATTCTTTGGTGAGTTCAACTAGATAAGAAGTTCTTATTTGGTAAACTCAATCAAGAGGCACCTATTGTCTATTGTCAAAATGTTGTCCATTTGTTTAAAGATCATATGCATTTGTCTAAAGTACTTGAATTATATTCTTTGGGGTATGTGAAAAAGGTGAAGAAAATTTCAACTATCTTTCCAGCATCGCTTGAGAATTCAAACCAAAGTAAAAATGTGTTAAAGTTTGTCTTAAAATTCATAAGCTTAATTAGGATATATTTTCATTTATGTATAGAACTCTAGTCTTAATCTATATAGCACACTGTATTTCCTTTTATACATAAACACATATAGCTTTAGCCTTTTAGGTGGCTCAGAGTTTTAGTCCCAAGGGAAGCCTAGGTAGCTCAGGAGTAACTTAGGTAACTCTGAAAGTTATTGAGATTGTTTAAGAGAAGATCCTTATTGACTTTAGTGAGCCTAGGGATTTATGAGAAGATCCTTATTGGCTCTAGTGAGCCTAGGAATTTGTGAGAGAGTGAGAGAGACTGTAACTCAAGAGTTTGGTAGGGAATAATTCTTATAATCTCTAAATATTTCTTGATAGTAAAATTTTCTACCCTCCTTTACTTGTGGATGTAGGCTAATGGGTTGAACCACATAAATCTTTATGTGTACTCTATTGTTTGATTTTACTCTATGCTTTTGGCATTGATCTCTCATCCTTTACATGCTTTTTTGTCATAACAAAGTGATATCAAAGCTTTACTGCATGCCAATGCTTAATGCTAAGTAGTGGTGATCAAGATTCCAAGATATCCCGAGCAATATGTGGAAGCATCAATATAATTTCATAAAGTGATTTGATCTAAATGTTACATGAGAAAAGATAAATCAGATTATGAAATAGGAAGACCTGAGACGTAGAAGATCGTAACATAAATAATTTGACAATTTTGGATTCTTATAAATCCACTTATGCGATGCTTTTTGACGCTGCCCACAGGCTTGATATGATTAACCCTTTTTTACATAATTGGGCTGGCTTGCCCTGCCATTAGCTGCCATTTGAATAGAGTTGCTTAAGACTTGGGAGGGCAACTGAGTTGCTATGGACAAATGCCAAACTAGATGTATTTTGGTTGTATTTGTGCATCGCCAAGCAATCCTAAATGGTAATATGGATTACCTATTACCACTGATAGATTACCAATAATTGATTATTGTGTTTGGTATACACAGGTAATGCTACAATAATATTAATTACTATGTTTGGCATGCCAAATAAATTAACAGTCATATAACATTAATTTTTAAAATAATCCTAAATTAAATTTATTAAATATATATATATATTATATATTTGATTTAAAAAAAATGTATTAAGATTTGTATTTATAAATAATATTCGAAGGGGCTGGTGAGGATGCCGAAGGTCACAGATCGAAGAAATTTTGTGGCGTCTCGAGACAGCCATGGGACCGCTGGGCCCACGACCTAACTGCCCAATCTAACTCACGGTCTCACGACCTAACTGCTCAATCTATTTTGTGGCGTCTCAAGACAGCCATGGGACCACTGGGCCCACGACCTAACTGCCCAATCTAACTCACGGTCTCACGACCTAGATTGATCTAACTCAGTGAAAGAGGATGTGGCTCGGAACCTTAGAGATGGAGATTGATCTAACTCAGCGAAAGAGGATATGGCTCGGAACCTTCGACATAGATGTTCCAGTGAGATCTGATTACCTCATGTAGGTAATATGAGGTAATCTGGATTATCTTATCAGAGATACTATCACTACAAGATAGATTTCATTTAAAATATATACAAAACATAATTATTGATTCTGATGGCCCATTTAAATTATCGATAATTTAGGATAAATTACCGGCTATCAAATGCAAACATGTTAAAGGCAATCCAAAACTCAAACATTTCTCCCTAGAAAGATTTAGTAAGTAATGTTATGATTATCAATCAATCACCGCCCTTATGGCAATATGACAAAAAGAATTCAGTCAAACAAGTTACAACAAATAAATTAATGTAGAGCACAAGCTCAATCATCAAAACTTTTATCCCCACATCTTCCCCAGCATTCATCAATCATCCCCCACACCTTCCTCCTCTTGCAAACCCCTCTCAGCACCTTCTCCCATGTGGATGCTTCCGGGGCCAAACACTTCCTCAGCATCACCTCCACAATCCCAGAAGCACCCTCCACCCTCCCCCTCTTAGCCAGCCTCACCGCCAACCCATCCAAAAACTCCTTTCCCTTGCCCTCCACCGCCATCACTGCTAAAAATATGTTGCAGGTGACCGGATCCGGGTCGCACCCCTCCTCATCCAGCATCCGACCCAGCAAGTCCATCGCCCGGGTGAGGTTACCGCCCTTCAATAAACCATGAAACAAAATATTATAAGTGACTGCATCAGGTTCCACGTCTCCGCGGGCCAGCATATCATTGAACAGCCAGCCACCGTCCACCATCCCAGCCTCGCACAGCCCTCTGATCATGGAGCTGTACGCGATCAAGTCCGGGTCGCACCCCTTGCTTAGCATGCTCTTCCAGACCATCATACCGTCCTTGAGCCTCCCCTCCTCGCAGAACCCGTGGATCAGTATACTGTAGCTGACCTCGTTGGGCTCGAACCCGAGTTCAACCATGCGCTGCCACGTGGCGACTGCCCGTTGGCTGTTACCGGCCAGGAAGTAGCCCCTTATGATGGAACTGAAGGTCAGCACATTCGGGGTGCAGTCCTCCGTAGTCATTTTACCGAGCGCCTCCTCGGCGGCCTCCATCCGCCCGTGGCGGCAGAGCCCATCGATGAGGCAAGTGTATAGAACCGTGTTGGGTTTTATAGAGGAGGAGGTGGTGATCTCGTCCCATATCCTAATCGCCTCGTCGGGCTGGTTGGAGCGGAAGAAACCGGTGATGAGTGCCGAGTAGATGAACTCGTTGGCGCGGAGGCCGTTGGCCGCCATGCGTTCCACAAGGTGCTTGGCGTCGGAGGAGCGGCCGAGGTGGACGAGGCCGTGGACTAGGGAGCCGTAAGTGACCTCGTTGGGTTTGCAGCCGTCGCGGGGCATGCGGGCCAGGAGGGCGGCGGCGGCGTCGAGGCGGCCGCGGAGGCAGAGGCCGTGAACGAGGGTGTTGTAGGTGGCCAGGGTCGGGGGACAGCCCTTGAGGAGCATGTACCGGGTGAGCTTGGCGGCGCGAGAGAGATCGCCGGCGCGGCAGAGGGCACGGAGGAGGGAGTTGAAGGTGACGGCGGAGGGGGCGACGCCGTCGAGTTGCATTTCGTCGAGCAGGGCGAGGGCGTCGTCGAGGCGGCCGGTGCGAGCGAGGGCGTCGATGACGGTGGAGTAGGAGTAGACGTCGGGGCGGAGGGGGAAAGGAAGGTGGAAGCAGAGGCCTTCAGCGGCGTCGAGGTGGCGATCGCGGAGGAGGTTGAGGGCGTGTTCGAGGGCGCCGGAACGGCAGAGGGCCTTGAGGAGAAGGTTGAAAGTAAGGAGGTTAGGGGAGAGGGAGGGGTGGCGGCGGAGGGCGGAGGAGAGGAAGGGGAGAGCGAGGGAGGCCGGGGAGCAGGGGGAGGAGAGGAGCGGCGAGGGCGGAGTTGAGGGAGCGAACGGAGGGGGAACAGCGGAAGGCGGGGAGGAGGCGGTCAAACAGACGGAGAGCGGCGAGGGGCAGCCCGGCGCGGCCGAGGGCGCGGAGTATGGGGATGAAGACGCGCTCGGGGAAGGGGCGGGCGTCGCGGCGCATGCGGGAGAGGAGGCGGCGGAGGGCGGGGAGGTCCGGGGGGTCGGCGTCCGAGAAGGCGCAGACGAGGGAGAGGTAGGTGGCGTCCCCCTGAGTGTAGCCGCCGGAGCGGTGGGCCGAACGGAAGATCTCATCGGCGAGAGGCGGAGAAGGGTCGTGGGAGAAGCTACGGAAGGACGACTGGCGGTTAACGCGGAGCCCGGCGACACCGCGCAATGGGCGCATAGCTTCCGATCATTGCCGGCATAACCTCCCTTCTATATCAATGGCCAATGGGCGCAAAGTTTTCGATGTAAATACATAGTTAACATGAATGAGATATATTTTATATATATATATTTTTACATTTAAAATTTGGTTCCAGACTCCGATTGCTAATATTTTTGTTATCACTGTTAACAGCTAAAATTTGCTTACACACTCTAATTGCTAATGAAATTTGCTTACACACTCTAATTGCTAATAAGGATGGAAAGACATCTAATGAGATCACCATATAAAAGTGCAAGATGTTATCAGAGAATCATTTGATGCAAATTAAGCAGGGGATATGAGAATAGGGAGTTATTTGAGAGAGAAAAAAGAAAGAATACCCTATAACATAGTTCTTGGCACCTATTTATAGCTGAAGGGTTTTGTTTTATTAGGATTTAGTAAATCCTTAAAGTGTTTCTCTGGAATTAAAAGGGAGACCTTATAGCTGGCTTATATCCTTGATTAGAATAGAGTTTGACCCTTGAAAATGTATTTCTTTTGTCACGTGTAACCCACAAATTGGGTACAGTTTATGCAACGTTGCTTGCTCCTACATTCATATCCAAATTATAATCTTGGCTTAAATGAAGAAAATAGCCATGTCAGTCAATTTAAATTGGCCTTGTAATTTGGGGTAAGTGTGAGATTATCTTATTGACTTGGTTAGACTAGCCCCTTAAAACCGTTACCTTGATCATCATTTGAAATTAGTTCTAATTTGTGGCTTCCCAATTTTTCAATTATTTTATATCCACTTCTGATGATGACCTTTGAACTTGAATTAGTTAACTTAGGCAAGTCTTTAGGTTGTCACCAATTAATGAGTTTTAAATTTGAACCAACTAACCTTTTAGTTTTTCAAGTGTTTCATGTCATCTTCTAATAATGTCCCTTAAACTCAAATCAACAATCCTTTAATTCTTTCAATTAGTAGTTTAAGTCATCTTCCAATAACTTTTTTTAAACTTGAATCAATTAATCCTCCAATTTTTTAAGCTCTTCAAGTCTTCTTCTAGTAATGACCTTTCAACTTGAATCAATCGATCTTCTAATTTTTTCAAGTTTTTTCAACCGTCTTTTGATAATGGCCCTTCAATTTGAATTTCTTAACTCCAAAGACAAGTCTTCTAGGTTGTCTTTTGATAGTGATCCTTAAGCATAAACCAATTGCTCTTTTGATTTTTCCAAGTTCTTCATAACATTTTTCAATGATGACTTTTAAGCTTGAATCAGTTAACCTTTCATAATTTTCAAATTCTTAGGCCATCTTCCAATAAAGACCTTTAAACTAGAATTTACTGGTAGGTTTTGAGTAGCTGCTTAAGTATTTATGTTTGGTCTTGAGACGAGTAGAATTGTCTATTAAGAATGTTGATGTTTTAGAGGTCGGCCTCAATAGCCTTCTATTGGTTAGCCCTTATAATCGACTTAGATCAACAATAAGAGGCCTTAGTTCTATTAGATTGATCTTGTGAGTTGTACCCCTTTGCCTTTATTCTTTGGCTTTCAGTCCTTTTATCCTTAATAAATCAAGCTAAGGATAACTAGCAGCCCTTCTCAGACCAGGCCAAGCTAGATTGGAAGAGTTTATTGGTGATTCATGGTCAACTATGGTTCAAGGATGAATCTCCTATCCCACTTCGATTAGTTTTGCATTATAATTGGCTCTTCATAAGTCAATTTTATTTAACCAACTCCTTAAAATCTGATCTTCTTTAATTGACCTTGACTAAGTTGATTTCATATAGCTAGTTTTTCTTGAATCGATCTTGTTTCATTGACCTAAAATACTTGAGCATGATCATTAGATTAGCACTTAGTTAATCTCATATGCTGGAGCTTTCCCTCTCAATCTTCTACACGCTTATCTAGTTGCTTCTTAAGTTTGTCTTTCACGTCTAGGCTTTCAATAGATAGCATTTTTATGGGCTTTGATTTCTATTTGATGGCTGTCATGTAGTGCTATCGAATTATGGCATGATCCTTTGAACTTCATCTTCTGCTCATTTTATCTTTTACACTTCCCATCAACTTAGTTTTTTTTTTTTTTCACTTCTTTCTGAATTAGATAGGCTTCCTCAACACTAACATATTTTTTTAGCCTATGCCAATATCTCGGTTTTCATAACATACATCCTCTATGCATTATTATTGAGGTTAGTGTGCATTTTTTATGCACCATTCCAAAGGTCAACACACATGCTCTATATATCGTTGTTAAGGTCGGTATACATTCTCTATACATTGTTGTTGAAGTTAATGCACATACTCTATATGTTATTGATGAGATCCAACCTAGATGCTAGATTGGGAGGGTTGAGTGTTGCTGGTCCCCTAATATATTCTTTTGGATGGCATGCTAAACAATGGAAGAACATGTGAAACCACTTGATAAGAGCATTGATTAGAGAGAGAGAGAGAGAGAGAGAGAGAGAGAGAGAGAGAGACTTGTAAGAGGACCAAATATATTATCTGAGAGGAATCTATTGATACTCAAGTTGGTAAAGGAAGAATAGGGAGTAATTGCTAAACCACAATCATATATATGCCTATATATGATTGTGTTTCAGTGAGTTGGGAGCTAACAAGAATTCCATTTCCCATCTGACCAGGAAACCACAAATAAGAACAGCTTGGCCACACGTGATGGGGACGAGCAGCAGCAGCAGCAGCAGCAGCAATGCAAGAGTTAGCTCAGTTCAGAGCTCCTCCAACCTCAGCAACCAAACCAGGCAAGCATTCCTTGCCGTTGCAAAGAGTTTCTACTATGCTGCCCACCGCCCATCTGCTGCCTTCGACCTTCACATCTCAAAGGTGGTAGCTTTATATGCCTATATAGGCCAAAGCAGAGAGAGGGAGGGAGAGGGGCAGGCTTGGTGATGAATGGTTGAAAAGAGAAAAGGTGGTAGCTTGTAGGAGTTTTTGACCTTCGTGAGCCTGCCACTACTGTGAGCTTTTTGAGCTGGAGGAGAAGAAGCTTGTGGAAGTTGGGAGGAAGGTAAGCTTGGCGCTCCCTTCTCTTGGACGGACTAGAGTGTAGGAGGAAGAGAAGGTGGTGAGAGGGCGAGAGGGAGATGAGACCCGTGACGAGCTTTGGCGCTCGCTGGGTTCGGCGGAGAGAGAGATAGGCTGGGAACCGCTGTGGCTGTTGGGGACGTGGCTACCGTGAGGAGCCGCCATGGAAGATCTGGGGCTGCTATGGAGTCTCGGGCCGCCGTGAACATGGGAGCTGCCGAGGATGAGCAGCCTCTGTGGGAGAGTCCACCGTGGAGGGCTCGTCCGTTGAGGACGAGAGAGGACGAGTGGAGCCGCTGCGAAAGGGGCCAGGGGCCACTGTGGATTTGGGAGTCGCTGAGGAGGACCTGGAGATCGTTGTGAGTGGCCGTCGAGGATGAGTAGCCGCTGTGGGAGAGGCCGCCGTGAATATGGGAGCTACCGAGGATGAGCAGCCTTTGTGGGAGAGTCCGCCGTAGAGGGCTCGTCCGTTGAGGATGAGAGAGGATGAGTGGAGCCAATGCGAAAGGGGCCAGGGGCCGCTGTGGATTTGGGAGTCGCTGAGGAGGACCTGGAGATCGTTGTGAGTGGCCGTCGAGGATGAGCAGCCGCTGTGGGAGAGGCCGCCGTGAACGTGGGAGCCGCCGAGGATGAGCAGCCTCTGTGGGAGAGTCCGCTATGGAGGGCTCGTCCGTTGAGGACGAGAGAGGATGAGTGGGCCGCTGCAAAAGGGGCCAGGGGCCGCTGTAGATTTGGGAGTCACCGAGGAGGACCTGGAGATCGTTATGAGTGGCTGTCGAGGATGAGCAGCCGCTATGGGAGAGGCCACTGTGGAGGGCTGTTGAAGATGACTCGGTCGTTGAGGCCATTGAAGAATGTTGTTGGGCTCTGGATGCGGCCGAGATAAAGTTGGAGTCCCAGAGAGAGCCTGGGACAGGTGACCCTTTTTTCCGACTGCCCAGGGCTGTTGAGAACAGCTAGGAAAGGCCGTTGAGAATAGAATATCACGTTCAACAGAACGAGACCAAAATATCGCGCTTGATTTGAGAAGGCTGTTTCAAGAACAAACTGCCGCTCATGGCTTGTTGATTGACCCCATCAATACTTATTTTTCAACATAAATAATTCTACTTTATAAACAAATCCTGCTTGTTTTTTTATAGATCCAGTCTATACTATAACCATGTAACATTAGGTCATGTAGACCATAAAATTATCATCAACACCTCTATTTCATAATCTTGGCGGGCTACTTCTTTAACTGATACCAACCAGTGAACCTAAATACGAAACAAAAATTAAATAATAAAAATATTTTACTTTTTTTTTTTTTTTGATACAACGGATGATCACACTAGTCTAGTGTGAGTCAGCCCAGATAAGCTAAAAAAATAAAATCTATTTAAGTACAAAAGGCAGGAATCATTCTGTTTTCAAATCCAAATCCTTAAGCCACCAAGCCTGCTATTCAGTCAGCCGCAGAGTAATTTTTTTGCTTTTCATTGATGGTAAACCAAATGGAAAGCTAATCTTATATGCAACATGACTACTGGTCTACTGGTCTAAATTGATTGGACTTTATATGTTAATTTGTTGCTGCTGGAATCTATCCTCCGACTCGAGCGCATCGAGCTTTGAGATGGGGCTCCCACCTGGGTGGACCTACAAAACAGTCCTCACGCGAGAGGCGTTAGGGGTGGCCCTCTACGGAAGACCCTCCGATGCTCAAGTCAGTGAGATCGGCAATCAACAAAAATGAGGAGAAGGCTCTCGCTAAAGAGTCTCTCCAGGGGCTCTGAGCAGAGCAGTAATGGCGGAAGCAAAGGAAGAAGGAGAAAGGGTGCCAGTGAGCAAGTGCGCATACCTGAAAAGTTGGCAGACGACTCTATTTATAGAGGATCACCTTATTCCTAGGGCGTTGTAGGTTTGAAAGTTGTTAGGATCTGAATCCAGTTTGTTACGAGATTGATAGGATTCGTATCTGGTTAGTTAGAGGATCGACGGCTGGGAGAGCTTGTTGATGTCTCGAGATTTGACGAGGGCATAGGCTCCAGGGCTCTAGGCCACTCTCAGATATGATTTTTATTTGGAATCTTACTACTTTAAGTTCTCTCGCGCCGAATTCTGTAGAGGTATAGGTATCGCTTAGGCTAGGCCGAGTGATAGGAGAGGTCGGCTAGAAAGGCCGGGTGGTGGGAGTAGCTTGGCTAGAGAGGCTGAGCGATGAGATGGCTCGGCTAGAGGGGCCGAGAGATGAAATAGTTAGCTAGAGGGGCCGAAAGATGAAATAGCTTGGCTAGAGGGCCGAGAAACGAGATGGCACGGCTAGAGGGGCCGAGAGATGAGATGGCTCGGCTAGAGGGGCCGAGAGATGAGATGGCTCGGCTCGAGGGGCCGAGAGCCTCGAGCCGAGAGAAATAGCTCGGCTCGAGGGCCGAGAGATGAAATAGCTCGGCTCGAGGGGCCGAGAAACGATAGCACCTTGGGAATCCTTGGCTCGGTGAGGGGCTAGGGCGCTCCAACTTACCGAGGCTGACTTATCTCTGGCGGGCATCGTACACGAGTAGGAATTAGGGCTAGCCTTAGCCATGTGCATGATTATTGATGCACAGCGATTTTACCCCTCAACACGTGCCCCCCACTCCCTAGTTCGAAGCGTAGGTTCGGGCATAGGGAGTATAACTCTAGGTGGCATGACTTGAACGGAGGGATCCGAATTAGACAGCCTGTGCAATGATGCCCTAATTAATGCTGCGCGGCCACCGCGCCTTTGCGTGATGTACCTTTATGGGATGCATCACATAAGGCTCCTTTGGGGTGACGGTTGGGGAATTGCCACGTAGCAGATCTCGATTTTCATGGTGCCATTGAAGAAAGGGGACGTGGGAGCGCCGGCAACGGAAGAAAGACCCTCCCCGTTGGGGGAAAAGGTAATAGTCATGAGGGGAGAGCATAGAGCGGAGGAGGACTCAGAGAAGATCGCCGAGATCCCCTGTCCTTTGGTAGTGGAAATAGTGGATAGCCCGGAGGGGGCTCCGTCGGAAGCTCAGGGGGAGCCTGTTGTTGAAGGGCCTCCCTCGGATGGATTAGAGGGTGATGATGTTGTGCCAAAGGCGGTGGAGGTTCGGGGGAACTTCCTCTTGAGGAGGCTAGGGGAGCTAATGAACAAGTCGAGGCTTTGATGGAATATGCATGGAGGAGCGGGCGCCAGTGATTGAAGAGGCGCTTTTGGGTGAAGAAGAAGGACAGGATGATGACCTTCTAGCTGAAGCTCTCCCTGTTAAAACCTCAGGGACATTGAGGCCAGGGTTGGCCGAGGTATCTGACGAATTGCAAGCCAGACTTTTGCTGAAAGAGGCCAGGAAATTGAAGGCTTCTCAGTCTGAGATTGTTTGGACGAGTCCCTCGGATGGGCAGCCTGGTAGTTCAGACCCGGCTATTGAGGAGGCGTTTTATGCTTTGATGAAGTCGGCATTGTACCTGAGCGTTGGTCCCTCGACGAACGAGTTTTCAGACCTGGATCTCATCGATGCCGCATTTGGTCAGCGGAACGTGGCGAAGGATGTTTACCTCCTTCCCGATGTCGACAATCCCACCCTCATGAAGTTTGCTAGATCCTACGCCTCCCGGGTGAGTTGCCATTCCAGAGCAATGGGTGATTTCTAGTCAGCTTGATCACATTTTCTTACTTGTTTTTTGTTCTGTAAAATGCTTTGATCACTAGGGCGTTGTGCTGGCGCTTGAGTCTGGCGACAGGGGCCAGCATTCAGGCCAAGAGGGTCAGTTCCGAGCTTCGATTGCGAGTGGTGGCATCTGACAAATTTGAGCAGATCCTGGACACTGCTAACAAGAAGTTGGAGATGATGAGGGGATTGTATCAGGTCACCCTCAACGACACATCCAGGTTGAAGCTCGAAGTTGAGGAGTCGCGCGGGCTCCAGGCGAGGTATGATGAGGCATGCTCGAAGCTCTCGCAGCTCGAAGCTCGGCATGCTGGAGAAATGGAGTCCGCTAAGAAACAGTTCGATGAAAGTCGAGACAGGCTGATGCGGGAAGCTGCCGAGGAGAAGAATCGCCTGAGCAGGATGCTTGGCGAGTCGGAGGAGAAGGTTTGGAACCTTGACCAATGCATCACAGCCAAGGACAATATCATTAAATGGCATCAGGATAGATTAACCCAACTCGATAGTGAGCTTTCCCGGGCCTGGGAAGAAGCTGATAATAGGCAATCGAGGATTGATGGCCTAAAGGGCAGAATCGAGCAGGTTCAAGCTGACAAATTGAGGGCCTTTGGCAAGGCCGAGAAGTTGACCAAGAAGTTAGCCAGGCAGGAGGAGGAGGTACGGTCCTATCCTTTAGACCTTTCCTACTAACTTGCTGTTGTATTGGCTAATCCTGTATTTGTAGATGGAGAGGGCGAAACTGGAGGGCCGAAACCAGTTGATGATCCTGCAAGAGGAGCTGGCATCGAGTAAAGGAAGGAGCTCGGAGCTTGAAAAGCGGGCACTGAGATCGAGGAGCAAATGGGCTTGCTTTGGGGCGTAGAAGATGCGACCTGTGCTGAGGCCTTCCAGCTTGGTGTGGAGGAGGTCCGAACTAAAATATCTCGGGAGCATCCAAATTGGACCTTTCCTTTCTGGACGTCGAACCCTCCGAGGTTTGTTCCTCAGGGGCTGAAGAAGATGAATATATCGATGTTTCAGACACCGATCTCAACTCTATTCTGGGTCCCAGTGAGGCTGCAACTCCTAAGGGGCCCTCGCAGCATGTTTCCGAGGAGGTAAAGACATTTGAAGTGGGCAAGACAAGCCGAGCTTCCCAGGACGTTACGAAGGGAGCTGTCGAGGCCGCTGGGGCCGTTCCCAACCCTGATTCTTAAGGGTTATTTGTATATTTTTCACTTTTCCACCTTGTAACTCGGTTGAAGCTTTTGAGAAGTGGACCTTTTTCTTCTGCGTGATTGTCTTTCTTAGATGATCTTTTAACTCAAGTCTCCCTTCGACCGCGAGCAGCTCATGGCTTATTCGCACCATTTGGTCGACTTAGTTCGGACCTGAGTAAACATCCCGGTCGAGGTCGAGGTATAAGGATAGATCGAGCAGGACCGAAATATGAGGATAGCCTGGTTAGAGCTGAAGTTAGATAGTTCGGTCTGGTCAAGGTGAGAAAGCGGATGCGCTTTCAGAGGGAGTTTGGTCCCGAAATGGGGGTTTGTTGAATTTCCCGCCATCATTTATTTATCCTTTTCGATCAAAAAAAGGGGGAAGCGATTCTTCGCTTCCCGTGAGCGGCTACTGAAGTAACGACACGAGGTGAGGTTTTATGGCAGTGGCGTAGGAACTGATGGCTCGGGCGATTAGGGTACTTGCTAGAAGTAGTTTAAATACCAGTGGGTGGTAGGCCATCGCTAACCATTTCCTCTGCCGATCTTTTGCTGATCTATCTAAACTTGTGATAGCAAGATGGCTTCCAAGGATGGAGGGAGGTCAGCTGGAGCGCCAGACAACAGCGTCAATGCCCGCTGGGGGGCCCGCAGGGGCCGTACTAGGATAACCATCGACGGGGAAGTCCTGGCATCATCGTTTGCAAGCCACGAGCAACTCCAAAAGGTGGTCGAGCAATACATGGTTGTCTCTACCAGGGAGATTGTGCTCCTTCGCGAGGCTAATAGCCGATTGGAAAAGCAGGTGGCATCCCTTAAGCAACTGGCGAGCGAGCCGGCTCTGCGGCGAGGGGGGGGCTCAGTAGCCCCTGGAGAAAATGACAAGCCCCTGTGAGGGCCGATGTATTTATCTTTCTTTTTGTCGCCCTTTCTACGAATGAAAAGAAAAGTTTCCGTAGCTTTTGTATTTGCTGCTGTTTTTGAAATGCTTGCTTTTATCGTGTGAGTCTTATAAGCAGCCACTCTCTTGGGGGATTTCTGGCCACCTCGGCAAGACTCAAGGCATAGCGCTCATGCTTTAGCCGAAGTACAAAGAGTGCTTCGTTATCGCTGAGATAAAGGCAGCTATCTCAGCCTGAGTCGGAGTGTAGGATAACGCTCAGTCATACTGGATTGAAAAGAGATATTTCGGTTTATTCCAAAGTATGGAAGCAGCTTTGGCCTTGGATGGAAGCACAATGCAATGTCTCAGTTTATGCTTGGATACAACAGGCAGTTGGGCCGGAGCATAGGATATTGAAACACCTTTATTGAGGAGTACTTGGCTCCTGCGCCTCTTTACTATTCTGTCAGTGCCTTGTCTTTCCAAGGTGAGCCAAACCTCTTTTTGCCGAAATGGATAATACGGCTCTGTGGTCTGCAAAAGGTTGCTTCGGCACTTTTCAGGGACATTTATTATGTCGACTTTTTCTAATGTGGGTCGTTTCAATGTACGACGTAAGCGCTTGTTTGCCATTGAAGGGTGTCATTTTCATCGGGCGATTTTCCAGGTCTGCCCGTATCTCTAAGATCAGCGGGCGATTTTCTGCATTTAAGACCCATGATCCGGGATCAGAGGAGATCTTCTGGCATACGTCATGGACTGAGCGACGTTTGGTGCGCATTGAAGGGCGCTATCTTCATCCTAAGAGGCCACGTGGCGACGTGGATTAGGCATTTTGAATCTCGGGGCTTTCTACTTTGATAACTGCTCCCGGCCCGTTTGCCTATAATAAGAGAGGAAGGGGTCGTATCAGGCCATCCTCAAAATTTTCTTCTCTGTGAGCTGTGAAAATTTTCATGATGTCCGTGTCCCTAAGGCTGAGAGCGGAGGGACTGAGTTTTCCTTTTGCAAGTCGTCTTCCCCCGGATAGATGGGGTGATGAAGGAGTCGCTGAAGAGCGGCTCATCCTCCAGAGAGTTTCGAAGATCACATGGAGAGTGCACAGGAGGTCCGTAGAGATCACATGGAAAGTGCACATATGCGCTTCCTGTGTGTCCTTTATGGTTTGCTACGGGGGTCGCAGGATAGAAAGTGTACATGCACCCCCATAGTAAGCATGGAGTTGAGAGCAGTGCGGGGTTGATGATCCCCTGGCTCTCTTAATCGGGCAGCGACCTGCAGCCCAGCATTCCACCCAGGAGGAAGCTTCCTCAGCATTAGCATCTATGGGTCTGTGCCTCTTTTTGGATCTCTTAATTCATCCAGAGGACCCATGGGAAGTCGGCCTTGCTATCCATCATGGTGAGTTGGCTGGTTGCCTGATCTTTTGGATCAGATGCCGATGTGTCATTATTAACCGAAGCTGATTGAAGCAATTCGGCCGAGCTATTTACTCATTTTTATTTTCTATGCTTTGATGCACTTGTAACTCCTCTTAGGAGGTTGTAACTTTTCTTTTGATGAGGAAATAAAGAAAGTTTTCATTCCTTCTTTCTTTGGTACCTGCTTCTTTTGTACTAAGAGTTGTTTCTCCCATATTACGCTTTTTTTATCGAGCACATTCCAGCGGCGCTATTGCTACTTTGATTTTGCTAAGGCCAATGTCCGGTCCTTAGCGAAGAAAGCGTATGTCCATGTTTAAGTCAAAGAGGGACCTGGGCAGTCATGTGGACTCATGAAGTAAGCATGATCTTGTTTACAGAATGAGGCAGGTATTTCGGCAGGGAAAGACAGTTCGTGACATGCCTTTGCTGTTGAATAGTGGGAGGTCGTTTGCCTCTACCGAAGTGTAATAGGACACCTTAGTTGCATCGGGGCATTGGAGAAATTACTCGGCTAGACTGAAGCTTCGGGATATTGCTCGGTTGCTGCTGAGGTTTCTATTCTTTGGTGTCGATCAGGGCTTGTCAACTGCCTGAATCTGGATGGAGATACTTTGCCTTTTGGTCCAGCCGGGGCTTGTGAGCTGCCCGAATCCGAACTAAGTTTTGGAGATTACCTGGTCCGATCGGGGCTTGTAAGCTTTCCGAATCTGAACTAAGTTTTGGAGATTACCTGGTCCGGTCGGGGCTTGTAAGCTGTCCGAATCCAAACTAAGTTTTGAAGATTACCTGGTCCGGTCGGGGCTTGTAAGCTGCCCGAATCTGAACTAAGTTTTGGAGATTAGTTGGTTCGACCGGAGCTTGTAAGCTGCCCGAATCGGAACTAAGTTTTGGAGATTAGTTGGTTCGGCCAGGGCTTGTAAGCTGCCCGAATCCGAACTAAGTTTTGGAGATTAGCTGGTCTGCCCGGGGCTTGTAAGCTGCCCGAATCAGAACTAAGCTTTGGAGATTATCTGGTCCGGTCGGGGCTTGTAACCTGCCAGAATCCGAACTACGCTTTGGAGATTATCTGGTCCGGCCGAGGCTTGTAAGCTGCCCGAATCCAAACTAAGTTTTGGAGATTAGTTGGTTCGGCCGGGGCTTGTAAGCTGCTCGAATCCGAACTACGCTTTGGAGATTATCCGGTCTGGCCGGGGCTTGTAAGCTGCCCGAATCCGAACTAAGTTTTGGAGATTAGTTGGTTCGGCCGGGGCTTGTAAGCTGCTCGAATCCGAACTACGCTTTGGAGATTATCCGGTCCGACCGGGGCTTGTAAGCTGCCCGAATCCGAACTATGCTTTGGAGATTAGTTGGTTCAGCCGGGGCTTGTAAGCTGTCCGAATCCGAACTATGCTTTGGAGATTAGTTGGTTCGGCCGGGGCTTGTAAGCTGTCCGAATCCGAACTACGCTTTGGAGATTAGTTGGTTTGACCGGGGCTTATAAGCTGCCCGAATCCAAACTAAGCTTTGGAGATCAGTTGGTTCGGCTGGGGCTTGTAAGCTGCCCGAATCCGAAGTTTTGGAGATCACATAGCTCTCAGCTGCATCGGGAGCGCTTGGCCATATCGAGTATTTATTGAGTAGAACTCTGCCCACCGAGGTGCGGAAGTTTAATTCAAAGGCTCGGCCCAGCCGAGTATGGAGATTTAATTCGCAGCTCGGCGAGATAGCTCGGTAGTGCCGAGAATGGGTAAGAGGTATCCATTTCTCATTACAACTTTTTCAAAAAAGCGACCATGTCATACATAACAGGAATAAGATGCCAAAGTTATAAACGGGGCAAGTCAAAGAGGCGTACCCTACTGATAGTATACGTGGAGATTATCCAAACTCTATGTTCGGGGAATGGATCTCCCGCTCAGGTCCTAAAGCCGGTAGGTGTCAAGCCCGATGACTTCCGCTACTTGGTAGGGGCCTTTCCAATTTGGAGATAACTTTCCTTGCTCCAGTGGCTTGGAGACGGACGCTTTCTAAAGGACAAGATCGCCGGGCAAGAAGGATTTTCCCTTGACTCTGGAGACATGGTAGCAGGCCACTCTTTGCTGGTACGCGGCCATTCTAATTTGAGCTTTTTCCCTGATCTCCTCCACCAAGTCGAGATTGGTGCAGAGTTGCTCATCGTTGGTTTCTTCTGAGTAACCTTCCACTCGCGGAAAGGTTCCATGCCAAAGGCCATCCGGAACGGAGTCTCGCTGGTGGGGATTCTCTGGGTGTGCGGTAGGCCCATAGAACGTGGTGAAGTTCATCCGCCCATCTGCCTCAGGCTTGGCGAGTCGAGCTTTAATCCCTTGAAGTAGGGTCCGGTTGGTTACCTCGGCTTCTCCGTTGGCTTGCGGATGCCCTACTGATGTGAGGCGATGACTGATGTCATGATCCTCACAGAACTCCCAGAATTTGGGATTATCAAATTGCTTGCCATTGTCGGTGATGATGGTATGCGGGAGGCCGAAGCGGTAAATGATGGATCTCCACACGAAGTCCCTGGCTCGAGCTTCAGTTATCTGGGCCACTGCTTCGGCCTTGACCCACTTGGTGAAGTAGTCAATGGCGACGAACAAGAACTTCCTCTGTCCAGTGGCGAGGGGAAAGAGGCCAAGAATATCCATCCCCCACTTAGCAAAGGGTCAAGCGGAGGAAATAGGGACCAGACTGGCAAAGGGGAGCCTTTGGATATTGGAGTGCCTCTGGCATGAGTCACACGCTCAGACAAAATCATCGGCATCCTTTTGCATGGTAGGCCAGTAATACCCCTGGCGCAACACTTTGTGGCATAGAGACCGACTCTCCAGATGATTGCCACAAATTCCTTCATGCACCTCCCGAAGAGCATAGTCAGCCTCAAACGAGCGGAGGCATCTGAGCAGCGGCATGGAAAAGGACCGCTTATACAGCTGATCGTCGATCAGCACATAGTGGGCGGCTTGCAGTTTTAGCTTTCTTGCTTCCTTGCGGTCGGCTAGGAGTGATCCTTCTTTAAGGTACTTCAATATAGGGTCGAACCAGGATGGTTCGGCCTCAATTTGTATCACTCGGTCCGCCTCTGCGATGCTAGGCTTTTCAAGGATTTCTAGGTGAAACTTTTGTTCAGAACTCATTGATTCCACGGTCACCAGTCAGGATAATAGATCAGCGCGAGCATTTTCAGATCTGGGGATCTGGATAACTTCGAATTCAGAGAAGTGAGAGAGTAAGTTCCGCACCTCTTGGAGATACCGAATCATGTTTGGCTCTCAGGCCTCAAACTCGCCCCGTACGTGACCAGCTACCAACTGAGAGTCGTGAAGGCATTCAGCTTCTTCACTTTCAGATCACGGGTGATTCGGAGGCCAACGAGCAAAGCTTCATATTCGGCTTCGTTGTTGGAGGCTGGGAAGGAGAACCGAATGCCATTCTCAAAGGTCGCCCCCTCGGGGCTGGTGAGGATCAAACCAGCACCGGAGCCATTGGCGTTGGAGGATCCGTCGACGTGGAGCAGCCACAGGGCGCTTGATCTTGGATGCTCGGAGGAGTCCGGAGTGGAGCCATCCTCCGAAATGGTGCATTCAAGGAGGAAATCAGCTAGAATCTAGGCTTTGATGGCCGGGCGTGGTTGATAATGGATATCATACTCGCTCAATTCAACGGCCCACTTAGCCATTCTTCCTGATGTCTCAGGGCGATGGACCACCACCTTGATGGGTTGGTCGGTGAGGACCGTCACAGAATGCACCTGGAAATATGGTCGCAACCTCCGAACCGATGTTATCAGGCCAACACCAGCTTCTCGATCCAGGTGTACCTCGTCTCGGCATCCCGAGTAGTTTACTGACATAGTAGATCGGCTTTTGGGTCTTTTTCTCTTCTCTGACCAAAATCGAGCTAATTGCGCCTTCTGAAACTGCCAGGTACAGAAACATCATTTCTCCTAGATTAGGGCTGCTGAGGAGGGGTGATGAGCCGAGATACTTTTTGAGGTCCTCGAATGACTTTTGACACTCGAGAGTCTATTGAAAATTCTTGGCAGACCGGAGAGCTTTGAAGAAATGAAGGCTCCTCTGGCTAACCGAGCCACAAAGCGGTTGAGGGCCGCAATCCTTCCCGTCAAGCGCTGGACCTCTTTGATAGATGCCGGGGGCGCCATTTGCTGGAGGGCTTGAATCTTCTGCGGGTTGGCTTCGATGCCTTGCTGAGAAACCATGAAGCCCAGAAACTTTCCCGAGGTGACACCGAAAGCGCACTTTATTGAATTGAGCTTCATCTGATACTTTCGGAGTGTCGCGAAGCTCTCTGAAAGGTCTTTGATATGTCGGGAAGCTTCCTTGCTCTTCACTAGCATGTCGTCAATGTATACCTCCATATTCCGACCGATTTGCTTATTGAAGACTTTGTTTACCAGCCTTTGGTAAGTGGCGCCTGCATTTTTCAGACCAAAGGGCATGACACGATAGCAATAGGTACCTCGGTCGGTTATAAAGGCGGTATTTTCTTCATCCTCGGGTGCCATTCGAATTTGGTTATAGCCTAAGTATGGGTCCATGAAGGTCAGCATCTGATGGCCGGAGGTGGCATCCACGAGCTGGTCAATCCGGGGGAAAGGAAAGCTGTCCTTCGGGCATGCCTTATTAAGGTCGGTGAAGTCGATGCAGATTTTCCATTTGCCGCTCGACTTTTTCACTATAACAACATTGGACAGCCAGCTTGGATAATTTACCTCACGAATGAAGTTTGCCTTGATGAGCTTGTCCACCTTTTCTTCGATTGCTCTCTGCCAGTCAGGGCCGAAGCTTCTTTTCTTTTGCTTCACGAGTCGGGACATCTCATCCACATTAAGACGGTGGACGAGGACGTCCGGGCTAATCCCAGGCATATCTGAGGCTGACCAGGCGAAGACATCAGCATTCCTTCGAAGAAAATCGATCAGCTCTAGCCGGGTCTCCCCCTTCAGTAGTGACCCGATCCTTATGGCTCGGTCAGGCCGAGCTTCGTCCAATGGCACTTCCTCCAGCTCTTCGGCTGGTTCTCCTCGCTGCTTGGCAAATCTTCTCGAGCATCCAGTCCATCGACCTCGGGCAATCTTGATTGCAGGCTGGTGACGAAACACTACCGAGCTATAGCTTGGCTTCCCCGAACTACGCCTACCTCTCGCTCGGTAGGGAACTTCATAACATGATATGGGATAGAGACGGCGGCTCTGAGGGACATTAGGCAGGGTCTTCCCAAGATTGCGTTGTAGGGCGACCGAAGCTTAGTCACCAGGAAGTCTGCATACACAATGGCCACGCAGGGCCAGGTCCCCGCATGGACCGTCAAGGTTATGACCCCTTCCGGGTAATGACATCGCCGTTGAACCCCATTAGGGTGGAGTCCACTGCTCGGAGATTCTCCATGAGAAGTTTCATCTTCACAAACACATCGAGGTACAAAACGTTGACGGAGCTTCCACTATCAATGAGAATTCGGCTTACATCATAGTTGTTCAGATTAAGAGATACAACTAGCGTATCATCGTGCGGGAACTGTATCCCCTGGAAGTCGTCGTTGGAGAAAGAAAGCTCGTCAGGTCATGCTTTCTTCGGCGCCAAACCTTCTTCATCGTCCCTCCCGCTGGAAGGACTACCGACCGCCTCAATCACGTTAATGTGGCCAATGACCGGAGGATTTGGAGGAGGAGAAGGTTGCTGCTGGGGCTCAGGCCGACGATCGCCCCCATTTCTTGGCTCGGGGGCTCCTCTGAACCGATCCAGTCTACCCCACTGGATGAGCCTTTCGATCTCATTCTTCAGTTGCCAGCACTCTTCAGTGTCATGGCCATGGTCGCGGTGGTAGCGGCAATACTTGGTGGGGTCCCTCCGGGCCGCATTCCCTCGGAGAGGAGGATGTCGAGGGAGTTGGCGCTCGATTTCTATGAGGATCTCCGCTCTTGGGGCAGTAAGCGGAGTGAACTGGTGGAACCTCCTAGGCAGGCTCCGAGTGCGATTCCTTGGCGGCGGCCGAGGAATCCTATGGCGGTGAGACGGACTTGGCTGGCGGGCAGGTCAGTGCTTATCGGAGCCCTTAGGCTCCTTCTTCTTTGTCAGCTCGACTCGGGCGGCTCTCCGTGATTCCTTGACTCTGGCATACTTGTCCGCCAGAGCAATCATATCGGAGAGGTTTGGAGGGTAGCTGACCTCCAGCGCTAGGTAAAAGTCGCTCTCCTTCAATACTCCGCCCACTAGGGCGGACATGACCACCTCATGATTAAGGTGGTCCATCTCCAGCATGACCGTATTAAAACGGCCGAGATACTTCTTCAGGGACTCGCCCTTTCTCTGCTTAACCTCAGAGAGGGAGTCGGATCTCCGTCGGTGACGGCGGCTGCTGACGAACTGGCTGATGAAAATGCGGCTTAGCTCGTCAAAAGAATTAACGGAACCTAGTTTCAAAGCGTTGAACCAGGTTCGGGCAGATCCCCTGAGGGTGGAAGGGAAAGCACGGCAGAGGATCGCATCCGATGCCTCGTGGAACATCATGATCGATCGGAAGCTGCTGAGATGGTCGTCGGGGTCGGAGGAGCCATGATAAGGCTCGATGGCAGGTAGCTTAACGTGGGAGGGAATCACTTCCTCCATGATCTTCTTAGAGAAGGGGATGCCCTGCTCCGCCTTATTCTGAAGCGGATGGGCCTGCTTGGCGGCGTCTAGCTCTTGACATATTTCTTGGAGTTGGCGGCGGATCTCCCCGTCAGGAAGAGCAGAAGGTGCAGGACGAGGAGAATACTGAGACGGTGTTGAATCATGGCGAGAGTACACCGGGGAGAGGGATCGGGCCCGCCGAGATCTAGGGAGATCTTTGTCGCGGACTCGTTGGGGAGCTGGCTCAGCTTCCCTGGGATGGCGAGGGGGGTCCGCAACGCCGTACGGGCTAGAAGAAGAGATCGCTGTTGGCCCAGATGGCAACCCAAGAGGGGGGGTGAATTGGGTTCTTAAAAAAAAATTTAACCTTTTAAAACGATTGGCTTTGGAATCAACAAGATTAAGTGCAGGATAAATAACAGCCACAAACAAAGAAATAGAGTGAGACAATCGAAGTACGGAAAACACAAGGATTTTATAGTGGTTCGGTGTATCCAATACCTACGTCCGCTCCCAAGTTCCACTTGGGTCCACACTATAATCTACTAGATTACAGTCGAGTTGTTTTACAAGCTCACAACTCAAAACTTGTTGTTTTTCCCGGGATCACAATGAACCCAGCTGGTTTTCCGGGCTCACCAGCACAAAACCTAAACCCAAGCTAATCTAGCTTGTCCCGAGGTATACTACCTCCACTAATTCAATCCCCCTGATTGAATTAGCAAAAACAAATAACAATAGAGTTTACAATAACAAACAACCCCTTAAATGAGCAAATATTCAATGTAAATAAATAAGGTTAGAAAAGCCTGTTTGAAGCAGATTGGATTTGAGCTTTTCTTCTTTTCTCTTCTCCTTTGAGATGTTGAATCAGGCCTCAGCTCGGATTCTTTACAAATGTTGCAGATGAGAAGTTGGAAAATCACAGAATAGAGCTTTTGTCTCCTTTTTCTTCTTTTTGGGAAATCCTCGATTTTTGACTTTGAATGCCTTGGATTTCTCTTTGAGCTTTCTGGAGTTGATGGATATGAACTTTGACTCTTTCCTATTTGATTTCATGCTCAAGACTTCTTGGATTTTTCAATTTGATTTTTCTTTATTTTCTGTCTCTCTTTTTTTTTTTTAAACGGACGAATCCCCTTTTTATAGATCCATAGGTGAAATATAGTCGTTGGAATGTACCTGGATAGATTGTCCATACAGAAAATATAGCCGTTAGAAGTTAGGTAAAAAAATATTACTGTTTGAGCTAATCTGGCATTTTGAAAATCCGTTCCTGACAGGTTGGAGTCAGCTCCAACTTTTCAGGTGTCGGCTCCAAGTCGGGTAACCAAAAATAGAAAGTACAAAGTTCGTTGAGGAGTCGGCTCCGAAAAAGTTAAGTGTCGGCTTGCCGCGTTCAGGTGTCGGCTCCAGAAAACTGTAAGTGTCGGCTCCAAGGTAGTCCAAAAACATGCGTTCTGTTCCCGCATTGGAGTCAGCTCCAGACACTATAAGTGTCGACTCTGAAACTCTGGGTGTCGGCTCCGAAACTCTGGGTGTCGACTCCAGACCGTGCCAAAAATCAGAAAGACATTCGATTGGCCATGGGGTCGGCTCCAGACCTTCTGGGTGTCGACTCCAGGCTCTGAATTTTGAAACTTACTTTAGGCATTTGATTCAAAACACGTTTCTTTATGCCTTTTGATTGATCAAAGATTTTTTAAGCCCTGAAACACTTGTTAAATTTGTTAGTGACAAAATGAATATACTCATGTCTTTTATTAATCATCAAAATCAATAATTGGGTCAATAATCGCTGGATGAGCGGGGGCTGCATCCTCCTCAGGAGGGTGAGGGAAGGAGCAGCTGGACGGGGGGCTTCGGAGCGCCCCTGGATCAGGTTGGCCAGAGCCTGGACTTGCTAGACCAGTGAGGCGAGGAGAACTTGTTGATGTCTTGAGATTTGACGAGTGCATAGGCTCAGGGCTCTAGGCCACTCTCAGATATAATTTCTGTTTGGAATCTTACTACTTCAAGTTCTTCGCGCCGAATTCGGTAGAGGTATAGATATCGCTCGGGCTAAGCCGAGTGATAGGAGAGGTCGGCTAGAAAGGCAAGGTGGTGGGAGTAGCTCGGCTAGAGAGGCCGAGCGATGAGATGGCTCGGCTAGAGGGGCCGAGAGATGAAATAGCTCGGCTAGAAAGGCCGAGAGATGAAATAGCTTGGCTCGAGGGGTCGAGAGATGAAATAGCTCGGCTCGAGAGGCTGAGAAACGATAGCATCTTAGGAATCCTTGGCTCGATAAGGGGCTAAAATGCTCTAACTTATCGAGATTGATTTATCTCTGATATCGTACAACGAATAAAAATTAGGACTAGTCTTAGCCATGTAGATGCACAATTATTTTATCCCTCAACATAATTAAAAATCTTAACGCTGGCCCAATGCATAGAATTCACTGAAATGAACCAGGATTAAGGCCAGTACAAGATAAGCGTGACGCAGAAAATGATTGAAATTAATGAAATGCGATTCATTTTGCAGTCTTTTTTTTTTTTTTTTTTCGCTTTGCATCGGTAATCCATCCTATAAATTAGGGCTCACATGGGATATGCACCCGCCGCGCGCCTACTTTCCCGTGGTCCGAGACCGTTCCTCGGTTCCTGTCCTTTCTGAGAAGTACCAACGGATCAAGATCGCTTTTTTACGGAGAACGGCCGAAAGAGACCGAGGTGCCCCTCTTCCCCTTCTCCACCTCTCCTCCCCCTCTTCTCTCTCTAACGTTAGAATTCTTTGGTTCTTTCTCTTTCTCACCTGGCCAAGGGTCAAGAATTCAAACCAAAAGCCACCGCAAGCGCTTGAAGGCTGGGTCAAAGGAACAGAAGTCCTCTTCCCATCTCCATTTATTCACCTCTTCTTTATAGGAGGTAGGTGGGCGGTGATTTCGGCTCGGGTCTTCCTCGGTTAGGTGAAAGATTGGAAAATAATAAGAAAATAAAACAGAGCTTTTCCCCTGTCGCTCTTTCTCTCTCATCTTTTATTGAATAAAGACGTGTTATTGGATTTACATGGGTTGCCATCCCGGTCGCTGGCCTTCGGTTCCGGTTTCACTGTTGCTGTTGAACACGTTTTATTTGGTCTTTTGATTTTTTTTTTTTGGGAGATGATTGATATTGGTGACGTATGAGCTTTTTGGGAGTTGGTTGGGGAGGTGACGAGGGGATTTGGGTTGGGTTCCTTTTCTTTGCCGCTTGAGGCTGCTTGGTCTTTAGGGAAGAACGAAAAAAAGGTGCGCTTTGGGTTGCCTTCTTCCTTTTTGTCTGGTTTTTGAGGCTTTATGGTTATTTATTTATATGCCTTTTGATCTATTTGGATGGTTTCTTGTTTGGGCTGTCTTTGTTGCTGTTGTGTGATTACGCTTCGGTGTTTTTTAATCAGATCAATGAGAAAATTGTTTCTTTTTTTTTTCCCCCTTTCTACCTCTCATCCATCTCTGTCAGCTGGTGCCCTGTGGAGTTCTATTCATCTATTGGTCTCGTTACTTTTTCATTGATGGGCAATTTAGGTCATTAGGATTTTGATTGTGCTATTTTTTTTGCCGCCCTAATTGTGGAGGTTGCTGTCTCATCCATCTGGAAAAGGTTATGTTTTTTTCCCAAATTCTTTCTTTGTGATGTAGTTTGTCGAAGGAGCTTGGCCTCTCTGTTTCATCATTTTGATTAGTGGTTTAATTATATTCATGCTTGTTATTTCGGTATGTTCTTTTAGTTTGTGAAGGCTGAATGTTTTAAATCGTTTGATTAGTTGCTATCACAAATATTTTCTTCTGAGATTGATGTGTTGTTGGAAGTCTGGGTCTGTTTCCCTACAAAGGTCATTGGTCTATCAAGTTATTGATTTTCCATTTCTAAACAAAATTATTGAATTCTTGGTCTCATAAACGGTGAGCTTCTGGAATTTGGGTTGAGTGCTACTTTGAGGATCTTTTGTTTTTTGTGCAATTTATTTTTGGCCTTTTTTCTTTTAACTAAGTCTAATGTGTATATGAATTCTCTTGAATAGATTGGAAGGATGAGAGGAAAGGGAGATGCAACAGCAAAATACTTTTTGTTAAAGACAGGGGCCAAAATTCCAGCTATAGGACTTGGGACGTGGCAATGTGGAGGAGACATATGCATTGAGGCAGTGGCCACAGCTTTAAAGGTTGGTTATCGCCACATAGACTGTGCCCACCTATATGGGAATGAGGTTGAAGTGGGGAAAGCTCTGGCTGAAGCTTTTGATGGTGGACTAAAGAGGGAAGATGTGTTCTTGACTTCAAAACTGTACTTTGTTACTAATTCACATAAGAGAGTTGAAACTTCTGTAAGAGTTTCTTTAAAGAACCTTGGTGTCTCCTATTTGGATCTGTACCTTGTACATTGGGTCGAGAATTCGGCTTTTGGGGATGCTACTGACCCACCATCGAATTCAGGGAGTGAATACAGGCAGTTTTTGCATCGGTTAAAGCCAACATGGAGGGCCATGGAAGATCTTGTGGAGATGGGTCTTGTTCATGCTATTGGTGTTAGCAATTTCAATGTTCAACAAATCAGTGAATTGCTTCAGTTTGCAAAGATTATTCCCGCTGTCAATCAGGTCTATTTGATATTGCCCTCTTCTATTCCTTAGCATTCTGCTTTGCTACTTCTAAAGAAAGATCTTTCAGAACTTAAGCATTTAAAGCTGCAGTGGATGAAGATTATTAGAAGTTAGTGCCAAATATTATTGTTTAAAAATGATGCTCTGTGCACCTTTAGAATTTGAGAAATGTAATTGAGATCATTATATCACTTCAATCCAAGTAAATACAAAATATTGGTCCAAGGAGATATAAGATTGTTCATTTGCTATATTTACTTACAACGGCAACAACAAAGTCTTAATCTTAAATTAGTTGGGGTGGCTACATGAATTATTTTTCTTCGTTCAGCTCAGTTTTGAGTCATATTTTTTTTAAGATTTAAAAATTTTAAATTATCACTTCCTCCCATTTAATATTAGGTATACCTCTACATATATCAAGTCACTCATTTGTATGAGTGCATCTCTAGATTGACATTACACATGTTCAAACCATTGAAGTTGTCATTTTTTTAATTTATTTTTGATCAATGCTATCTCTATTTTTTATGAATGATTTTATTTTTTTATATATCTTTTCTTGTATTATTATGTATTTCTTTCAACATTTTTATTTCAGCCATATTCATCTTGTGTATATGCCTTTTTCTAACCGACGATGAAAAATGTACTAGTAAAATTTGTAACGTATGGACTTAAAATGTTTTAGAGAAAATAGAAGGCAAGCATTATATGCCTTATAAATAGTATTTTTCTTAAAATAATCATTTTGAATCGGAACTTGAAAATTAGCTTCATGATATAAGTACATGAAAATATGATTTTTTTTTAACCAACTACCTTCCTCCATGCTTAGATTCCAAGAACAGAAAAGCCAAATTCTAACATCATTATGGTTGGTTGTACAAAAGTCCAAGGAGGAGGGTAGGTCAGATAAATGGGGGATTCTCTTGGGAGCAGAAGTTAATGGGAATCGAAGTATATGGAAGTTGGCATGTTCGGAGGATTCATCTTGTAGTGGCGAGGCTATGGAAGATAATTTAAAAGTCTCCTAAGCTGGAGGTGGTGCCTGGCACAAATCATAATCAGATTGAAATAGTGGAGAGGACACCCACTAAATGGTAGCAAAATTGAAGGATAAATGACAGAATATACAAAAGATTGGGATTGTAAGGCGATGAGCCTGGTCGCTAGTTGTGTGAGCAATGGGCTTGATACTGTTCAGGTTTAGCTTGTTTCGATCAAGCTTCTTGCTAACCTGTTAGGGCCCAAGTGAGGCACGAGCAAGGATTGAAGTAATGGTGCCAATATCTTGTAAAATATCGGAATGGTACAATTTCATATTGTGCTGAGCATTAATAAGGTGACGTTGCATGTGTCAGAATGAACTAATGTCCAATCATGTGCATGTACCCGATTGATAAAAGTACAGTATGTTCTGATTTGGACAGTCATGTATTGGTAGTTAAATCCTTATGCAGGAATTTAAGTATTTTGGCTTCAAGATTTAAAGTCGAAAGAAATCTTGAGAATGAAAAGGACAATCTTGAAGGTATGTGCTTTAAAGGAGAACAAGGTAGTTCATGGTGAATGGAGATTGGGCTGTACAATGGTGAGGTCTGCAAGGATCTTGGACAACATGATTGTAGAGTAGTTGGTGGTTGAGGATAGATTTTGCAGATTTAGAGAGGTAGAGGCAAGGTTTGTTGTCTTGGTACCGAACCACATACCGGTATCATATTGGAAAAGTGTTGGTATGCTTAGAGATTGGACTGTACAATGGTGAGGTCTGCAAAGATCTTGGATAACAGATTGTGGAGCAGATGGTGGTCAAGGATGGATTCTGCAAATTTAGAGAGGTAGAGGCAAGGTTTGCTGTCTTGGGCCAAACCCCATACCGGTATCATATCATAGAAGTGTTGGTATGCCCGGTATGCGAGTTAGTTTAGTATATTGAGATTTAGTATGACCCCATACTGAGGCTCAATTCAGCACCGGTATTAGTATGTTACACACCGATGCAACATACTGTAGATAGCCTTGATATGAGCTGGTATTAGAATTCTTAGATGAGATATTGCAGGAGCAAAGAACTACATAGTGTTGATCAAAGGATAGAAATAGCACTATTGCTTTTTTTTCATCGAACGGCCAAGGGAAGAAAGTGATTCACTTTTATCTACTAGCTGGCAGATGGAGATAATATTGTTTCAATGAGAATGATATTGTGGCTTGCTTTGACCATTTCTATACTAATCTATCTAGGAAAAAAGAGTTATTGTTCTCTTTTGAGGGCAGACAAGAGTACCTTATGGTCAAACAATATCATTAGAATAATCTGCTGAACTAGGGTAGGAAAGACACTTGGGTCTGGATGGATTTCATTTTTCTTGTATCAGAAATATTGGGAGGTGATTATGGAGAATATTCAAAACATTCTTTGAAAAATTATACGATGTAGGAGTGGACCTAAATAATATTGATCATTCCTATATTGTTCTTCTATCAAAGAAAGAAGGTGCAAACAGAGTTAGTGACTACTAGCCAGATGTATGCTGAATAGAATTTATTTTCAGACCATAAGTATTTTCAATGGAATTCATAAGGCAGTTTTGATGAATAGGTTAAGAAAGGTGCTTAATATACAAATCAATGCTCTCAATTTATTTTGCTGCAGAAGGTATGTACTGCATGTTCTTGCCACTGCTGAATAAATCGTGCCTTCAAAATAGAGAAAAAAAATGATATTTCATTAAATTTGAGATGTCATATGACTTGGTTTGCTCAGGCTTCTTGGTGGACGTTATGGGAGCTTGAGGTTCCAGAAATAAATGGTTGACTGGGTAAAAGAAAATATTTGATGAATATATAAAAATGTAACTCTTGTAAATGGTAAACTAGTAAAAATGATAAAATTGAAAAGAGGGCTTACACAAGAAGACCCTCAATGACCCTTGCCTTTTGTTTTCATTGTGGAGATTTGCAGGGAATATAGGTCGATAAAAGGTTATCCAATTAGTAGATGGTGATCTCTCTTTAGCTTGCAGATGATTGTTCGTTATTATGTAAACTTGAATAAGCAAGGTTTGCAACCTGAAGTTTATAAAGTATATTGTTTTGAAATTTGAATTGATGTCAGGCCTGAAGCTGCATTGTACTAAAACATTGTTTTGACATTCATGAGGGATGTTCAGTCACTGGTAGAATGTTCATAGATATTGTTAATTACAAGTAAAGGTATTTTCAAATAAATATTTGGGTCTATCATTGAGACTGAGCAGGTTATGTAAAGAAAATTCTTCCTTTAATTGTTCAAGTCACAGGTAGAATGTTCATAGATATTACTTCCTTTGATTTTTCAAATAAATATTTGGGTCTATCATTGAGACTGAGCAGGTTGCATAAAGAATACTTGCTTCCTTTGATAGATATAGTTGCAGGTAGGAAGGGTAAGTTAACTTTTACTGGAGGGCTGTTAACTCTAGCTATCTTGGTGTTGTCCTCTTTGCCTCTCCACTACTTTTCTTTTTTTATCCTGGATTGGTTAACAGGAGAGTGGAGAAGATCAGAAGATCCTTCCTTCTACTAGAAAGATGACGGTTTTATGTCCTATGAATTGCTGTCAAAAATCAGCAAGAGCTTAATAGTTATTTGTTAGGAAAATGGTGGTGGAGGATTTTAAGAAGGATAATGTAGTATGGACAAAATTAATCCAAACTTATTGTTATCAACAGAGAATGATGTACCTTAATTGATGTTGACAGACCACAAGATAATTGATATAACCTGATGTGGTTCGGATCCTAGATTGATTTGAACAAAACCATATTTTAATATCGGTTCTAAATTTTAAAAAAATCTGCTATAACAGCAAAAATTCTGTCATAACGGAAGGGGGAGACGAAGAGGACAAAGGAAAAAGCAGGCCTGTGGACTTTTTTCTTCCAATAAATTTTCTGCATACAATTTCAAGACCACATGGTGAAAGGGTAGAAAGACAGAAGAGGGAGAGAAAGAGGACCGAGGGAAAGGAAGTCTGTGGCCTTTCGTTCTTCCAACAATTTTTCTGCATACAATTTCAAGACCATGTAACAGCCAGCTATTAAGCCTTATAATATTATTGGCACATAACGGATCCTACCCTAACTAGGACTCTTTAAAAGAGACTAATGTTAGACTAAATTAGCCAGCCAACACCTTTACAAAATAGGACTTATCTACTGGGAAATAACCTGCTGACAATAACCTGGTCACAACATAAGACTAACTGGATCTCATTTGAGGCTGCAAAATGGTTAGATTGACCTACAACCAGAACCAATGTTGGCCTTATTAGATCTGACCCTTTCCATACCTGAAGACCCATATCGACCTATATATCATCTGGATTTAATTTGGATCAATAAAAATGGACCTAATTTGTCTGGACCTGACCCATAAACTTAAATTATATAAACTTTATTTTCCTTCATTCCAGTTACCAATTCATTGAATAAACTCTTATTTAAATTGATTGCTATTTTTATGTTAACAGCTACATTTATGTTCATTTATTTTTACTTAATTATATATAAATATTCATATTTCATTATTTGTTTTGGTAGATTTCTATTTAATGCCTTAAGATATATCAATATATATTTTTAAAGTCATAATTTGTACTTAAAAATGATCATTACTTGAATGGAATTAAAAGTTTTTGAACGAAAATATAAGTTCCAGTCGGCTCTGTTAGTATTTTTTTTTTAGTGATTCTCTATTTAGTTATCAATTATTAAATTCTAGCTATAAAATGATAAATTAGATGCTTGAATCTGATGCAAACCCAACGTAGTCCAAACTGGAACATGAATATTATCAAGACTTCAGACTTTTAATTACATCAATCACTTCCATGTAACATGATCTTTTCCTTGAGATCTTGGTGCTGTCATTTGCACCATCTTGTTGTTGGATTTCTAGAATTTCTTGATGATTTCTTGGTGATCAGATCATCCTAGATGATGAGTCTGGTGGTCTTCACATGATCTTGAGGCTTGCAATCGTTCATTAGACTGTAAGGGTTCTAGAAAATAGACTAAATATAGTCCTCAAAATGTTGGAGTTTGACTACTATTTCTGAATGGACAATGATTGTTTCTTCAAATGTCAGATCCAGATGCTTTCCTAATGGATCAATGGTCTGACTTCATGCTGAAGCTTCTACTGTGGCTTGTTGATGATGTACATTTATTGATCAAACCCTACAGGGATTTCTATAATAGAATTCTTGATCCAAGGAATTTGAATTTTTATACTTTTGATCAGAACCTTTTGACACAATCAATCCTGAATTACATTATCTTTGGCTGATAAATTCTTTATTGGTCTTCTTCTATCTTTTTAAAATCAACTCTTTGCATTGATGAAGGGAACTGGAAGTTTGAATGATGAAACCCTCTTTTGAGCTCATCGTTGAGTAAGGATGGCATCAAACTTCATGGAGATTTCCACTTTCATGGATTCTATATGAACAATACCTTCCTTTTGTCAATCATACCATTCTTTTTGCTGATGCCACTTCTTGTATCATCCTAGTTGTTATTCATTTTGTTGGTGCCTCATTCTAGGATTAATTTGCCACCGCTTGAGATAGCTTTGAGGCTCCACTTTGATTGGCAATAGGATGCATGTGTATATCATAGTAAGATTTTGAATTTATAATTACTCTTGTTCTTTGAGAAAATTTTCAAGAAATCTTGTCGTCAATTAAAAAAAAACATTTTAATTGCATATTGTGAAGGATTCAATAAAAATCAAAATTGAATTTTGAGCATGACATAACACATTTTAGTTCAAAAACCATATGCATCTTGTATATGCAAAACCTAGGGTTGTTAAAAACTGATATAAACACCATTCTGTTTAATCTATTTTTTGTTATAACACATGCATACGCAAATTTAGTATTGCACAAGCACTTCTTAGGTGCTATAAATATTGGCATGCATATAAATGCTTCTTGATTTGCAACTCTGCTCCACCTTTTCCAGTTCTTCTTTCTGCAACTAAACATCATAAGTATCAATTAAGGATGGTCCCGTAAAGATGTGATAAGGTTAAACAGCTATGATGATTTAATGCTCCAACCAGTTTTATTAGTGCAGCTTTCTAAAATCAGACACTCTTTTATTCCATTCAGTCTCCATGTTCTAAAATATTGGAGAAGATTCTATCTCTGTCAAGAAGATGGTTATCCCCTTTTTTTTTTTGATAAACTTGGTTTAATGCAAGCATTTTGATGGCTAAAGAAAGAGCTAGTACTTCTGGCTGCTCCATCATTTATCTGCATGCTAAATAGAAGTATGCAGAACATGAACATGATTTTTTCTATCAGGCTAGCAGCTGACACACTACAAAAAACATTGAAACAACTACCATGTATGTCCTCATAGGCAGGGGCTTGCAAATCACCAATAGACTTTGGCAGCTGAGTAGTTATGAACCTATGATAACCAGGGTGATTTCACAATTTTTGACTACCCTCCTAAGAGGAGGAAGCATAAATGTTATGTTGGTTCATATATCAAGATATTTCAATGTTTTTGGTAGAAAATCAACTAATAATATCATGTACTATTTACAAATATGATATGCTATTTAAGGAATTTTCATTGAGTTGTCATCTTTTATATTTTCGACCGTGTGCATATGCATATTCAACTGAAACAGTTGTGGAATTGACTTTATTATAATATTTTGGGTTGTTGTCATAAACCACATCTTTCCCAAGTAGGTTTTAATTTGAAACTAGAGGACTAATGGATTGGTTCCAACTTCAAACCAATCCAATTCGCCTAGGAGATGTTTAAAGCAATGAAACATCATTACTTGAACTTAAAGCACTCCTTTGAGTCTGTGAATCGTTACCTTGGAAAGTTGCTTTGAATTTTTTGTTTTGAAATCTTTCCAATTGTATTTTAAATCTCTCAATTTATCAAGGGGATCAACTTGTTGAAGGCTGTACTCAAGTAATCATTGGTGATCTACCTAATTAAGTATTAGTTCTAGAAAGAAATATTTTTAAATGGATATCTTTATGTGAGCTATTCACTTTGTTATAAAGGTCATTTGAATTGTGTGTGTCACTGAATTGTAGAGGAAGTTGGTCTCAAGCCAACATGTTGAGTAATATCAAGGTTTATGTGTGTCTTATTCTTTTTAATTTCTATTCCTTGTTAGTCGTCATAGTTATTTGAAAACAACAGTAATACCAATAGAGCCTTAATTACAAACTGGTTGGGGTTAACTATATGAATCATTTTCCTCCATTTTGATTGGTTTTGAGCCACTTTTGATAAGATACAGAGATATCAAATCCTTCCTGACTACTTGTCATATGATCTACGATCTACTTTTACCCATTTTCTTTCTACACATCAAATTGCTCTTTTGTACTAGTGCATTCCTTGACCTATGTTGTATATGTCAAATCATCTAATTCCATCTCTCAATTTGATGTAATTTGTTTCTATTGCTATCTTTTCATGAATGACTTTATCTTTTTTTATTCTATATTTTCTTATATTACTATATATTTACCTTAATTTTCTTATTTTGGTCACACTCATCTTATGCATATGTTTTCCAACTATCTTCTATATTATAAAGCATAAGTCATCGTATGGCTGTTTAAAATTCTTCTTTCAACTTGTTAGGTATCATATTGATCATATAATATTCTATTTTTTATTTTATTGTGTTCAACTTACTTGAATCTTATAGATGGCATCCCTTTCAATTGTCTTTTATAAATAATCAATCCTAAATATAAAAAATGATTACTTTTAGAAACTTCATGTTTCTCAATTTTCACACTCTACCTTTATTTCTATTTCTAATTCTACTAAGTTAGTATTTTATATATTTTGTCTTGTTTTTTTACTTCATGTAAAATGTTTAGATTCTGATACACTTCTTTATTATTTCAATTAACAATTAACTCTAATTCAGTTTTATCTGCCAGGATTATATCATCCATAAATAATATGCATTAAGAAATATTATACGGAATATGCCTAGTAAGCCTATTCATAACTAGTATAAAAAGGTAAAAATTTATAGCAAATCTTTAGTGTTTACCCATGGTGGTTAAAAGCTCACCGATATTAACACCAATAATTATTACATTAGTAACATTTTTATCCGGCATGTCCTTAATTGCATTAATATATTTGATGAAAACTTATTTTTCTTTAACATCATCTACTATAAGACTTTTCTAGGATCTATTATATGTTTTTTCTAAAATCTAAATCAATAAAATCTATATGAAAATTTTATTTTTTTCCTTTGTACTTCTTCATTAACCTCCTGAAAAAAAAAAGATATCTTCCATAGTCAACCTTTTTGTCATAACTAAATTGATTTTTTGATAATAATTTGTACATAATCAAAGTTTCATTATATGGTTCTTGAGTTCAATATCATGATAGTTAAAATAATCTGAATATTACTTTTATCCTTATAAATCAGTACAGTAGAACTCTTTCTTAATTCATTAGGTTCAGTTTTTTTATTTTCATCTTGTTCATAGCCGCCTTATCTTAGCTACTTTAATATTATGTGTATATTTAACATTTTTATCATCAATAGAATTAAGACATCCTAAATCATATACATAACTTTCGGTTAATAATTTACTAAAATAAATTTTTATCCTTATTTGATCTCATCTTTCTTAACTGCATTTTATAATCTTTATATTTGATTTATCTAACCTGAATCATTTTTAATTTTTCTTTTTCTTAGCCTTGTAATCTTACCTCATCCTTAGTCTTTAATTTGAGATATAATTCTTCATACATCTTGAATGTAGCTTCCTATACTGTCTTCTTAACTTTCTTGATACTATTAGCCATCTCTTCCAATATGGTATTGATTTTTCTTCCCAGTTTTATTTTTTTTTCTTTGATAATCTATCCTTTAAAGCTATTTATTTTTCTTTTTTCAAATTCTACCCCCTAGTCCTTGGGTACAAATGATAATGATTATGATATGTAAAGTAATGGTCTCTCTTAATCCTAAATCTCAATTAGTTATATGTTATGGGCCAAAATTTGTCAAATGATTCACTACCTGAAGAGGACAATGCATATATATGTACAGACAAGTTTGAAGATGATAAACAGGAAACGATGAATTTATATGCATTAAAATGGTAACATGGCAATTTACAAGATCAGGCTGTTCACATGAAAGAAAAGAAGAGAGGATAAACAGGAAGGTATTTAAAACTTGATAATGAGTCTCATGCATTAAATTTGGTTTTTGTTCTTAAAGAAAAATATGATGCCTTTTAATTATATAATTATGAATGTGCTCTCACTTCCTTATGAAGAGATATACACTGACTTTATTGAAGAAATTTACTATTTGTGGTTCTGTTTTGTTGCTTACATGTTTGTACTATAGTGTAGTACGTCATTTATGATATGAGTCATTCATTATGGTTATTACATGTCTTAGAGACTATTGATGAGTTGTTCGGGCATGGATCTAGGGTTTTCTGGATCTATGATGTCATGAACTCAGTTCCACATAATTCACATTTATATTTAAGAATTCCACCGGATGTTCTTGTTAGTCAGGTCTCACTGGAATTGGATTTTTTTTGTCCCTTCTTTTATGTGGTGATCCAGGAAGCACTTGAATGTTGCATACACTGGAAATGCCAGGCATTGAACTTTTGAAGTTTTTAACTGACTATAGTTTGTGACAGTTTCAGGATGAGCTGAAAGTTATTTTGTTTGTTTCTTTTATGGGAAAGGATATAAACTTGAAAACAGAAAATTCTTATAGAGAGAGAGAGAGAGAGAGAGAGAGAGAGAGAGTATAATCTATTCTTTCATTTTGGTAGCAATACGATCCAGATAGATGATAAAATATAATGTGATTTTGTAACAACATGAAGAGTTACCTTCTTGCTCAGGAAACCCAATAAAACTCTGGAAACTATAGAAAGTCACACAGTAAACTATCCATGTTAATGGAAAGTTTTATTGTGCAGTTAACCATTAGGGAGAGAGGTAAATTACTGCTACAGTAAAGAGTGTCTAGTCTTTCATCTTTTTTTTTAATATTATCATCATAATGTAATTCAAATTTCCTTGTGAACCAAATATAATGATGAAGTATAAATTGTGTGTATATATACTTTATGAGTTATTTTGTATATATAAAAATAATATTTCTTGAGACCATGTTGATGTCATTGATTTCTATTGGTGTTTATTAGGAAATGATTAGTTTCATTCATGTTTATAATCAAACATTTTGTCTAGCTCGATAAACATAAAATTAAGTTGAATGTAGTTATTACAGTAACCTTGATAAACAAGCCCTATCTTCAGAGTATGGGGTCAACAGGTCAATCTATATCAGGTAGCCCTATGGCAGTATAAACTTGTTAGCTTTGAGTTTGCTTTTATTATGACTAGCTAGCTCTCGTTATTTCTTGACAAATTGTATAAGTTCCCAATACACATACATCAAAAACTTTGTAAAATAATAATGTAAATATATGTGCATATCTGATGTCATTTCAAATTTGCAAAGTTGATTATGCAATATCATGCGAAACTCGATGGTCTCATGCTAAGCATTGATTAGTCTTGTGCTGTCATAATTCATGCTTATTCTGAGGCCACAATGATTGTATCATCGTAGGGAACAAGTTTTGTTGTATTGGTATCAGGTCCCATAATGGTTCACATATGGTCTGATACATCTGTTGTGGTATGATATGCTTGCTGTACCAACATGAGGTCAGGAGACACTTTTCTCATGCCTAGACATGGTACCACCTAAAACTAGGTAGTATGGTTTGGTACAACATAAACTGAGTGGAATTGGCTGGTATGAACCAATTTGGCCCTTGTGCTGTGTAAAACCTCAATAATACATGGCAAACATGATGGTAAACTCAACTATGAACTTAAACTAAAATCATCGATTAATCTTGTACTATGTTAGTTATATTTTTTTTTATTATGCAAAGATGAAACATGCCAAAATTGGATTTTTTTCCCCTCTTCTTAAGTCCTTTCATGGCAGTTGCGAACATCAGGAGTGATTCGCTACTGAAGTTTGGAGCTTGAATATCTATCTTCTCCACATTAGGTTAATTGACTTCGTTCCAAGTTCTACTTTGTATCTGATGCGTGTCATAGCGCAACGATTAAAACACCTTAATTCTACTAATTTTAGGTAGAGTAGCGAAAGTAAGGGGTCGAATCCACAGGAACTTTAAGTAATTATCTTGAAATAAATTTATGCAATTTAAAATTTAAATAAGCAGACGATTGGTTGTGGAAATAATTAAGATATAATCTATCTTAATTAGAGTACAGCCCGTACCAGTAGATCACGACCCATTCCTTTTAAAGAATAGATCAGTCAAAAATTATTTTCGCTTGAAAAAGATTCAATAAAAAGTAAACATAAATAAATACTTTATTTCATAGCATCCAAAAGATTATATAAAAAATAAAAAAATATAATCTTCTTTTACTTTCTGAGATAATGGATCTGCTATCCACTTTCTGCTTCCGTAGATCCGCTTGAGATAAAAAGATGGTTGAGCATGGAAGGTATGGATGGCTGAGCATGGAAGGTATGGATGGCTGATGGAAGGAGAACGGATGGAAAGATTTGAGTTATGGAGTAGAGGAAACAGAAATAGGAGTGGGGCAGAATAAAGAGAAGACGAGGGGTGAAAGGATTATGGGATCATTTCTCAAGTGGTTGGTGTTCTTTTATAAGTAAGGAAGATGCATCGATTCCGTGTGTAATCTGCGTTAACTGCTCGCCTTAACTCCGCGATCAGATTTGTTCTTTTCAAAGTTCAAACCATAGCCTTAAAAATATCGTACGATTTTCTCTTATCCGCGGCTACTTTAAATTTCATGCAATTCCTGGGTTAAATCTTTAAAAATCCATTTTGAGCCCATTTTAAGTCCGATTTGAGTGCCGTTTGTACCGTTACACCTAAAATCGAGCTCTTCGAGTTGGCAGGGCCTTTTTCTAAAAATATTACATAAAAGTATCAAATTTAAAAGAATAACAATAATTTGGTCTATAAATTAATACTTTTGTGTCTAGTATTTATGTACTTATCACTCCTCCCAACTTAAATCTTACTCGTCCTCGAGTAAAATAAGAAATCTAGTGATATGTACCAAATTAGTCCAAGAAGTGATAGTTATCTTACTATTCTAAGATCAGTAGATACCTGGCTAGACCATAAAGAGGTACTTCATAAGATTATCAAGTTCATCCATTTAGTGATGGAGTGAAGTCCATAGAAATTTATAAAGTTCTTCCTTTACCAACTTTTCACCTCACTCTTTAATCCTCTAACTTAATTTGGGTTGGGTGTAGTGTCTTCTTCAATTTAGTTCCCCTTCTTTTTTTTTTTTTATTTTTTTTTAAGTCAGTGCAATGTCCTAGCCTCTTGCTTTCTAGTTGACCCTTGTAGTGAGCTTTAGGCCAATGACTCCCAAGCCAGTTGGCTTTAGGGCATTAGGTATAAAACACCCCTCGGGCTTACTTACTCAAGTCGAAAAGGCTTCAGGTTAAGACTGACTCTATTTGGGTTTCTTCACATTCTTACCTTTTTACGCGAGCAATATCACTTAGGTGATAGGGCCCGGTTACTCAGTAAGAGATGCTAAGAATCTACTTTATTAATTTTAAACTTTAAGAAGAATTTGATACATTCTTTGACATTTCCATCTATATCCTTATCAAGTAGATTTCTTATCAAGATCAATGGTTAGAAGGGTCTGAAATTACTCTAAAATTTTTTTGGCCTACACCCTATCTTTTACTGGGTTTTCTTAATATTTTGCCTCTCAGTATCTCTAAAATTATCTAAGCCGTTAATCATTCATCAATTATAATGCTCGATTAAGTTCAAATCAAGACAAAATTTTATACATCACACTAATTAATTTTAGTCATACTTGAGGACTTAAATTAATTTAATTATTCTTCTTCCCACCAAACTTAGTTTTCTATTAAAGAAAAAAAAATTGCAAGGAAGGATACCACCTAGGTTTAATGTACTTGTCATTTCTGGGTATGATGTCCTTTAAATGTGCTTTGCATGACTCAATAGGCTCCCAACTTTATTGTCATTCTCGGGTTTTCTAAAAAAACAAAAAAGCTAAGAATAAATGATAAACTGTGTTGCCTCTCAGAAGCGCTAAGTTTAAAGTCTTCAGCTAGACTGTTTAGAATCATGGTAATGCTAGATCCAAAAGGTCAATAGATTCAACTAACTTCTCATCATTAATTTCATCCATAGAAGGCTTCAATTATTGACCGTTCACCTTAAAAATATTTCCTTGCTTAGGATCTTTAAGTTCTATCGCCCAATGGGGAAATACATGGGTTACAAGAAAGGGTTCGTCCTAGCGAGAACGAAGTTTTCCATAGAAAAGTCTTAGTTTTGAGTTGAAGAACCAAACTTTTTGATTAGGTTCGAAGGTTTTTCTCGAAATGTATTTATCATGGTATGTTTTAGATCGAGCCTTATAAATTTTAGCATTTTCGTACGCTTCATTGCGTAGCTCTTCTAACTCATTCAACTGGAGTCTCCTATTGGAACCTGCATTTTTCATATCAAAGTTAAACTGTCTAATAGCCCAAAATGCACGATGTTCCAATTCTACTGGAAATGATAAGCTTTTCCAAACATAAGTCGATAAGGAGATATTCCTATGAGAGTTTTAAATGCAGTACGATATGCCTATAGTGCATCATCTAAACGTGTTGACCAGTCTTCTATTGGGCCTTACCAACTTCTCTAAAATCTATTTGATCTCCCTGTTAGAGATTTCTACTTGGCCACTAGTTTAGGGATGATATGGTGTTGCAACTTTATGGGTTATCCCATATTTCTTCATTAAGTTCTCAAAGTGCCTATTATTAAAGTGTTTACCTCCATCACTAATGATAACTTTTGGGCATCTAAATCGGCTAAAAATATTATGTTGAATGAGCTTGATTTCAACCTTATGATCATTAGTTCGGGTAGTTATGGCCTCAACCCCTTTTGACACATAATCTACTGCAACCAATATGTATTTGTATCCAAATGAAATAGGAAAATGTCCCATAAAATCGATCCTCCAAACATCAAAGATTTTGACTATTAATATGGGAGTCAGCGGCATCGTATCTTTCTTGAAAATATTTTTAGTTTGCTAGCATCGCAAACAGTTTCGACTAAACTCATGTGCATCCTTAAAAAGTGTTGGCCAATAAAACTCACTCTGTAGCACTTTTGCTGTAGTTTTCTTTTCACTAAAGTATCCTTCATAAGCAAGGATGTGGCAAAAAGTAAGTATACTTTTGAACTCACACTCAGGAACACAACATCTAATTCTTGGTTAGGATAATGCTTAAACAGTTCAGATTCTTCCCAAAAATAATACTTGCGAAAAAAATCTATCCTTTTCTTGTTTAGACCAGTAAGAAGGAAGTTGTCTTGTTGCTAAGTAATTGACAATAAGAGCAAACCAGGGAAGACCAAAAGAAATTAAAAAAGTTGTTTATCAGGAAATTTCTCCTTGATCTCATCTGTGCTTGATGTGTGTTCAACTAAAATTTTGAAGATGTGGTCAGCTACCACATTTTTGGAGCCCTTCTTATCACGGATCTCTAAGTCATTCTTATAGAAGCAAAATTCATATGATCAATCGTGGTTTAGTATCTTTCTTTGATAAAAGGTGTTTAAGGGCTCTATGATCAGAGTTAACCAGAACTTTAGACCCTAAAAGATATGATCGAAATTTTTCTAGGCCAAACACAATAGCTAATAACTCCTTTTCAGTAGTAGTATAGTTCAGTTGAGCATCTGAAAGGGTTTTGCTAACATAATAAATCACATGTGGCTTCTTGTTGATTCTTTGTCCTAACACTGCACTTATTGCAAAATCTGATGCATCACACATGATTTCAAAGGGAAAGGACCAATCAGGGGGCTTGATAATTGGTGTTGTGGTCAAAGCTGTATATTGAAGGATTTCAAACAATTATCACAAAAAACAAAGGGATTTCTTTGGCAAGCAATTTTCACAAAGGTCTAGAAATTTTGCGAAGTCTTTGATGAATCTCCTATAAAATCCAGCGTGACCAATAAAGGATCGTATTTGTTTGACTGAAGTTGGAGGTAGGAGTTTTGAGATGACTTCCACTTTGGCCTTATCTACCTCAATCCCTCTCGGACCATAAAATGACTTTTTTTCTCCAACTTAACACCAAATTTGTTTGTTTACATCGTTTCAATACTTGAGCTAGGTTATTAAGGCAATCCTCAAAAGTGGTCCCAAATACTAAAAAGTCATCCATGAATACCTCCAAAAATTTATCTACCGTGTCTGAAAAAATTGCCAACATGCATCGCTGAAATGTAGCAGGTGCATTACAATGTCCAAATGGCATGCGTCTGAAAGCAAATGTTCCATAGGGACAAGTGAAGGTAGCTTTCTCTTGATCGTCAGAAAAGACTGGTATTTGATTATACCCTGAATAATCATCCAGCAAGCAAAAGAATTGCTGATCAGCTAATCGTTCTAGGATTTGATCGATAAAAGGCAGCGAAAAATGATCCTTCTTAGTAACGTTATTCAGTTTTCTATAGTTATGCAAACTTGCCAACCAGTTGTATGAGTTGGAAACAATTCTCCTTCATTCTTCACCACAGTAATTCCTGATTTCTTAGGTACAACTTGGGTGGGACTAACCCATATGCTATTAGAAATTGGGTAGATAATTTCTGCATCTAATAATTTTACTATCTCTTTCTTCACAACCTCCCTCATATTAGGATTAAGTCTCATCTGCATGTCTCTATAAGGTTTGGCATTTTCCTTGCAATGAATATGATGCATGCAGATGAGGGGTCAATTCCTTTCAGATTAGCAATTGACCATCCAATTGCTTCCTTATATTCTTTGAGCACTCCTAAAAGCTGGTCTTCCTGACCAATAGTTAAATCAGATGCAATGATTATCGGAAGGATATCATTGGGTCTAATAAATGAATATTTCAACGTAGCAGAGAGAGGCTTTACTCTAGGGAAGGTGGTGCTTGTAAGGAGGGTACCATCAGTGTACTAGAGAGTGTAGGTAATTGGTCGTATTTCATAGTCCAGGGGGGAATGGTGCTAAAATCGGATGGCTCTAAAATTGCATTTATTTCTTTAGTATATCTATCAATATCAAAATCATCCACTCCAAAATGTGTCAGACATGCCCGTCAAGGATCTGAGTCGAATAAAGCAGGGGTCTTATCATTTATAACTTTCTATAGCATGTTGATCTCATTATGGTCGTATAGAGGTGGTCCTTGAGATGCATTAAAAATATTCAACCTCAGCTTTTTATTTTCAAAAGATACATCCATGACCCCGGTTCTACAGTTTATACAAGCATTAGCAGTTGCTAGAAAGGGTCTATCTAAAATGATTGGTATTTGACTGGGGTTGTGTCCAGATTCCATATCTAAAACTAGAAAGTCTATTGGAAAATAAAATTCATCCACTTTAACCGGCACATCCTCCAGTATTCCGCAGGGTACCTTAATTGATTGGTCAGCTAATTGTAGGGTTATCGTCGTTGGTTTCAATTCTTCAAATCCAAATAAGTCATGCATTGAACTCGGGAGAAGGTTAACACTTGCACCTAAATCTAACAATGCTTTCTTAATCTTAAGGTTTCCTATGACAGTATATAATTGGGGTTCCAGGATCCTTAAGTTAGGATAGAGTAACTTGCTGAAAGATTGAACTGGCCTGCTCAGTTAGGTTGACTTTCTTCGATATGTGGGCCTTAGATTTTCGCTTTTGAGTGCATAAATCTTTTAGAAATTTGGCATAAGCAGGGACTTGTTTAATTGCATCAAGAAGGGGTAACTTAATTTGAACTTGTTTGAACAATTCTAACATTTCATTCATCTTAATATTCTTCTTGTCAAGAGATAGAGGAGATTCTAAAGCACTTGGAAATGGAGCCTTAAGTATGGCTGTTGAATCAATTGGTTCTTTTTTTTTCTCAATATTTTTCCTTTCTAGCTTGGTTGGCATGAGTTGCTCTTCTTGTTGAGTCAATTCATGCTGATTTAAAGCTTTTCTATTTCTAAGGGTTATGACAGATTTGGCATGTTCAAGAGAAGTTTCTGGACCAATGGAGTTGTCAGCCATGTATTGCCCTCTTGGATTACTAATGGGCTAATTGGGTAGTTTACCCTCCTTCCTCCTACTAAAAGCTGTTGCTAGCTAACCTATCTGGGTTTCTAGCTTAGCAATAGACTGGGTGTGGGAGTGAAGGAGTTTAGTATTTATTTCTAGCCCTTTTAATGCTTGTAACACCTTATCTTCGAAAGTAAGATCATGATTATTCAACGGAGGTTGAAGAGCATTTGGATATTGAGAATACGACATGTTTTTGAATTGGGTCTCCTGATGGTTAGGCCTAATTGATATTGGGTTGATGGCAGGTTGGGGTTTCTAAGAAAAATTTGGGTGATTTCGCCAGCCAGGATTATAAGTATTTGAATATGGATCATTTCTTGGTCTAAGAGCCATTCGGGTTTGGACTTGTGGGCTTGCTCTTGAACAAGCTCAGGAAATTGGTATGCCTGCTGGACATTCACCTATAGAATGGGTCAGACTTGAACAAATTATACAAACCTCATGATTTTGAATAGATGGGGAAGATGCATTTCCAACTTGTAGAATTCGGTCAAGTTTCTAGGATAATTCATCTATCTTAGTATAGATATTTATAGAATGACCTATTTCATATATTTCACCTCTTTTAGGTCCTACAGGAGGGTCTCTACAAGCAGCTGACATGTGATGTAATAAATTCTCACTCAATGTCTCAAAGAGTTGCCAAGCTTCATATTCATTCTTCAACATAAATGTCCCACGACATGAAGCATCAACCATTTGCCGATGCTTTTCTGTTAAACCATCATAAAAGCACTTGACCAGTTGCCATATGGGTATAGCATGATGTGAACATTTTCTAATCAATTCTTTTAATCTCTCACATGTCTCGTGAAACATCTCTCCATCTGTCTGGAAAAAAGCTTGTTATGGCTTTTTTAATTTAGTTAGTTTTTCCTATAGGAAAGTATTTTTTGAGAAACTCTCTCTGAAGATGGCCCCAGGTTGAAATTGTTACAGTATCTAAAGAATTTAACCAATATTTGGCTTTGTCCTTGAAAATGGGAACAACTTAAGTCTAAGAGCATCATCAGAAAAATTTTGAATTTTTACGATCAAACAAATTTCGAGAAACTCGTCTAGATGTTTGTAAGGGTCCTCATTTGCAAGTCCATAAAATGCATGTAACATTTGAATCACGCTTGACTTGATCTCATATTGAGTAGCCTCCACTGGGGGCACTTGAATGCATGGAAAGTATGTATATTTTAAAGAGTAAAATACTCCTTTAACTGGCGTGGTGGATCATTTTCGTTATTAGGGTCCATAATTCTAAGTCTGCTCTAAAGGTTCTCTCTATTTTAGGATCTAGGGGTATGAGGTTAAGTTGTAACGATCGGCGACTAAGCATACACCTTATCGGTGTACTCTAAAGCAAATAGTAATTCAGTTTTTTTTATAATTAAACTAATGTAATAGAAGAGAAAGAAGAAGATTCTAAAGAAAATATCCCAAAAGATTCTTAGAATTAAGAGCAATGAAGACTAATTTAATTAGAATTTAATAATTATTAGCAATCAAGTTAATAAAGATTAGACTCTCTGCTCTAGGCTTAACCCAGATCTAGACAGCTCCTAACTTCTAAGACCGTCTTGGAGCCCTCCAAGTTAAAAACTAACTGATCAACTAGCCAATTAAGGGTAAGGTCAGTGGGGGTCCTCCCATTGCTTGCCTTAGGTAAGCGAACGAAACTAATTAAATAACCACTTTCTTTTTCTTTTCTAGACACCAGTTAATTAGTCAATCCCGATTCGGTCCAACTCTTTCGGGTGCCTTGTTCTATTGAGCTCGAGTTCCTTAGGGGCTGACGTCTAGTTAATTTTAGAGTTAAAAGCTTGGGTTAATGCAAAATGAAGGCTGTGGTTTGTGGGACAAGGAAGGGTGATCAACTCAACCTTATCTTGATTAAGGGTTTGTGCCCTTAAAATTAATTATGAAAATGCTATGCAACAAGCATATGTCAAGTTCTTGAAGTTATTAAACAAAATTAATCTAATTTTTTTTTAATTTTTATGATTAAATTTTTAATTTTCTAATAAATTATGAGATGTCAATGAAATTTTTTTTGAGTTTTGTAAAAAATAAATTTACCTAAGTCAATCTAGGCATAGAAAACAAATGAAATATATATATATATATATATTTTTAATTTTTATTATTTTATTTTTAAATTTTATTTTTTTAAATAACTGCACTTAAGTCTGAGGCAACGACGCCAAAAATCTAATGCGTGCCATAGCGCAACGATTAAAACACCTTAATTCCACTAATCTTAGGTAGAGTAGCGAGAGTAAGGGGTCGAATCCATAGGGACTTTAAGTAGTAGTATCTTGAAATAAATTTATGCAATTAAAAATTTAAATAAATAGATGATTGGTTGTGAAAATAATTAAGATATAATCTATCTTAATTAGATCACGGCCCGTACCCATAGATCATGGTTCGTCCCTTTTAAAGAATAGATCAGTCAAAAATTATTTTTGCTTGAAGAACATTTAATAAAAGGTAAACATAAATAAATACTTTATTTCATAGCATCCAAAAGATTACATAAAAAAATAAAAAATATAATCTACTTCTACTTTCTGAGATGATGGATCTGCTATCCGCTTTCTGCCTTCGCAAATCCGCTTTCTGCTTCCGCGGATCTGCTTCTTGAGATAGAAAAATGGTTGAGTATGAAAGGTATGGATGATTAAGCATGGAAGTATGGATGGCCGGTGGAAGGAGAACAAATGGAAAGATTTGGGTTATGGAGCGGAGAGAAATAGGAGGGGCGGAATAAAGAGAAGACGAGGGGTGAAAGGTTTATGGGATCATTCCTTAAGTGGCTCCGATATTCTTCTTTTATAAGCAAGGAAGACGCATCGATTTCATGTATAATCTGCATTAACTGCTCGCCTTATCTCCGCAGATCAGATTTATTCCTTTCAAAGTTCAAACCGAAGCCTTAAAAATATCTTACGATTTTCTCTTATCCGTATCTGCTTTAAATTTCATGCAATTCTTGGGTTAAATCTTAAAAAATCCATTTTGAGCTCGTTTCAAGTCCGATTTGAGTGCCGTTTGTACCGTTGGACTCCTAAAATCGTGCTCTTCGAGTTGGCAAGGTTTTTTCCTAAAATATTACATAAAAGTATCAAATTTAAAAGAATAATAATAATTTAATCTATAAATTAATACTTTTATGGCTAGTATTTATGTACTTATCACTTCACAATCAGTTATTCAAGAAGCAGTGATGAAGAAAATCATTGTCTTGGATAAATTTCTCTTGTATGTATGTACAAATTCTCAGGTTGCCATTGTCCACTCAATGAGGGTTTCAATACCTCTTTGCTTATCTACTAAAATACATGGTTTTGCCTCCATTTCTATTCAGCTTTAGGTAAAAATGCGAAACAACAGACAACATTACTATTTTTTTTGCCTCACACCATAAATAGTCATAAAGCAGCAGTTTAGATATCTATTTCTGTTGTCAATCTTTCTGTGTGTTTTTGTGTGTGCTTCTTTCTTTGTCTGTCTTTCTGACATGTGCCATGCTCCATATGCTGCATGCATTGTCAAATTTTTTGCATAATCAAGACTTGCCAAACTGGGATATTTGCAAAAAGGTGGTGGCAAGAGTGGGGCATGGATTTAACAAATAAAAAATGGATAAAATGATGAAAGAACAGTTTAGATACTTTTCAATGAATGTATTGATAGATACAAATGAGAAGTTCTGTATTTGTATAAAATATGAGGAACAATTAGAAAAAAGTTTATTTTGATGGTGACCAAAATTGTTACTAGAAATAAATAGTAAGGCTGGTTAATTGGAGCATAACCTGGATTACTTAAACATCGCTCGTTATCATGGATTTTTTTTTTTTTTTTTTTGGGTTTATAAGGTGTGACTATAGTTTTATACTGGCCATCATTCTATTGCAACCTTCTTTCTTTGTCTAGGCTTAAAATTGGCTATGTTTAAAAACTTTATACCTAGGTGGAGTTTTGTTATCATGGATAATGATTTATTTATTTCTATATTATATCCCATTAGTTTCATAAATGATAATAGATGCCAGCCTGGCCTGCTTGCCTGCTAATATATGTGGGCTATTTAAAATTGGACTTCCTGAATTTTCTTATTAAGCTGACTGACATGGTGTCTTTAGGTGGAGCTACACCCTTTTTGGAGGCAGGATGAAGTAGTAAAGTTTTGCCGAGAGAAAGGTATCCATGTATCTGCTCATACTCCATTAGGAGTACCCACAGCTCCTGGTATGTCAACCACCAGTCCTGGTCTGTCTGACAGTGGATCAGAGGACGAACCTGGAACTCCTAGAATGACATTCAGAAGGTCAAGATCAGTGCATGGACCAATGCTGAAGCTCTCCGTTGTTGAAGATATTGCAGAATGCCATAACAAGACAGCTGAGCAGGTTATTGGATCTAGCTTTTCCTCAATCTTTATCCATAAGCTGGCAACCTTTATCAATAAGTTGCTCGTTTATCCTCAATCTGTTGAACAAAATAGTCTTGTAAAAGAAACATCTATGACTTGGCAATATGTCACAAATCAGTTTTATTTGTTGAGGCATATGGGAAAGAATAAAGAAATTATGTGCTGAAATTATGTTTTATAACATAATTATGTGCTGACTTTCTTATGTGCCTGAACCTGAATGACCATGTTTTATATATGGATATAAAGAAAATGTTCCTAGTTTAGATTGACTTAGAGAGAATGTGGAATATGGATTATTGAATCTTGAAGGAGAGTCTGAAGCCTCTTATTTATGATGTGAATATAATACAAAGATAATTTTATATAAGAAAGTAACTACATTATGTAACTATCTCCAAATATTATAGTATAAGAATTAAAAGCCATTGGCATCCCATATGTCTTTCTACAAGTGATGGTCATCTGATGTTCCAACATGATTTGTATGTGTTGTCAATTGTGTATAGAAATTGGATTTTTTTGTTGGTCATGCCGGCTTGGATATGCATGCAAGCTAACAAGATATATTTATTAGGGTTTCTTGGTGTAGATTTTGAGTGGTCCAATGACTCTGAATCTGAAATATATGGCATTACTCTATGATTAGGTTGAAGAGAGATAATATATGTTGGGTTTTGACCTCAGGCTATTTTCACTTCTAAAACTCAGATCCCTGATCTTAGTGAAAGCTAACATATATTTAAAGACAAGCAAGAAGATGGTGAGAGAAAATAAATAAATAAAAATTGTTGTGGTGGGTTGCTGAGTGGGATTACATGGTTCGAAAATGAACATGTGACATGGGTTGTGAAGATGAGGGGCAGCAGTTACATTATCCATGTACAAACCCCATCATATTTGTTGATATTGTGCCTATAGGTCACCGTTACAGTTCAGGAGTTTGTACCCTTGTGGCATTCATGCTATCTCATATTATTTTTTATCTACTTACAGGAATGAGTATTAAGCAATAAGCACCGACACATATAATGGTACAAGCTTCTAGCATACTTTACAATTCTAGATTTCTGTCTAGCCATCCTGAATCTTGTTTCTATTTAAGAAGTTCTAAAACTCTGGTTGTGACTTCTTTTGCACTTTTTTATTGGAGCATCTGAAATCCTGCTTTGTATTTTGGTTGCATACAAAGTTTGTCATTCAATATCATATCAAAGGTTACAATTCATGATAATTCATATTAAATAAGATCCATGCAGTATTACTAGTGTATAAACTTTCCTAGCACCAGAAATGCATGTACAACACCTTCAATATATGATCAGTCTGTAAACATAGTTAGATATCTGTCTTTCATCAATTTTATCATGAATTTCGAAATTTAGTTTCATTGTTCGCATCTAAACATACTTGTATGGGGTTAGTTTGTATGGCACAAATACTTGGAATTATTGCGCCAATGTTGATTGTAGGATTTTAAAGATTAGTTTGAAACAAGGTTCTAAATCTCAAACATATGGTACAATCTTAACTCCATATATTGGGTGGTAAATTGTGAATCTTCATCAACCGTATATAAACTCGAGCGTCAACCAGTTTGCACACTGTGACTGGATGTGGGGGGCATACTGTTTCTCATACAATGCTTGTAATTGAATCGTAAAGGGCTTACCATGGGTTTGATACCTTGTTTTAAAATTTTATTTGTTTAAGTCATGTGCATATATGAGTATTAAGCAATTAAATTGGTCTATGACTAAAAATAATAGCTTCTTGTCTTCAATCTTTTTACAAATGTGTATCTTTCCATTGGGATGTGTGCCAATTGTTGGCATAATATTCATGGCATGCCGACACTAGCCCAGCACAAGATGGATGCATGATACTTTAATCCTTGATAAAGGATAGGGCATTAGATATAGTCAGTGGAAGGGGAGGGACGGTTTTTGTTATGCAGTGGTTGCTTTTCTCTCAGACCTGATGCTTTAATGCAATATAGACTGTAGTTAGTTATGCTAGAGAAAAGAATGAAAGATGAATCAGAAAAATGGAAAAGTGAATGGAGGGAGGAGGGCTCAGAGAGTTAGGCTAATGGGAATGGGAAAAGAGGTTATATAATGAAAGAGAGGGTAGAGATATTGTGAGAAAATCAATGTTTCTTAAAAACCTTTTGTGTGAGATTCATAGATATTTCACCTATGAATAAATTCATACAAGGTTGGTTTGGTAGATAAGGTTCTTTCCATTGTAAGTTCGGGAGAAGATTCGATGGATGCAACCTTTCCTCCACATGTGAAGAGGTGGATTCTATGTTTCGAACCTAGGTCATAATGGAGCAACTTTGCTATTACACCAAGTCTCACCCTATACTGATAAACAATTTTATATGATGGTTAAATTTGTAGATTCCATGGGAATTGAAGTAAAATGCTTGTTGAAGTGCCACACATTCGGAAGAAGCAGAAACCTTGCATTGAGGATCCTACTTTGTATCGGGAAATTTTGATTTCAATAGGTCAATAGAAAGTGAGAACTCTATTTTTTCTTTCCAGTTTGAGAACTATAGGTAATTAATTAGCAAGGCTGAACTATGTGCATTCAACTCTAATACAGACCTTTGCTGGTAGAATAATCATGTAAACTATGTTAAAGCTCAATCTTGAGGTTAACAATACGAAGACAAACAAATTATATTACTTTACTTAGAATCCTTTTTGATGCATAACATTCCCTTATTAACCTCCAGTGTCATTAATGAAGAAGAAATCATAAGAAAATATTTTATGCAAATAGTGCGTGTGAATTGGTGTGTGTGATTATGTGTGTGCATGATTGTGTGCATCTATAGATGCGTATGTATCTCCATACGTATTATGTAATTATGCATCTAAATGGACAAATACATGAAATGAAAGAGGTCACCAATCCTGCATGCCAAAATTTTAGGGATATCTGAATTTTTCTAGAAGGTAATTTCTGGTGTCAGATTCTCAAATTTGTAGGACTGGTGGCTTCCCTCATTCCTTCCTGCCCGTGTTAAACACTACTCTCAGCTCTTCTAACCATGGGAGGAGATTTTCACACAGGGAAATCAGGTATCCAAACAGGACTTGTGTAGCTGATGCCGATGTGATCTAAATTGTATCCAGGGCATAATTCTTTTCTTCCATCAGGTGTTTTCTTTTTTAAAGATTCATAGGTTCTTTTCTTTCATCTGGTGTTTGCTTTTCCTCTTTCTAGCATTCTGCTGCCTTTGGATGTAGAACTCAAGGTGCAGGATTCCACTTTAGGTGTGCAAGTGCCCATGAGAAGCTAATTTTAGGCTATAGATGTCATAGACTGCAAAAGTTGGGCGAGATTTGGTGATGATGGTAGAAAATTCCAGTTGGGGTCGTACATGGATAGGCAAATGATTTTGGATCCTTGGCCAAAATGTTGGGTCTGATATCGCCTGAACTTGATGATGCAGATTCTGTCACGTAAAATGACTGTTCTTTAGAGAGAATAAAGGAGACCGGAGCCACCCATGTGAGAGAATTTTACTGGGCTCCATGAAAGGGTGTGACTGGTGAGACTTCAGTCGTAAAGATTATGGACAGAAAGTTGATAAAGACCTTTTGCTTTCTTTGTCTTGTGTGGCTGATTCTTTTCTTTTATTTTGTTAAATTGGATATGGAACCTTACCCCTTTCTTCATATTTCATATGTATAGTTCCATATCAAATTGAAGGTTTCTTTTTCTCAATGTGATCGTAAATAATAATTATACTTTTGCAATGATCAATCGATAACCAGTATTATTTATAGTACTTATTTTTGAGAATATTCAGTTATATTATTTGAACGAATATGCATGCATTCTCAATTCTGGCATTTGTACTTCTTTTTTACAGGTCATCCTGAGATGGGGACTGCAGCGAGGAACTAGCGTGCTCCCCTGCAGCCTAAGGCCTGAGAAGATCATCAGAAACATAGATATTTTTGATTGGTCACTCTCTGATGAGGAATGTAATAGGTTGAACAAGATTGAACCACAGGTGTGCCTTTTGGAAATTGGCCTGTGAACCCATCTGAAAGTGGGCATCTTTTGGGACGTGGTCCTCTCCAGGCAGTGCATGAGATGGAAGATGATACTGAATGAGATTCTTGATCTTTGCTACCATCTCTGGAGATATGATAAACCATAAGAAATTATTGTTATAGAAGTGAGGGATTTTACAAATATTTTCAGACCATCATAAATTGATGGAATTCTGTCAAGCTTTTCCACTAATTTCTGTGATTATATCATGTAGTAGCTTGTAATATTTTTGTCTCAAACTTCTCTGTAAAAGCTTTTTTTTTAAAAAAAAAGAAAAAAACCTCCTAAACAGCACTTCAACAGTCTTTAACTGTAAAAGATCATTGTTTAACCCTCTTCCACGTCAGGCTGTTATTGGACAGGTTCTCCTCTGGGTTGATCATTTTACAGCACATTGCAAATTTGTGGCACTTTTTGTTTGTTGCAATAAGAGTAAGATTCTGATTATAACTCTTAACTGATGCCAATGTGGAGATCAATGCAATGCTTCTATAAGAATATGGTAACAGCTAAATGAGCCACTGGAGCAAACTTGTGTGTGATTAGATGAAAAACTTTGAAGGGGTCCTCTAACCATTGTTCCAGGTCTGAAATTTTTGAGTATATTTGTAGCTACTATGCATTTGAAGTGATGAGCTTCGGCGCAACAGTAGGATTGAGAACCACTGCTCTTATGCAAACATGGTACAGGGGTGCTGCAGTTCTGTTAAACAAGATCACGATATTGATTGATGACATGATGATGCAAATATAAGCTTATTAGTTGTTATTTTTAAGTCTGCATTTGTTTTTTTTTCATTACCTGCACTTCTTGATCTTTTTTATCTTAATATAATTTTTTTAAAAAATCATCTCATCAATAGCTTTTGATTTTATAAATTCTTGTTCAATCAAACAAATCTTCTTCAGCCTTTTATCATAGGCCATCAAAGCTGTCTGATCTTCGAACGCTCGTTTTTTTTTTGACCAAGTTATCTTACTACTGAAAATTCGATCTAATGACTAATGATCTTATATCAAACTCCTACACCCTTATCATAAGTCTGCAAATATTTTCATGGTCGGTGAAGATGACTTCTGTTATCATTATTGCCTCTCAATGTGATGATCAAATCACTGTCATTATCAAGTGTCACACATCTGTGATTACACTACATCTTAGCTGCTTATAGCCAGGTCTTAATGTTGTGTCACTGCTGCACCATTAATCCAAGGGGAAATCGACTGCTTTCATTCCTTTGACATTGTTGTACGAGCTGCTTGACCAATCTCAGTAGGCCAGCGTCGGCGGTAACCTGACAAACATTTGGTTCTTATTCATATTTGGTACTCAGACGTAAACAAAATTTTAGATTACAAGTCAAGATACTTGGCACTTAGACCTGCTAAAATAGATGAACTTTTGATTATGAAAATCATGATTACCCAATGTTATAAATATTTTATAATATTTAAGCTAATTAAATATTTAATATATACTTAATATATAATTAATAATATTTAAATATTTAATATATATTATATTTAATATTATAATATATTTATATAATATATTTATATTAAATTAAAACTAATAATATTTATGACCTTCTTGCATATTAAAGTATTTAAGTAATTTATAATGTAAATATTATATTTAGATTACACATATTATTTAATATTTAAATATATAACAATAATAATTTATATTATTTAAATGTTATTAACTATATATTAAATAATATTATAGATACTATATTATATATATTATTACATATTTATATATTTAAATATATAATATTTCTAAAATAAATTTATAAAGCCTCCTTGCTTTTTCTAGAACATTTTATATTCTAGCGAAAAAAAGTCAGCCACTTAAAAAATAAAAAGACTTTATAATAAAAAGGTTTTGCATTTTTGAGAATCTAAGCTAACATTACCGAGGCAAATCAAATATAATAATTTTTATTTTTAGTAATTTGATTACCACATAGAATTACTAAAAATATAAATTTTTTGATAATATTATATTATTGTAAATTAAACACCATCAAGATGACTCATTGATGAGAGAACGCAAACCACTTGCCTCTGTATTAAGTTTGGCTAGTCTTTGACGGTTTGTTTCAACAGGTCTTAGCAATGATGTGGCACATAGGAGTTCATTTTACAATTATATTAAATTATTTAATATGTATATCCTTATAAATATTTAAAATTATATATATATATATCATAAATTTAATCTTTATAATACATATATACACTCCTAAAATTTTTCATAAATATCTTTATAAATATTATAAATAAAAATGTATTTTTGTAAATTTATTACTTGTATGTACATCTTGATAGTTATTTATTTTAGCATGAAAATCCTTAACTCAATAAGAAAATATATGTAAAAAAATAACATATTAGGATATATGCAAATAATAAATTCATGAGAGCACATATAGTTTTGAATTTATAAGGCTATATATGTGCAAAGAAATTTTAAATCTATACATATAAATAGTAAATTTATGAAGATATATACATAATTTTAGATAATTATTCATGTTTTCATGTAAAAAACACTTTAAATCAATGTGATATTAGATATGTGCATTGAGCTTATTAGTTAAATTAAATTTAGGGGTTTTATCACTTCAAATTAGCTGCAGCAAAATAGAAGTGGACATTGTCTAATGTCTACTTAGAAGCAATTTTAAGAGAATAATTTTAGTTATCTCTAGCATATACCTTAAAAAGCCATATTTATCATGTGTTTTTCATTGAGTACCCTAGTTGATGCTATTATATATATATATATATATATATATATATATATATAATATTTGTAAACAATAATAAAGCCTTAAATCCAAATTGGTTGGAGTTACCTATATAAATCTTTTTTCTCTACTCAGCTCTTCTTTTATGCTCAAACTTTGCTAAGAGTGTGCTACATTGGAATGTCAAGTACTTGGTCATTTATAAATTGATAATCTATCATATGAAATTTTGAGAAAAGCATTTCTGACATATGAAATTTAGAGAGAGGCATTCTTATATTGGCAAAGCAAGTTTACTGTTACTAGTTAAATGGAGGCATGCCCAATATATGAGCTCAAAGTAATCAAAAGATCTTCTTGATGAGATTTTTGTGGTCCAATACACTTGAACATAATCCAAGAGAGTTGAAAGCCTAGTTGAAGACATGCTCATCAATGAGTGCAAATATGCTTCAACTTGGAAACTCCTAAATTTATTCTGTGAAATTTAGATGTATACTAAATCAACTTTTTGTATATCTGATCAAATGTTTATCACCAACATTTGATGACACTAGGTATGAAAAAGTAACTTACTATTTTTTTTAATATTAGAAAGTAGCTTTTGAATGCCAATGGGCTAGATGAATTTTGACTCGAGTGATAGAGCACTTTCACCAATCATTTGATAATGCACACTGCTCTCAGAGAAAGAAAGGAATCGTTAGAAAGTCTAAAGATTATCTTCGAAGAACCCTCTAACACTCAAGTCAACCTAGGTTATAGTGGAAAAAGGAAGGAGGCTTAGAGTCTCATAAGATGGTGCTCTAGGGCTTAGAATTTAGGTTTCAAATCTTAGGTTCTAACATTAGAATCAAAAGATTTAGATTCCGTTTACTTGAGGTTTGTAGTTTCTTTTATGGGCATACTAGTATAATCTCTCTTAGATTTGGACACTTATTAATGGATAGCTCTAATGAGTTGATCTCTCGAATATGGTGGCACCTTTAATGGATTTCTCCTGAATAGGGTTCAAGAATCCCTCTCAGAGTGCACAATGGACTCCTACTCAAAGTGGTTAATACTTTTAGTAGGATTTATTTTCTGATTGAGTAGTGGTTTTGGTGAAAGTTGCTTTTAATTAGGGCTTTCTTTTTGAGAGGACATATGTAATAATCTGATCATCCACATCATATCATCTTCCAGTCACCCTACATGTTGCCAATGACTCTAATGGATGTTTGTCAGTCTTAAGGTTTTGGCTAAGTACCTCTACTCTGATTAGCTTTGTAGGCAACAAATTAGATCTACTCTAAAATTGATGGATGTTGATCAAGCTTTGATTGGTAGGTAACTGATTAGATCTACTCTGATTAGCTTTGTAGGCGACCATCTCTTCAATGTAGTGGGCTTAAGTACCTCTCAAAGTTCTTCAAGTTAGAGATTAATACTTTGGGCTTAAATACCTCTCAAAGTTTTTCAAGTTAGAGCCTAAGACTTTGGGTTAAGTTCTTGTCAATTTTAGATTGACTCAATAATTGTTGAAGATGACTCTTGGGAACCCACTTTCAGGACATGAGCATTTGGAATCTTGTGGAGATCTTTTGCCAATTAGCTTAGAAAGTGGTTAGATGATTCCTTCCAGCTTAAGTCTCTCCTTTTAGAATCAAGGACTTGATCAAATTCAATTAATTAAGGGTAACACCTAGGCTTTGATGAAGGTCTACACCCTAACTTTATTGATCAAAGTTGGGGCTTACACTTTGTTGATCAAAGTCGGCATGTGGACTCAAGGAAGTTTCATCGATCAAAGTGGATGCTTGGACTTGAAGAATCTTCATTGATGGAGGATTAAGCCTAGAATTTGTTGACTAAGGTAGACACTTGAACTTATGGAAGCATTGCCAATTGAGTTGGCATGTAGATATTGCTAATCAAGGCCAACACTCAAACTTGTGCAAGCGTTGCTGATCGAAGTTCATGGCTAGACTTTAAGAAGCTTTGTCGATTGAGTTGGTGCTTGAACTTGAAGAGCTTTGCTGATCAAGGTTGGTGTTTAGATTTGAGAAGCTTTATCGATGGAGGTTGACACCCAAACTTTTAGAACCATTACTAATCAAGGTCAATGCCTTAGGAATGATTATGATCACTCCTTAAAGTAAAATCTCTTAGACTAGGACTTAGTACTTATACACATTATAGGGCACCTCTTAATTGCACTCTAACCAATTTTTATCTGGCCTAGTTTTTAAAATACTTTCTATAGCCTTTGACCGGCTTAATATTTAGATGATCAAGCTGAAGAATGTTAGTGAGACTCGAAGCTGACTCAAGTTATTTCACCAAAAGTTGTTAGTAGTTTCTTGGCCGAGTGATCAAGTTGGGCAATCACCATTCTTTCACTAAGAGCCTAGGTCATGCTAGGACTTGAATGGATCAGCTTTGCATGACCAACTTCTTTTCACTCTCTAATGACTCAAAGTGGATTTTGCTCATACCGATCTTATGAGGTTGATTTCAAATCATGTCTTTAGTTTTTTACTCAATTGATTTTAAACATCAATCTTAGCTCTTTAAGTTAGCTAATTTAGATTAGCATTTTCTCTTTTAAGTTAGTCGATTTTATGTCATTAGCCAACTTATTTAAGTTGGCTAATTTCAAATCACTAGTCAACCTTTCCAAGTCAGATGATTTGAAATTATTAGCCAACTTCCTTAGTATTGCCAAGAAAGCTCAAGACATGATGGTGTCTAAAGTATTATGGAACAAAATATGATATTTAAAGCTCTCCAAGTAGTCGATAGGGTTTGAAGTCCTATTGTATGGCTCTAGTTAGAGCATAGGGGCCTGGCCATTACCTTTTTAATGAATGACGTTTGTTGAGGTAGGTTGAGCTTATTGGATGGATTTGTCTCCCTAGCTCGAACATGCACCATAATCATCTTGATTAACTTTCTCATTAAACCTTCATTTTGGATGATTCAAGATAATTGCAAACTAGCTCAAATCCGAATGTCAAAAAAACAGATTTAATTAAAAATATTAATTATATTGGTTTCCATGGAGCTTTTTCTCATTTTCAACTAATGTGTATTGAAATGGGATATTAGATTAGATCTCTTTTTAGAGTCCATTTGATAAGCCTGATGATTCTAACTGCCCTCATGTTTGCATTTGATAAGATAATTTTCCTCTTTGCTGAATGTGGTCATCAAGATAGATAAAGTATAATCTCCAATGCTACCATACTTCTATCATATATTTATTTTTCATATTTATAGAAAAGAAAAGAAAGGAAAAAAGAAAAAAGGGAGACAACTCCACCTACTTCACTGAGAAGAAAATGAAGGGTATGAAACCAGAAAGGCTGTAGGCTAAGGGAGATTAAAGGAGGAGAAGCCAAGTAGAGAGCAGGTTAGAGAGTGGAAAAATCTTGTGAGCAATTCCACTGGGATAACAATGTAATCCACCTGTTGAAGAGCACCAGAGCAAGGTGCAGAACGTGATCACTGTTGTTTGCTATCTTGAGGAAGATTTGGTTGTTGTTTCTCCTTCCTTGTGGATCAACAGATTGCAGCAACAGGTTGGTCCCTTGCACCTTAAAATTTTAAGATACTCTTGCTTCTATGTATGGTGACCTAGAGATGCTTTGTCATGGGGACTTCCATCTTTAGCAAAACATTTATTTTTCTTCATTAACACAATGAGCTACATAGCTGAAACTGCAAATATGTTCTGAGAAGGAACATTTCAAATTGCTCTGTTTTAGACTATTGTAAGACTGACATTACAGAACTGATTGTATCAGATGCAGAAAACTTCATGCAGCTTCCCTGGTATTCTAATCTCGAATCTGAAATCATATTTTTTCAACTTCTCTCACCTTGGTTGGAGATCCTAGAATTCAGAGGTTGGCTAATGATTCCAATTGGAGTGGTCCTTAACCTTGACATCATATTTGATCAATTTAAGTGTCACTGGCTCTCAATTTACAGAAACTTGGGTTCTTGTTCTACCTCACCCTGATGTATCATACCAAGTGAATGAATTTCTTAATTATTTAAAAGACCTCCTATCAACCATGACATGCCAGTGCCAGTGTATACGTCCTATAATTGAGCATACCATATTGTATCAGCATTAAAAACCAAGACTCGATACCAATATGTATTGAGTCTTAATATGCTGAACTAACACATGTACCAACACACCGATACGGTATTAGTATGATACCGATATGAGATTTGGTACCAAAATTGCAAATCATACTCTCAATCATGTCATGCCAATGCTGATTTTAGAAATCCCCAAGAATTAGATTAAGTTCAGGCTTCTTTTACTCCTTGTGCTATAAATATGTGCTCATATGTCGGCACTCGTCATGCTGCAGATGGATATGCCAATATGTTGGCAAGTCATTATATGTAGTTGTAATACTGTTGGGTATTCTTCTCATCCATCTTTTGTATCTCTTAGATTAATTGTAGAGGAGGATCATGTGAATTGCACAATTTGTACAAGAGTTAGAATGGAACATACCTAAGTCTCTCTTTCAAGCAATAAAGGTCAAGAGTGGATGCGTTAACTAGTACAATACCATCCCCAATTATTCGAAGATATTCTACCCTTGGCTATTTAGGATTAGAGAAAGCTTATGAAAATAGGGTAGTTTTTGGCCCTCTTTTTTTTTAAAAAAAAGTATGTACGGACGTAGGATTTCTTAAAATGACAGTGAAAGTTTTTGAAATTAATTTTATAGCTCTTCTAGCGAAACTTGAATTCAAAGATAAAACTGGCAGTGTCAAAGGAAGATAAATTGAAGAGCTATACAAAAGGAATAATCAAATTAAAAATGTTTCCTTAATTTCTTCGAAACTGGCATATAAATTTCAAATCTTGAATGAACCACTAAAAAATCATGGAGCAAAGTTCTTTGATTTCACATCAGACATCAGATGATCAATGAGAACTTCTCAGAAGTGTGCAGTGTACATGTTACAATTGCTTTTAAAAGGTAATCCAAGACTGCTCTGATAACTCTGACAATAGAAACAGAAATGTACAGCTTTTCCTTTACAACAGAAGTGTGAAACAAGTCTTATTCATTAAAAAAAAAAAAAAAGTTACAACATATAGCTTAGTATGTGTATGTTTGTGACCTGTCAGGGCCTCAACTCCTCTCTATGCATAGAAGGAATTGCCTGAGAAGAAAACTCTTAGAATTGATGACATTGAAATGTTATGTACAAGCAACCTCCATGTTTTGGGAAAGATGTTTAGAAACTGGTACAACTATTACATTCTGAAGCTAGAGAGTGAAAACGGGGGAAGAAAGCAGAAGCACTGTAAATTGTCATAACAGAGAGGAAACTCTTCCCTCATTTTACCAAATGGCCATCCACACCAATGCTGTCAAGCCATGCAACTAGTTGATGGGATAATGGCCTCAGTTTAGGAGAGTCTTTCAGGCAAAGACATGCAATCTCAAGCATCTGCCTCAGCTGGCTATCATGCTCCTTATCATATATAAAGGGGTCGAAAACTTCATTTTCCCTCTTCTCCTTTCTCATCTGAAGCACCCAGGAAATTAAATCCCTGCCACCTTTTGGTTTGCACATGTCTACAGGTCTCTTACCAGTAAGCAGCTCCAGGAGAACAACACCAAAGCTATAGACATCACCCTTGAAAGTGGCAACAGAGGATTGGCCATATTCCGGAGGGATGTAGCCCAAAGTCCCAACCAGATCTGTTGTGACATGGGTATCGCAAGGCAGAATAAGCCTGGCAAGCCCAAAGTCAGCCAAATGAGCTTCAAAGTATCCATCAAGAAGGATATTACTGGATTTGATGTCACGGTGCAGTATATGGGGCTCACATGATTGGTGCAAGTATGTCAATCCCCTTGCTGCGCCTTGAGCTATCCGAAGCCTTTTCTCCCAATCTAGCATGGATCTCCCATCTTGCTTTTCATGAAGCCAGTAGTCCAAGCTCCCATTCTCCATGTAAGAATAGATCAAGAGTCTGTCACTTCCAATCCTGCAGTATCCCTGAAGCAGGACAAGATTTCTGTGCTGAGCTCTAGAGAGGGCTTGTACCTCAGCTTGGAATTCCTTCTCCATCTGGCAATAGTCACCGGAAAGCCGTTTGATAGCAACGCTGCTCCCATCTGGTAGAGTTGCTTTGTAAACTATACCAAAGCCCCCACACCCAATGATATTAGCTTGGTCAAAGTTGTTGGTAGATTTCAAGATATCACTGATGCTCAATTCTTTGTTGTCCTTGTTCTGGAACAGAAGAACCACTATAGATGTTGCTAATTCTAAGTTTCCATTGGAATCTGCTACCACTTTTACAGTATCTTCCTGCCTTATGGAACGAGTTCTTGACACAAATAAATAGATATAGCCAGGAGAAAAGCTGTTCCCAGTCCAATTCCAACGGCCATTCCAACGATGACACCTTTATTCTTTCGTCCTTGGCTTACTGTGCGTATATGAGCTTCAGAATAGCAGGGAGGCAAGTGAGAACCACAAAGACCCGGATTCCCTTCAAAGGCAGAACTTGAGAAGGTTAAGAACTGGCCTTCAGTGGGGATTGATCCAATCAAATTGTTATATGCCACACTGAAACTTGATAGAAAACTAAGACTGGTAAGTGAAAAAGGAATGCATCCTGTGAGATTGTTGTGCGACAAATCCAGAGTCTCCAAGCTTGACATGCCCGACAACTCATCTGGTATGGGCCCTGAGAGCCAGTTTTTGCTTAGGTCCAAACCATGGAGCTGCTTAAGGTCCCCAAATCCTGGCAAGATTGGTCCAACAAGCTTGTTATTACACAGAATCAAGGATGGAGGGAAGCTGCTGACCTGATTATACTGCAGTCCCTTCCCAGATGTATTCTTTTTAATAAAGAAAGGAAAGTCCTCCATAGGGGGCTCCTGCTGCGAATTGTTGGGAGAAATAAGGCCCTGCAACTGAGTTAAACTACTTGGGATTTCTCCAGTGAACGAATTGTTAGAGAGATCCAAGTAAAATAGATGGTCATAGTATCCTATCCATGAAGGGATGGTCCCATCCAAGCGATTCCATGACAAATCCAAAACCTTCAGTTTTTTGCAGTTAAGCAACCACTGCGGTATCGATCCCAGAAGATCACAGTTTGCGATGACAAAAACCTCTATATTCTGAAAACCATGAATCCCATCCATTGGGATCCTCCTCTCACCATCAAAGAAATTCATAGTTAGGACAAGACTATTAAGGCTCTGGCAATCCTGTAGAATTTCCAACGCCGAAGACACGTTGGACAGGCTGTTATTAGACAGCGAGAGATGAGACAGTGAACGAAGATTCCTGAAGCTGATGGGAATTTCACCAGTGAGACTATTCTTAGCAAGATTCAAGGTCTTCAATTCCACGCACTGAGACATACCATCAGGAATAGGACCAGAGAGTGAATTCGAAGCAAGATCGATTAGGCTCAGTCGAGTCATAGCTGAGCAGTTGAGAGTTATATGACCACTCAGAGAATTGTTCCTTAAATTAAGGACTTTGAGAGAGGGCAAATTAGCCAAGGAAGCGGGTATAGAGCCGTGGAAACGGTTAGACTGAGCAAAAAAGGACTCGAGCATATTGAGACGACTGAAAACATTCGGGATGTTCCCTGCAAAAGATTAAATGAAAGATCCAACTGAGCAAGGTTAGAGAGATTACTGAATCTTGTGCTCATCCGACCGGAAAGCCAGTTCTCCTGAACGTATAATTTCTTCAAGGATGACAGCTTGAACAAATCTTCAGGAAAATTCCCAGAAATATTATTCATATCGAGGGAGAGCTCGTCAAGAGAGTTGCAATTGCCGAAACCCACCGGGAAGTCGCCGGTGAAGGCGTTCATCGAAAACCGAAGGATTCGTAGTTGGGTGGAGGAATTGCAGATGCCTGTGTCGATGCGACCGACAAAAACGTTGAAACTGATGTCGAACTCGGCAAGATTCGTCGAGCCGGAGAGAATCGGGTGGCTACCGTTGAACATGTTGTAAGAGATGTTGAAGAACCGAATCGAAGGAAGGTAAACATCCTGTGGAATCGGGCCGGATAGCTCGTTGCCGCTGAGGTCAAGGCGCTCCAAGTGGGGATGACGAAAGAGCTGCAAGGGAACAAGGCCTCGAAGAGAATTATCAGCAAGATTGAGACGTCTCAGCTGATCCAAACGAGCCAAAGACTCCGACAGGGAGCCCTTCAAGCTCTTGTTCTGGAGATCCAATTCGACTACCCGTCTGTCCGAACCCGTCGGCAGGTCACACGAGACGCCGGGCCAAGTGCAGCAGTCGATGGCAGAAGAAGTAAAGGTCCAACCTTGGACCCCTGAATCGAGGCCACTGGAGAAGCCCTCCAAAGCATGCAAATCGCCAGAACTGCAGGCTGGTCCTGCGACTTGGCTGGTTTGAAAAAGAAGAGGAGAAAGAACAGCAACATATACCAAGTGTTCATGCAGAGAAACACCTTGGAATCTCCCCTGTTTCCCATTTCAAATGATCCGAAGATCCAGAAAAAAGGGGCAAGAGAGGGGTAAAGAATGCTTCTTTCCAGCGTTATAAGCTGTGGTTGGCGAAAGTCATTCGAAATTTCCGATAGATCCTTTCTCTGAAAAAGAGAACAGAGCTCTACAAGACAAACCGAGGAATAGAAGAAGAGGAGGACGAGGAGCGAGCTCTTCTCTAGAGGGGGCAGTCAGAAGAAGAGGACAGCGGATGGTGGAAGAGGGAGAGAGGTTTGGTTTGGCTTGGCTTTGACTCCAGTGCGTCCCATTTTCAACTCTTTCCATGCTCTCTGAATTATTTTTGAATTAATTTGGTCAAGTTTAATGCCATTCACGGTTGGATTTCCACTTGTATTGTTTTTTTAATTAATGGTGGTGGTTTGCGTGCTGGAGAGCCTTGAAACGACGACGTCACGGAGAGGGATGACCGGGAGCAGGCGGTGGGCGGGCGGCGATGGCGAGCGGGGCTGCTGTCGTTGCTCACAAGTCAACGGTCAAAAGCAGGTGACACGTGCATCGCCGCTTTGGGCAGCGCCGGTTCCGGAGATGTGAAGTCGTCTACGGCCACTATGCGTTCTGCTGCTCCATTGGATTCTCTAGCTTAAAGTGCTACACTCTAAAGGACAAGAACATGATATCGGTTTTTTTCTTGGGGAGGGAAGCATTAGTTAGGGCGAGAGGACAAGGGTAGGAAGATGTCATGTGATAATAGCGTGGTAGTTGAGGAGGCTTGGGGGCTTGTACAGCAAGATGGTTTTGACTTTTGGAAAGAGGACAGCTTGTACACGTGGCGTTTCTAATTATGAGAGCTTATGTTTGTTTTACAGATGTAGTAAGTACCGTATCAAGTCTTTGCAGTCTGTGTGGTTTGCATCAAGAGACGCCATGCGAGATGGTCCTTCAAGCTTGCTACGGCCGTCGGCTTGTGGTGCCGAAATAAACGGGGGGAGGATGGCGACTAGCATACCATAATAAGTTCTCCATTTTTAACACGACAATATAACTTTATATTATGTTACAGTACCAAACCTATCACCATCAAAAGCCACAAATCGAGTTGGCTTGCGTACTTCTTCCATGTTGCGTACATAAACCGAATGAGTGTCAGATTTGGTTTTTGTGCGTCATAAGCAAATAGATGATTCATGAAGGAATTTGACTTTTTATTTGATCTTTACCATGATTTGATAATTTAAATAAGATTATCATGATAATTTTAAATTATTAATCATTTTTATTATAAAATGATCTTATTCTTAATAATTTAAATCATCATTTTATATTATATTTTAATGATTAAAAATCTTTAGATACTCATAGTTGGAATAGAAAAACAGACAATAACAAGAGAAAAAAAAAAAAATAGAAGATATATATAAAAGATGCAAAAATATTATATATATATATATATATATATAAATCAACTCTAAAAGTGCAAAAATTATTGGTTTTTAAAAATTAAAAAAATATTCTTTCAATTATCTTCTCAAACCTTTTTACTGCATTCTTTTGCCTTCAACCTTTTCTGGAATCATCAAGCTAAACCCTTAGGTAGGTAACAATAGCTAGGATGGAAGCTGACTTTAGGTAGGTTAAGTGATATTTTTTGAATCATAAGTCGATTATATAAAATCAAGCTATATCTTTAGAAAGTAAAATGTATTATATATTATTATTATATTTATATTAAATTATAATATTATATGGTATTATATCATATTTTTATATATTGTATGATAATAATTATTGACATATGAAATTAGTCTTCGTCTATCAACCAAGGAATTAGTCTTAAAGCTTGAACTAATGAACCACCTCTTCTAGCCAATTAATGCCTGCCTATAGGGAAACAAAAAAAGAGTGAGAGGGGCCTGAGATTGTCTTTAAGAAAAACTCTCCAATACTAAGTTAACCCCAACAAGTGGAAAAAGACATAAAGCTAAGAGTTAATACCATTTTCATGTAAGGCTTAGGGTTGCTTTTCTAAACATTTAAGAGAGTCATTTTAGAGTTGGCTACGTATTAGTAGATGATTCTAATGAGCTAAATCATCGAATGTGGTGGCTGCACTAGAGAAGCTGTTTCTTAATTGGGTGGTAGAATCCTACTTGAATTGAATTGCACTTTAGAGAGGAGAGAATCCTAAATAGGTTGGCCCAATTGAGAGGTGCTTGCTTTAATTAAGATTCTCCTTCTTAAAAAGAGGCTTTGGTCAGCCACATCACATCTAATTCTGAATGCCCAACATACTTTGGTCATTATGATGGATTTTTTGCCACATTAGTGTGTCAGGTTAGCTTAGCCCACATCACTTGCTCCTCACTTTTGGGAGTTGAGCTTTGCTTTGTGGTTATCATTAAAGTACTCTATTTTAGTATAAATGGCTAATTTCTATCTTTTTGGTCACTGCAACTATCCAAGGCTGAATGAGGCCAGCTTAGCACCGTATGGCATTTGACTATCCTAGAATTTCACCAAACTAGAAACTAGTTTGCAGATGATCAATTTTTTGTACTACTTTTAATAGGCTAGGCTAGGCTTGATAACATTGGTTGTCCAAATTTAAGGAATTTTCCTAAGTGATGCCAAGTACATTTGCATAGATTGAGCTTCATTTGGTAGTGCTAAAGTATTTGGAAGGACTCATTTAGGTTGGCTATGTGATGCTCAATTTCATGCTCTTTACTATAACATGTGTCCTCATAGGTTTCTATTTTCTTATAGAGCAACTTTTTGAAGATTTGATTCATTATGATAGGTTGCTTTAGCATTCTTGAGCTTCAAGGGCATACTTTATAATGGTAAAGAATCATTTTGGTGATAAAGGCTATTTTCTCTTTATTTGAGAAATGCATTTGAATCTAGTTGTAGCTGAAGAATGCATCTATAAAATTTAATAGTTGATGCCAATGGTGATGTCGATGAGCTAATCTTCTTTGGCAAAGAAAGTTATCTTTAGGGGGTCAGTAAATTGATATACATGTGCCACTTCTTGTTAGACTTTTTTGCCATTATAATTTTGGCCAATCAATCAGGATAGTAAGCTTCTTTGATGAACTTAGCCACTATAAATTTTTAAACTTCCTCACCAACTGCTCATTGTTGCTTTATAGCAAAGCTTCTTTTCTTTTGGAAGATAGGTCTACAATTTGGATCCACCTTAATATTAAAAATTATATTAGAATTGTAACACCCCAAGCCCACTTGTTGGCCCAATTAACCTATTAGCAAGCCAAAATCACATGGCCTTAAAAACTCAAATGCAAGTTAATTAGTAGTAGTGAAATTGAGTTATAAGCATTTTAAACTTTTTTTTTCTATTTGTTGTGGGACTATTTGTATGGTATTACATTTTTTTTCTTATCAAGGAACGTTCTGATTGCATGCTACAATAGCTAGAATCACGTCATAATATGACTCTACTCACAATCCCATGTGTAGCCTTTTCCTTTGTTCACTAACTTTCGTACATCCAGATCGACTCTATTACCAATTGTAACATCCTAGTCACCTACTAGTCCAATTAATATATTAGTGGGCCAAAATCATGTGGCTTTAAAAACTTGAGTATAAGTTAATTAGTAGAATGTAAACTTGAGTTATAAACTCTTTAAACTTTTATTTTCCATCCGATGAGGGACTATTTTTGGGTATTACTAGGATCAATCCCGAGCATATCCACAACTAACCATAGTTCCAAATGCATTTGAGTTCTTCTAGAGTAACTCCAATATTTTGCTCGAATTTGTTCTGATAGAAGGGAGCTGACTAGAATGACTTCGGTAATATTGTCTCCCAAGGAAGCATCTTCAAAATCCTTGACCAACTCCACATGTTACTCATTTAATTTGTCCTAAAAATCTAAATTCTTAGTTAGCAAAGTATCAATTGTTTTGCTGAGTAACTATTTGATCTCCTTTGAGCTCTTCTACGCTTCAATAAGTGAAAAAATTTGTGAGGTGGTAGGTTGATACAATGTCTCTCAAAGCATTCAAGTTGGATTAGCTAAACATAGTGCTATAAGATGCAGGTACTTTATAACACCAAAGCTCACCATTACTGTTTTAGATTGAGGCTCTTCTCCTAGTATTATTAGAAGGGTTATCATTCCTTTTTGTTATACAGATCCTTAGAGAAACTAACCAATTGTGCCTTGGTAAGCATCAATCAATTTGTGCTGATGTCCATCTCTTAAAGATATCACAGAATAAAATACTAAGCTGCCATTGTCTACTAGGATCCCTTTTAGTTGATAATTTGTGATAATTGTTGAGATGACCAATTCATCATCATGAGGGACCTGAACATCTTTAACGTCTTCTCCCATAAATATGGTGCTTGATCCTTGTCTTGTATCTCTATCAAGCATAACCTTTCCATGCTAAAGACCTCTCCCCTCCTACTATTAGGACTCCATGAACATATCAATGACTCCATTCTGAAGGTTGCCAACCTTGGACATAGTGACTAAGGTTTCCTCTCTTAATGAGGTCCTCAATCTTAACCTAAAAATGAGGATACTCCTTAGTGCCAAGGCCATGATCTCTATAAAATAACTACACTTGATCAATCCCTTCTAGTTGGCTTGGTTTTCATCTTATCAAGCCATTTCATGAAGTCTTCATGACAGATTTGCATTAAGATCTATGTTCATGGTACTTCTAGAGTTCCTAGAGACTTTTCTTGAGATTCCTTCATCTTTTGGTTCTCTTTCACAATGCTTTGTTCTAGTTTTTCCTTCATCCTCTTTCGAGCTATAAAAGCTTCATTGACGTTAATATACTTCTCAACTGGTTCAACAACTAGCTAAAGTTCTTTAGAGGGGTGTTTGGCTAGAGAGAAGCTAAATCTAGAATTCCTCAAGTTATCCATCAAGGCTATGATGACCATCGAAGTATCCAAATCTTAGACACCCAATGCCTTGGAGTTAAACTAGTGAATATAGTCCTTTAGTGGTTTATCCTTATGATTAATTGTCATCAAGCTTGTTAAGGTTTTCTATATTTTTTACTACTGATGAAATGTCTGACAAATTGATGGTTCAGCTGCTTAAAGTGCTAATTGAGGTCAGTCTAGATTCAAGTACCATGTCCAAGCTACTTTCTTCAGTGTCATTGGGAAAGCTTAAGAAAAATGACATTAGGCATGCCATGTAACAACATAAGAACTTTAAAGCTTTCCAAATGATCAACAAGATCCAAAATCATATCTCGTCTCTCCAATTGTGGCATTTTGAATATGAGAGGTAAAAGCTCGACCATCATGTTTTATGAATGAAGGTTCATTAGGGAGTTTAAGGTCGGTCGATAAATTTTTCCCAACTTTGGATATACTCCATAGCCACTCTAGCTTTAATTGAAGTACTGCTCCATGTCCTAGAGGTCTTCGAGCCTTGGCATTTCGAATCCCGTTGAATGGCTATGGTTCTGGGACTCAAATGCGTATCCTTTGGTTCATCTCTTCCAAATGCCGATTTATATGGCACTGGTTAGTTGTAAGTGTCTTTGGATTGGAATGCTCGTTTGAGCTAGATAATCAATCCTTAGGCTCCCCCTTAGGTTGGCTACCTTAACCTTATCTCCCACTTTTTGGTCATTTGGATTTTGCTAACCACTGATCTAATATATTCTCTGGTTGGCACTGGTTTGATCTCTATAATTAGACTCCTAAGGGATCATATTCCAAAATAGATTGATAAGTATCTTAATGCATCGAAATAGAGCATCGGTGTAATAAGTGTTACTGCATCTATTAGTGGCATAGATTTGGAATCAAAATGATATGATCTCTCGAGAGTTTTGAGAGCCTACCTGGGTGTGGCTCATACCCACTTAAATATTGTTCATTCCATAATCTCTTCTCTTAAGCGGTATGGTTGGAGGCTTTTACTAGATTTCACAGATCATGCCAATCTATTAACGTATGAAATTAATCTTGTATGGTAACCAAGGAATCAACCTATAACTAGGATTAATAGAGCACCTACTCCAACCAACCAGAGAAACAAAGAAAGAGAGTATAAGTGGCCTAGGGAGTACCTCTAAGAAAAATCCTTCAATGCTCATGTCACCTAGCAAGTAGAAAAATAGCTAGAACCCTTTGGATGGCCACTTTAGTTTTGTATTATTTACCTATGCTTTTATAATGGTTGAGAGAGTCTTCTAAGAGTTGGTCGCTTATTGTTAGACACATCTGATGAGCTAAATCCCTAAATGAGATAGTTGTCATGGAAGAGTTCTTTACTAGTTGGGTAAGAGAAACCTACTTGAATTGAACTGCATTTTAGATAAAAACAATCCCAAATAAGATGACCTAATCGAGATGTATTTTCTTTAAATAGGATTTCCTTAACAAGATACTCTTGCCAATCTGATCGATCATATCATTTTTGATTTTGAATGCTCAGCATATGTGCCATTTTGATGGTGTGATGGCTTTCTTTTTGCCATATCTGCATGCCAGGTTAGCTCAACCCATATAAGTAATACAATATAATAATTATAATAATATAATCTCATAATATCAAATTATATTATATTAATATGACAAATAATATCGAGCACTTTTTTTTTTTATAATTAGGAGCAATTTTTGTCTCAAATATTAGTCGAAGATCACTATCTGGGAGTAATATTTGATATCGATCCTTAAAGACTAGTATTAGATCACTAAGTTGGATGATGATTTTAGAGGTAGGGTTGACCTATGATTACTATCATGTAAGAACATCAGAGTATAATCAAATATGGTGATTCAATGCCTTCACTCAAATCATCAATGATTTTGGATGGATCACTCCATAGCTCTCCAAACGTTTGGCTAGTGTATCCTAAGTAATAATCTAGGTATTTTTCGATTTGTTTGTCACTAGTTTCAATGCAATTATTAAGAAACTAAAATGGATCTGGCTAGTCTATGTGTTAATCTAGCCAGAGCCAAATAACTAATTTATAATATGCCTAACCTTGATTTAATGGACTTAACATTGGAATTGTTATAATGCAATTCAAACTAAAACTTATTTTGCCTTTTGAATTTTCTTACTAGTGGCTTTTATTAAATTATATCCTTAAAAAAGTTTATTGAGATTAATTTGTTATGAATTAGTATGAGCTATCAAAGCAGACATCCTCTAACAATAGGTTGAACAAACTAGACATAAACTAGGCCACTATTATATTGAATAAGTAATTGATTGTAAATAAAATGCAGCATCATGGCATATGCCTTAATTAACTTTTATGTATTTTTAATTATTAATCAAATTTTGAGTATATGTAAGTCTTGTGTTATATGGTTGTTTGCAATAAAATTTGATGTTAGTTTTTAAATTTAGTAAGATGGGAGATTTTAGTGTAGAGATAGAATCAAGTTGAATAAATTTAATTCATTTAAATTAAGATAGAATTTAACTGATAGAATCAAGTTGAGCAAGATTAATTCATTAAAATTGTAATATAATTTTATTGAGCTTAGGTTACACTATGAATTATATTTCTATATTTATTATCGAATGAGAGAAAATATAATATTTTAGATTTTGCCAATCAAATTTTGTGACTAAAATAATCTTAATTCCTCTCTTTATGAATATCTACCAAAAAAATATGATTAAGAATTTAGTTTATGTGCAAATTTACTTTTCTCTATATTTTTTTACATGATTTAGTAAAAATTGATGTTAATTTTCAAATTTAGTAAGATGGAGATTTTAATATAGAGACGAATCAAGTTGAATAAGGTTAGCTCATAAAATTGATATATAATTTAACTGATAGAATCAAGTTGAATAAGATTAACTCAATAAAATTGTAGTATAATTTTACCGAGCTTAGGTTACACTATGAATTATATTTCTATATTATATTATCGAATGAGAAAAAAATATTATTTTAGATTTTGCCAATTAAATTTTGTGACTAAAATAGCCTTAATTTGTCTCTTTATGAATATCTACCAAAATAAAAATGATTAGGAATTTAGTTCCATGCACATTTATTTTCTCTATATTTCATTTACATATTGTTTCTCTAAGTTTCCCAACAAGTTCATTTTTTTGATAAAATATATTTATCCATCTCTTATCCACATCCAACTTAGTGGACTTTTTTAATTATATAAAAGCACTCTTTATTTAATCCATGCATTTTATCTCTCTTATTTTATAATTTTGGAACTTTTTTATCTTTTAACATTTATTACATGTTAATCGAGATAGGCATATCAAACTTTTTAACATATAAAATAATAGGTAGGCTAGTAAATTAGTTGGATTAATGTACCATATGACGAAGTTAAGCGTGATCTAACTCAATTTTTCAGATGGGGAATTGGTCAAGTTTAAAAAAAACAAATTTGATAAATTAGTCAAACTAGAATCACCTCAATTTGACTCAACCTAAATTCCCGGCCATAGGTTTTAAATCTTTCAACCATCTATTATTGACTCAATTGCCATGCTTAAGTATGTAAGTTGGGCACTACAATTATATTTATATATTGTATATTCAATAGAGATAGTTTGGAAAAGGCTTAGATGAGTCAAGCTGAGTTGAGTCATTGTATGTTCAATAAAGACTAAATTGTATCATTAAAGACTAAATTGTATCTTTGTGGAGAATTATCAATGTTAGCAATCCACATTAACATCATTATTATTGGATGATTTATGACAAAAAAAAGTGAAGCTAAAAAATACTTTCATAATAACATACTATCAATAAAGATGTTACAACCTTTCAAAAATGAAAAAAAAAAAAAAAAAACTTTTACACCGTAAAGCTTGAAGCTTAATCATCTAATAAACTCGGGTATAATTCTCACACCCTACGTACAATCGCTTTTACTCAAAGTTGCTTGCCTTTCAAAAAAACCTAAAAAAATCTTTTTTATATGCAAATGGGAGATCCTCCTTTAAGCAATATCAACAAGGAAACACAAATCTTGATAAGAAAACGATCCCAATAAGACAATTCTACAAGAGAATATTTCAACTAATTACCAAACATTTCAAATCAAATCGTGATAAGAAAATTCTGTCATAAGAAACTTCAACCTAATAAACAATTATATTCAAAACAAATCTTAACACTTTTCAAGTCCCGTTGCTTGTCTTTTCAGTGATAGCTTTTCTTTTACACAAAGAATGCATATCCTACATAAGATTGAAGCTAAACTTAATTCAATTTGGACCTAAATGCATTTAATATTCTTGGGTTTAAATCATGCTTGACCTGACCTAACTTGCGTGTTGTGATGGGTCTTGAAATTTTTTTTGCTTGTCCAACCTAGTCAGTAATATGGGTCTAGTTGGAAAATCAAGGTCCAAAAACAACACAGTCCGATTTAGGTCATGCTTACTTTGGTTTGGACCTAACCTGATAGTTAGGTTAAATTTAAAAAATAATCCTCAAAGCATTGGTGTTCTACCCCAATGATAGTTCCCGTGTCACACTTTAACACCAAAATGGTTCTAATTAAGCAATTGCCCGGTCCGCATTGGATCAAAGCTAAATTTGATTCTATTTCTAAAGCATTTGTTTGGATTAGTGTCATGCTTATCTCAACCCAACTTGAATGATGTGATAAGTCTCAAAAGTCTTTTACAAGTATAATTTTACCTAAATTAATTAGTCTAAATCCAAAATCATATATAGTTCAAAAATGATCAGAGTTAGGCCATGCTGCCCTTGTCCATCCCTACCCAGCTTTTAGGTTGAAAACAGTCCGAGTATCCTAGCTTTTCTCGCACCCTACGTTGGCAAACCACAAACTCCTCATTAGTTCTTCTCCATAATAGCTCCTCAGATGCCGTCTTGAGACCGAAAATATTCGAAGCAATTACCGAGAGCAACGTGGCAAGAAGTTCCGGAAATCCTCCATGTTAGCGACGGCCACAAGGCAGCATGACGTGCTGCAGAATCCACTGTGATTTTGGGGTCGTTGGACCCATTAACCACCATAAAAAAATTTCAAGGGAAAGACCCGTGAGAGCTTTGCTTGAAGCAAAGAAAGCAAATCTACCACTTTCTGTGACTTTAGGAGAACAATGGGCTTAAGTCAAAAGAAGTCACTACCCTTAAATTCTTGAATGGTAGTTAATTTCAGAAGCTTCGCTGGCAAGTTGACACCGATCACGGTTTCGAAGAAGATAGATAATGCACGCATAGAAGATAAATAAATAAATAAAAGCTCTCTTTCCATATTGGAGAGGAAGAGAGTCCTGGCCCAATATTCATTCAGTTATTATATAAATATAATACCATGCATGCATGCACAGCACTGGATTGCCGTGAGTTCCCAGCCACGTACCCTTCTACACAGCTGTGGCCACGTTCTGCTCCCCTTTTAAGTACGCCAACCTCTTCCCTTTTTTCCTGCTTCCCGTGAATTAGATGGAGATCGTTTGGAGTGGCCAGTCGCGTTGTGTACCTTTGTGGCCACTTGGTGCGGCCAATTTAAAGTAGGGCAAGAATTTCAATTAATTGGGTCAGCGTTGGATGGAGTTAATATGGCTGAGGGGGTGAACATAAAGTTCAGCCAAATATTGGACCGTGAAAGATATACGTTATTTAATTTCAGTATCTCCTTAGGGAAGGAGAAGATACAGTGGCCCACCTCATTCTATTTGAAGAAAGGTTTACATTGAACATCGAAAAACAAGCATAAATGTTGCAAGTAGGAAAGCTCTAATATCGCTTGTATATGGCGGGAAAGCTCTCATACCATTTGTTATATAATATAAAAAAAGAAAGAAAAAATCAACAAGAAAAAAATAGAAAATAAAAGAAACAAACAACATATAGAATTTAATATGATTCAGTTTAATTGACCTGCATTTGCACCAGCAAAAACAATAGAAATTACACTATAAAAAAATTACTGGAGTCTACAGTGACTATTTTCTCACCAAAAATCCTTTTCCATAGAATCCTAACTTGCTTACATTCAACATAACCCAGTTTTGGACTTTCTCAATAACCTTCTAGGTTTTCTCAAGACCAGGACTGCATATGTTTATATAGAGAAGGGATCCATGGTGTTTTACATAGATTAAAACTTGTATTCTCTACATATATGGAAACATATCCATATTGAGCTTGTTAACCTGAAGACAAATTCTAACAAACCTCCTCCTTAGTTTAAAGTTTACCAAGGCATCCATTCTAACTTCTCCTTAGACAACTTCATAAGATTAACCAAGTCCATTTTTTCACAAGAGAATCCATCTCATTGTTTATAGCCATTCAATAAGCTCCTTACTCTTTATACTACTTTCTTATACTTGAGAAGTATAATCTCCGCACTCAGTTGCAACAAGTATATAAGTAAACTATATCTGTATATTTATTTATAGATGGTCTGGTCTATTTCTCCTCACAATCAGTAACTATGCTATAGGATTGATGTTAAGATATTTTTATATCTTGTATAGTTTCTTCAATTTGTACCTTCATCTTGGAGCTTCTATTTCAAACTCTACCTTCTTAATGATAGTGGGGTCCTCTCTGTGACTTTCAATTGTCCCTCCCTTCTAATTTACCATAGGAGACTCATATTTGGAAATAATAAGCTTGGGTGATTTTGGATCTTCTACGTATCATAGTTTCCAACTCTTTACTCCAATGTCATAATAAAAAATAGACACTTTCTTGCTCTTGGTTCAAATTTGTCATCATTAATATGAATATATGGAACACAACTAAATATCCTCAAAGCAAAAATATCAATTAAATGATCAGACCATATCTCTTGAGGAATCTGTAAGTCTATGACAATCGGTGGTGATTAATTCATCAAGAAATTTATTATATTTACTATCTCAACCCAAAAATATTTTAGTCCAGCATTAGAAAGCATATAATAGCTCTCTTTGAGGGTATTGTATTCATAAGTTCTGCAACTCCATTCTGTTACGACGTCAACCATATAAATCTTACTACATTTCATTCTTTCAAAACGTATCAAATCTATCTTTATAGAATTCTAAGCCATTGTCCGCTCATATCATATTAATTTATTGTCTATTTTATTTCTCCATCATGGTTTTTCACTATCTAAATTTGGCAAATACCTTATCCTTATGTTTTAAGTACACCCAGACCTTTCCTTCAGTAGTTATAAAAAATATCAAAAAATACCGATGTCTAGTCATTGACACCCTCAAAGGTCTAAATAAATATAATTTAACACCCCTTTGGAACAATAAGTATTAATATTAAATGTCACCTTACTTTGCTTTTCATTCACACAACATTCATAGAGTCTAGCTTAGCGGTCTTTACAACATCAATTAGATATCTCTTGGATAACTTCAACTTCCTTCTTTTGCTTATATACTCCAACTACATAAACCATAAGCGAGTAGCATCTGAGTTTGATAATTCTATAGATAAAGAAACTATAGTAGTACTGTTAACAACGCTTCTAATAATTGGATACAAGCCTTTCACTAATCTTCTCTTGATCACCGTATCAAGAACACCCTTAAAAAAATTTCAGCAAACCATTCTCAATAAAGTATATGTAACCCTGAGTATCAAGTGTGTCTAATGGAATCAGGTTCTTTGTTAGCTCCGAGGAAAACTAAGCCTATAGGGATCTCACAATACTATCAAATATCTTGATATGAATTGTACTCTTCTTGACAACATCTATAACTATGTTGTCACCCAATAGACCCTTTCCCACTTTTGATTTATAGGTTGAAAACTAACTTTTATTAGGGATCATAGGAAAGGAACAACCAGAATCAAGGATCCACTTCTTATTAGAGGTACTGATATGACTAAGAACACTTCCCTTCCCACATCATCGAAACTTTTCAAAAGGTTCTCTTCAACCATACTCACACTAATTTTAAAAAAACTTTCATTTTCACCTTTTTCTTTCCTCTTGGAGAGTTTCCCTTCCTTATGATAAGAGTAGTGCTAAATTTTCTAATGTCTTGACTTGGACTTTGACTTACCTTCCACTGCTTGAACCCTTCTCCTTGCTTTTACCTCTTACAACTAAGCCTTCCCCTCATTCTCCTTATAGGTCTCAAATATCTCCTCTTCAATTCCTTAGATTGTAGGGCAACTTTGACATCATTGACCAAGAGAATCTCTCTCTTATACAACAATGCATCGACAAAATTCTCATATAAGGATGGTAATGAGGATAAGAGAATCAGAGCTTGATCTTCTTCCCCTATCTTGATTCCAATTATTCTCAAATCAAGAATAGCTTTATTGAACTATCTATTTGATTTTTTATTGATGTACCTTTTTGATTTATAGGTGATAAAGTCTAAGCTTAAAGTATAACTGATTTATGTGAGATTTTATCATGTATCTGCTCTCTAATTTCAAACAGAGTCTAGTTGTTGTCTTCTCTTTAATAACTTCTTTAAGAACCTTGTCTACCAAATATAATAGAATTATATTATATGCTTTCACTAATAATTCATCCTTCTTTCCATTGGATATGATAGCGAGTAATTTCTCTTTACCTTCTAAGATCTTCCATAGTCCTTGCTACACTAAAGTCATTAGCTCTATTGAACCTGTCGATTCAAAATTTTGTGGTCGCCATCACAAATCCTTCTTGGAAATTACCACAATAAATGCAACTATGCAACTATATGTTCATCAAGGATTCAGACCCTATCCCATACTATACTATTTAGTACTAGCTACCCAATCTACTGACTAAGCATAGAGTGAACTCATATCCATCCAAAATAGAGAAAATCCTTTAATAATAGTTGAGTAAGACTTAAGAAAAAAATAGAAAAAATTTCTGATCTTCACTTGAAGCAATGCTCCACCTTCATTACTTTATCAGAATTATCCGAACTAGATTATGATTACAGCATACACTAGAGCAATGCTCCAAAAAATAAAGAAAGTCCCTGATCTTCACTTAGAGTAAGGCTTTACATTCACCACCTTCTAGAATAGTATAGACTAAATTGCTATTGCACTACAACAATGCTTCAAAAATGTAGGAAGCCTTTAATCTTCATCTAAAGAAACACCTTATTGAGTAGTCTACTAGAACTGGAATAGTTATTTTACTTATTTCAGATTTATTTTAAATAGGAATAACCTTTGTTCCTCTTTTCTTTCTTTTCCTTCTTTTCTTCATCCTTCCTTCCTTATAGCCCTCTTCATCACTAATTGTCACCAGTTGCTCTTGTCTCACTAGCAAAAGCAGTTGCGACCCAGTGGCTCCTTATTGGTTTCCTTTCTGTAGCCTTCTTCTTTAGTGACAATCACCATTACTATTTCAGGCCTTAGTAATATCTAATAATAACGGGGCTGATCAAGAGGTCCTCACCAGCTTCTCTCTTCTCTTTTCCTCATCTGATGGAGCATTCAAGGATCTAATCATGCCTTCTTCTTCGATGGATCATCAGAGATCCGATTGTTCTTCCTCGCCCAATGCCTTTGTTGTTCCCACCCAATCCACCCACCCCAATCCACCTCAAAAATAGGGGATCATCATAGGCTTTCCTCTGCTTTCGCCTCAACAGACCCGCCCAATGTCAAAGTAGAGCCACTTCTTTAACCCTTTCTTAGCCTGACTTTTATTGCAGCAAAGCTCCCATCTGGCGGTCAAGTTATCGCTGCTTTCTAGCCTCCACTTCTACCACCATGAAAAAAAACCCAGTTAGCTATTAATGGTATCCTCTTAGTTTCACCAACTTCTCAATTTTGGCTGCTACCATATGCTGGTTATCTCAAAACGATTTTGAAATATTTGTCAAAACTAGATAAGGATCAAATCGCATATTTTACAAAAAAACTATTTGGCTATCTATACCCATATTAATTTAATAATAAAAATAATAAGGAGATTAAGTAAGAAATTAACCTTTCGTCGAATATCTTGAACTCCACCAATACGACCTTGGAATCACCAAATCCTTTCGATCACCATGGATCTTTCCAAATGTTCTCCAAATTATGATGAACATGAATAAGTGGGCGTTTCTGATTTGGATTGAGATTACACAACTGAATTTTTAAGTCACTTTGTATTCTTAACACATGAGACATAGTGGAGACAAAGGAGAAACTCTTTGTGGGTGATGAGAATCGTCATCCGTTATTTTTCTTTTATGATTATTATATTCTGCAAGAATAATAGCTACCACCCCTTTTTAATTAATTAATTAATTAAAAGTTAAGATAACTTTTAACTCTTGAAGATTACTTTAATGGGGGATGATGTGAGAGAGAGAAAATCTCTCCCATAATCCCATATCTACCCAACAACCCATTGTTGGATTCTTTTGATATCTTTATCATGGGATGACACGGAAGAGAGAAAAGCTTTCTAACCATCCCATATATTTTCTTAACAACAAAATAACTTCTACATGGACCTTCCTTGTGGAACATGCCTACGATGTATTTTCTAGCACAACATATAATTTTAATTTAAAATAATTTTAAATTATTTTAAATAATCATATTATTTAAAATAAAAATTAATCAAATTAAATTTTGTATGAAAAATTTAATTTAGAATTCTTAATTTTAAATAAATAACTAACCCAACATATCATAACGTTCACATAATTTAATGAAGCCGTTCATAGGAATATGAACATTATAATTTTAAGCTCAAATAATTTTAATATTTAATTAACACCTTAATTAAAATATCAAAATTATTAATTCTAAATTACTTCACTAAAATTTGAACTGTACTCTTAAAATTATAAATTAATTATATTCAAAAGGATTTAAATTATCCATTGATATAGTCACTACATATAATCAATCCTTCATAAATGGTTCATAATTAAAGCTAGGTATTTTTTTGCTAACCTTTTAATTATATCTTTCTCCATAAGTACCATTGATTCTATAATGAATAATATATTTATGATCTAATCATAAATTGAGCGCTTTTATTATTTAAGCCCCGATCATTATCGTCAAAAAATATAATAATTACTCAGAATTAAGATCGATTCATATATGGCTATCATTGATTAATTTTGAATGCTCTATTTTAACAACAAATTTATTAGAGATTCATAATTAATCACATTTCAGTCATATATATAATATATAAAGTAATTCTGATATCTCATTATCAACAATCTGAATAAGATCGTTTCATTGAGAATGTAATGAACCGTACTAGTAATTTTAAATTAAAGATCTCAACTTTAATTTATAATTACGAATAGATTTTAGATTATTTTACTTTAAATATTATCATATATATAACACTTATATACAATATTTAAAGTCACAATTAAATAATTCAGGGATTTTCAATATTTATAAAGAATCAAAATATGCATGCAAAATAATATTAAAAAAATTTCTCAAATTAATCAACAAAATAATACATCTCATTTATTTATGGGCACATATTTCAATAATCTTTCACTTTCCCTAAAGCAAATGAGACATGTCTCTAAGTTCCATCCCTTCAAGATGTAGCTTAAAACCCCGAGCCGATAATGTCTTAGTGAACGGATCAACTATATTGTTTGCATATGTGATCTTTTCAACTGAAACGTCTTCTCTACTGACAATCTCTCTCACAAGATAAAATTTTCTCTCTATATGCTTTCCTTTACGGTGGTTTATGGGTTCCTTGGCATTGAGTACTGCTCTACTGTTATCACAGTAGAGTCTAATTGGTTCATGCATATCTGGAATAACTTTCAAATCTTTCAAGAATTAGCGAAGCCAGACTGCCTCTTTACCTACTTCACAAGCTTCTACATATTCAACCTCCATAGTGGAGTCAACAATACATGTTTGCTTGACGCTTTTTCATATAATGGCTCCTCCTTCCAAAGTGAATACCGCTCCAGAGGCAGACTTTCGATAGTCTCTATCTGATTGAAAATCAGAATCTATATATCCAACAGGAATCAAATTCTTACCAGAATATACCAGCATATAGTTTCTCATCCTTCTCAGATATTTGTGAATATGCTTTACCATAATCTAGTGATCCAATTCTGGGTTTGACTGGTATCGAGTAACCACTCCCACTGCAAAGCATATGTTGGGTTTTATACACAACATTGTATATATCAAATTGCAACTGCTGAAGCATAGAGAAATCTCATATCTTCCTTCTCTTGCAGTATTTTAGAATACTGCTCTTTAAAAAAATGAACTCTATGTCGAATAGGTAAATTATATTTTTCAGAGTTTTGCATCGCAAATATGACAAGCACCTTGTCAATACACAATGCCTGAGACAATGCGAAAAGCCTATTCTTACGATCCAGTATAATTTGAATGCCAAGAATGTAGCTTGCTTCTCCCAAATCCTTCATTTAGAATTGGCTGGCTAGCCAGTTCTTTACTTTGGTTAGGGGTCCGACATTATTCCCAATGAGTAGAATATCGTCCACATAAAGAACTAAAAGACCACTTTATTTCTTCTATTTGCTTATAGACACAAGGTTTACCTAAATTTTATTCAAACCATAAGATTTTATGGCTTCTTTAAATTTGATGTTCCAAGATCTAGAAGCTTTCTTAAGCCCATAAATGGACCTTTGCAATTTGCAGACTTTCTGCTCTTGGCCTTTAATCATAAAACCCTCTGGTTGGACCATATGAATAGTCTCTTCAAGATGGCATTCAAAAATATCGTCTTGACATTCATTTGCCATATCTCATAATCATAATAAGTAGTAATGAACAAAAGAATCAAAATAAATTTTAGCATGGCTACTGGCGAAAAAGTATCTTCATAGTCTACTCCTTCTTTCTGTGTATAACCCTTTGCCACCAACCTAGCCTTGAAAGTCTTACTTTTCCATCGTCTCCTCTCATTATCTTATAGATCTATTTGTATCCAATTGACTTAACGCCTCCTAATAGATCTACAAGCTTCCAGACTAAATTGAAGTATATTGACTCCATTTCGAGCTTCATGGCTTCCTGCCATTTCTCTTGATCAACATCGATCCTTCATTGCCATCTTGTATGTCAATGGATCATCATTACTGTTATCGATGACTTCAACTTGTGCTTCTCCATTTTGATGATAGCAGACTGGTAATCTTATTTTCCTCCCATTGCATCGTGGTGGAGGTGGTGTTGATCTTGAGTAGTAGTCTCAACTTTTTATCGTTCAACAACTTTTGTTGGTATATGGCTGATCTCATCAGCCAGCAACTCTTCTAGAACTACTTTACTTCTGGGTTTGAAGTCCGTTATATAGTTATACTTGAGAAGTGTAGCATTTGTCGGCACAAATACTTTGTTATCTTGAACACTATAAAATAGACCTTCTCTCATTCCCTTAGGGTATCCTACAAACATGCATACTTTTGAACGAGGTTCCAGCTTTCAGTCTTTTCCATCAGCACATGGATTGGACACCCCCATATGCAGATGTGTCTAAAACTAGATTTGCAACCATTCCATAACTCTAAGAGAGTTTTAGGGATTGACTTAGATGGAACTAAGTTTAGAATGTATATAGTTGTTTGTAGAGCATATCCCCAAATTGAGGTAAGCAAAGAAGAATAGCTCAACATTGATCTTATTATATCAAGGTGCGATTCTTTCTTCAGCTATGATAATATTCTATTTTCAATCAAGTGGTCCTTGAATTCATAATCCAGATACTCTCCTCCTCGATCAAATCGAAGAGTTTTGATTGATTGCTGCATTATTTTTTTACTTCAGCACGAAATTCTTTGAACTTTTCAAAGGCCTCGAATTTTTTTTTGCATCAGATATGTATATCCATATCTTGAATAATCGTCAATAAATATGACAAAGTATTCATAGCTCCTTCTAGCTTTGACATTCAAAGGCCCACATACATCGGTATATATAATCTCTAAAGGTGCTTTTGCTCTTTCATCTTTTGCTGAAAAAGGTCTTTTGATCATTTTTTCTTCTAGATAGGATTCACTGGTAGAGTGCCAACTCTTAGCTATCTTAAAGGACCATCCTTCACTAGTCTTTCTATTCTATCTATATTAATATGACTAACCTCAAATGCCACAAATACGTGTCATTATTGTTATTCACAACTTTTCTTTTTTTAGCGATTGGTTCAGCGACTTTAAACATTTTGATTTGAAGTAAGTTGTTGAAAATTAGTTTAACAAAAATAGACCATTTTCAACATAATCAAACAAATATTCATTCTATTCTTATAAATTGAAACAGAGTCAATACTAAAAGAAACATAAATAAATTATTTATACAACTTTGAAACTGAAAGTAAATTCCATTTGAAATCTGAAATATAATAAATATTGTTTAAAAATAAATATTTATTATTAGCAAATGATATTCGCACTGTTTCTACTGCTGTCGCTGACACCTTTTTTCCATTGCCTCTCTCATCATGAAATCTTCCACTTGAAGATTCCTAGCAGACTCAAGCATCTTCAAAGAAATACAAACATAGTTAGATTCTCCAGAATCAATAATCTAGCTTGAAAAATCATTCTTAACTAAGTATTTTCATGACTAGTAAATTAATTTACCTTATTTTCTTTTTTGTTTTAGCTCATTAAGGTACTATTTAAAGTTTCTTTTCCAATAGCCATCTTGATGATAGTGGAAACACTTTCTTTTAGATTTAGGCGGAGCAGCCTTTCCCTTCTTCTAGATCTTCTTCTTATTATCCTTTTGCTTTTCCATATTCTTCTTCTTCTTTTTGTTTGAAAAAGAAGGCTTATTTTCAGCCGTATTGGCTTCAGCAACGTTTGCTTTGCTACACTTATCATCTATAAGGGTTTCAAAAATTTGCAGTTATTCAGGAGTTTAGTCAGATTACACTTCTTATATTCATAATGTAATTAGTCCTGAATTGAATAAAAGCGGAAGATAGTATCTTTAGATCATGCCGATCTGAGTCTTTTTATCAATTTTAGCTCTATTGATTTCATCCTTATTGAAATGATTGGCCATTTTGAGGACGTGCTTATGAACAAAAGAACCATTCTTCATTTTGCCATTCATAACGGCTTTTATAACTTCATGACGAGTCTGATCACACTATAGGAAAAATCAGAAATATGATGCCAATTTAGTGATGCATTTTTGCGTCACTAAATTGCGACCAAATTGCGACAACTCAACGAGTAAAAAAAAGCGACTCAATTAGTGACGCAATAATAATGCATCGCAATATAGCGATGCATTAGCGGCGCAAAAACCATAAAATAAAAAAAATTTAATATAGCGACACAGTGATTGCGTCGCTATTTAGCGACACAAATAACAAAAAAAAAAAAAAAAATTATAATTTTTAATATAGCGATGCATTAGCGATGCACAAACCATTTTAATTTAAAAAAATCGTTAAAATAACGACGCGATGATTGCGTTTCTATTTAGCGACGCAATAGCGACGCATTTAATAAAAAAAAAAAAAATTAAAATTTTAATATAGCGATGCAATAATGCGTCGCTATATTGCGACGCAACTGTTTGCGTCACAATATAGCGACGCATTATTGCGTCGCTAAAACCCAAATTTTTAAAAATTTTTAATATAGCGACGCAGTGATTGCATCGCTATTTAGTGATGCAATAGCGATGCAAATATCAAAAAATTTAAAAAATTTAATTTTTAATTTAGCGATACAACATTGAGCCACTATATTGCGACATACATTTTGCATCGCAATATAGCGATGCAAAAATCTAAAAAATTAAAAAAATTGTTAATATACAGTTGCATCGCAATATAGCGATGCATTATTGCATCGCTAAAACCCAAAAAATTTAAAAAAATTCGTTAATATAGTGACGCAGTGATTGCGTCGCTATTTAGCGATGTAAATACCAAAAAATTTAAAAAATTATTTTTAATTTAGCGACACAACATTGAGCCACTATATTGCGACGCACATTTTGAATCGCAATATAGCGATGCAAAAACCCAAAAAATTAAAAAATTTCATTAATATAGCGACGCAACGGTTGCATCGCTATTTAGTGATGCAATAGCGATGCATATACCAAAAAAATAAAAAAAAATTAATTTTTAATATAACGACGTAAAACCCAAAAAATTAAAAAATAAATCATTAATTTAGTAACACATATAAAAAAAAAATAATTTTTCATGGCCGTGGTCGGCAACCAAGGCCGTGGCCTGGCCACCGCCAGGCCGCGTAAAATTAAAAAAAAAGGGTTTTTTTTTCCATAACCCCTCCCGTGAAAAATAAAAAATAAAAAATATAAAGTGGTTCCCCCCTTTCTTGCCGACCAAGGCAGTGTCCGTCATCGATCATCACCGATCGGGATCATGGCTTGGATCAATCGCAACCCTCGGATCATCGCAGATCGGATGGATCGCAACCGTCGGATCGATCATCGCTGATCGGGATCATGGCTTGGATCGATCGCAACCATCGGATCATCGCCGATCGGATGGATCGCAGCGGTCGATCGATCATCGTCGATCATGATCATGGCTTGGATCGATCGCAACCAATCGGATATCATCGCCGATCGGATGGATCACAACCGTCGAATCGATCATCGTCGATTGGGATCATGGCTTGAATCGATCGCAACCGTCGGATCATCGCCGATCAGTTGGTTCACAATCATCGGATCGATCATCACCGATCGGGATCACGGGTTCGATCGATCGCAACCGTCGGATATCATCGCAGATCGGATGATCGCAACCGTCGGATCGATCTTCGCCGATCAGGATCATGGCTTGGATCGATCGCAACCGTCCGATATCATCATCGATCGGATGGATCGCAATGGTCGGATCGATCATGCCGATCGAGATCATGGCTTTGATCGATCGCAACCGTCGGATCGTCGCTGATTGGATGGATCGCAACGATCGAATCGATCATCGCCGATCGGGATCATGGCTTGGATCGATCGCAACCATCGGATCATCGTCGATCGGTTCTATATGTAATGGTCGGATTGATCATCCCAGATCGGGATCATGGCTTGGATCACTCGCAACCGTCGGATATCGTCGCCGATCGGATGGATCGCAACGGTCGGATCGATCATCGCCGATCGGGATCATGGATTTGATCGATCGCAACCGTCGGATCGTCGCTGATTGGATGGATGGCAACGATTGGATCGATCATCATTGATCGGGATCATGGCTTGGATCGATCGCAACCGTCGATCGTCGCCGATCGGATGGATCGCAGTGGTCAGATCGATCATCACCGATTGGGATCATGGCTTGGATCACTCGCAACCATCGGATATCATAGCCGATCGGATGGATCGAAACGGTCCAATCGATAATCGCCGATCGGGATCATGGCTTGGATCGATCGCAGCCGTTGGATCATCGCCGATCGGTTGGATCGCAACGGTCGGATCGATCATCACCGATCAGGATCATGGCTTGGATCACTCGCAACCATCGGATATCGTCACCGATCGATGATCGCAATTGTCGAATCGATCATCGCCGATTGGATCATGGCCTGGATCGATCGCAACCATTGGATCGTCGCCGATTAGTTGGATAGCAACCGTCGGATGATCATCGCCGATCGGGATCATGAGTTCAATCGATCGCAACCATCGGATATCGTCGCCGATTAGATGGATCGCAACGATCGGATCGATCATCCCCGATCGGAATCATGGCTTGGATCGATCGCAACCGTTGGATATCATCCCCGATCAGATGGATTACAACGGTCAGATCGATCATCGCCGATCGGGTCATGGCTTGGATTGATCGCAACCGTCGATCATCGCAGATCGGATGGATCGCAGTGGTCGGATGGATCATCACCGATCGGGATCATGGCTTGGATCGATCGGAACCATCGGATCGTAGCCGATCGGATCGATAGCAGCAGTCGGATCGATTATCACCGCTCGGGATCATGGCTTGGATCGATCGCAACCATCGAATCGTCGCTGATCGGTTGGATTGCAATGGTTGGATCGATCATCGCCGATTAGGATCATGGCCTGGATCAATCGCAACCATCATATCGTCGCCGATTAGTTGGATCGCAACCGTCGGATTGATCATCGCCGATCGGGGTCATGGGTTCAATCGATCGCAACCGTCCGATATCGTGCCAATCGGATGGATCGCAACCGTCGGATCGATCATTGTCGATCGGGATCATGGCTTGGATCGATCGCAACCGTCCGATCATCGCCGATCGGATGGATCGCAGTGGTCGGATCGATCATCGCCGATCGAAATCATGGCTTGGATCAATCGCAACCATCGGATATCATCCCCGATCGGATGGATCGCAATGGTCAGATCGATCATCGCCGATCAGGATCATGGCTTGGATCGATCGCAACTGTCGGATCGTCACCGATCGGATGGATCGCAGCAGTTGGATCGATCATCGCCGATCGGGATCATGGCTTGGATCAATCGCAACCGTTGATTGTCGCCGATCGGATCGATAGCAGCGATCGGATCGATCATCGCCGCTCGGGATCATGGATTGGATCGATCACAACTATCGGATCATCGCCGATCGGTTGGATTGCAACAGTCGGATCGATCATCGTCGATTGGGATCATGGCCTGGATCGATCGCAACCATCGGATCGTCGCCGATTAGTTGGATCGCAACCGTCGGATCGATCATCACCGATCATGATCATGGGTTCAATCGATCGCAACCGTCGGATATCATCCCCGATCGGATGGATCGCAACGGTCGGATCGATCATCGCCGATCGGGATCATGGCTTGGATCGATCGCAACCGTTGGATCATCGCCGATCGGATCGATAGCAGCGGTCGGATCAATCATCGCCGATCAGGATCATGGCTTGGATCGATCGCAACCGTCGGATCGTCGCCGATCGGTTGGATCGCAATGGTCGGATCGATCATCACCGATAGGGATCATGGCCTGGATCGATCGCAACCGTCGGATCGTTGCCGATTAGTTGGATCGCAACCGTTGGATCAATCATCGCCGATCGGGATCATGGGTTCAATCGATCGCAACTGTCGAATATCGTCGCCGATCGGATGGATCACAACCGTCGGATCGATCATCACATATTAGGATCATGGCTTAGATCTATCGTAACCGTCAGATCGTCGCCGATCGGATGGATCGCAGCGGTCGGATCCAAGCTATAATGCATCGCAATATTAGTTTATAAATTAATAAACTAATATTGCGACGCATAACGGATGCGTTGCAATATTAGTTTTAAATTAATAAATAAATATTAATATTTGTAATATTAAATAACTAATATCAATATTGTGATGCAATATAATTGCGTCGCAATATTGCGACGCATAGTGGATGCGTTGCAATATTAGTTTGTTAATTTAAAACTAATATTGCGGCGCATTCATAATGCATCGCGATATTAGTTTCAAATTAACAAACTAATATTGCGACGCATAATGGATGCGTCGCAATATTGCGACGCATAATGGATGCATCGCAATATTAGTTTTAAATTAACAAACTAATATTGCGACGCATTATGATTGCGTCGCAATATTGCGATGCATAATGGATACGTCGCAATATTAGTTTTAAATTAACAAACTAATACTGCGACGCATTATGATTGCGTCGTAATATTGCGACGCATAATGGATGCGTCGTAATATTAGTTTTAAATTAACAAATAATATTGCAACGCATCTATTATGCATCGCAATATTGATATTAGTTTATTAATTTAATAATACAAATATTGCAACGCATAATGCATGCGTCGCAATATTTGTAATATTAAAATTTTAAACTAATATTGCGACGCATAGCATATGCGTCGCAATATTGCGACGCAAATCAGATGTGTCGCTAATTTTCTGCCAAATGCCTAATGGCGGCAACTTAGCGACGCAATCAGCGATGCATAATTAGCGTCGCTGATTAGCGACGCAATCTTGCGTGCAAATCCTGATTCATAAATCAGTGCGGATCCCCCTCTTCTTCTTCCTTCTCACGAGCCCGAACCCCCCTCCCGCCTTCTCCTTTCTCGTCCTCCGTCTTCCCCACGTCCGGAGGCTCTCCGGCACCCGAATCACTCGCCAGGTACTCCTCTCCCTCCCTCTAAAAAAAAAATAATAGTGGGACGGGGAGGGGGGGGGGGGAATCCCCCCTTCCCGTCTTCTCCGGCCACGGCTGTGGCCAGGCCACGAGAAAATATTGATTTAACATGGGGGAACCAAAACAGGGGGGAACCCCTCCCCCGCTCTCGTCAATTTAACAGTTTGGGGGGGGGGGGGGGAGGGGAGGGAAAAATTAATTTAATAGGGGGGAACCCCTCCCCCCCCCTCCCGTCTTCTCGGCCACGGCCGCGGCCGTGGCCGGTCGTGGCCTGGCCACAATGGCCAGGCCACGGAAAAAAATTAATTTTACAGGGGGGAACCCCCCCCCCCCTCCCGTCTTCTACGGCCACGGCTGCAGCCATGGCCGGTCGTGGCCTGGCCACAGTGGCCAGCCACGGGAAAAAAAAATTTAACAGGGGGAAATGGTTCATAACGACTATATTATTTCGTTGCGATTGGTTCGATCCGACACTTCCTGTGGGAAAAATGATTCATAACGACTACAATCTAGTTGAAGTGAACCATCGACGAAGATTGCAGAAATATGATCCATTCATCCTTGCATCCCAAGCTCAGCAAGTGTTTTACTACGGATATCCAAGTTTGCGCATCGACAAGCGAGATTGGTGGGTTGTTTCTAAAATCGTCCCACGTTCAACAATCGTATTAGACGAGAATTCATCAAGTCAATCAGCCGAGTGCCCTGCATTTCAAGAGGATGAGATGGAAATGCATGCAATTGAGGACGACACAAGGGCTCCTGAAACATCACTTAGAGATCCAAATGGTGATGTCCAAGAAATTGCGGATTCAAATGTTCAGTTTCCTTCCGATGATAATGAAACTGAATCGCAGTCCGATACGTTATCGGATGTTGAACCAACATTTCACGAAACAAATGAAACCGACTAAACATAGAGGTTTTTCAAATTCAATTTATTTTTACAAATGTTATATTTTTACATATTTAATCATTAATTATAATAACATTCATGAATCTTTAGTATTTTCAGTATGACGGGCCGAGGTAGATCTACTGGCGACAGACAGAGTGAGCAGAGACGTAGCCCTGCCGCATCAGATCCCATGAGCTTTGGAGATGGAGAGTTCGGATCTCCACACATCACACAGCCTCCGGTCTTTTCAGCCATCAGTGGTGATCCTGCATTAGTATTATCGTCCAGCCGATCGGCACATATATCCGAGAGTTCTTCCACCGTCGGCCGCACCGTACTTGGACTAGATGCTCATGGGCTGTAAGTATATAGTAATTGTAAATATATCGTTTATGTTTTTAAGTCAATTACCTATAAACATGTATTTTTTTAACAGATTTATTGAGCAGCATCATGTATCGAGCCAGATCAGCTCCATATTTCAGAGGCGTGCTGATCCCAGTGGCTACGATTGGCGCCATGTATCTGCAGCCACGAGGGAGTTTTATTTTTCAGAGTTTCAGGTAATCTTATTAAATACAATTTATCTTAAATTTCTTAATCTTAATAAATTCTTAAACAAACTGTTTATTTCAATGCAGAAAAAGTTTACGTGGGACCCTGCTATCCATGATGCCATTAGGGCAGCATGGAATGCTCTTACAGCACACCGATACTCCGACATGCTTCATCGTTGGAGGACATCGGGTGAGCGTCCTGCCCATGTGCTAGAGGGTATTTGGCACGAGTGGCAGCAGCGTGGCAGTTTGATGGCTAGCGCAGGAGGTCCGCATCAGCCAGCACGAACCATCGATCCGAGAGGGCCGGTCCTGGCATGGGTCTCTCCCGCCACACTGCGGGGTCTATTTCGATTCAGGAGCACATACGCCGCATGGTAAGAAAACTTAAATATTTTAATTATTAATTTAGTTATTTATAAATACTTTTATTTATATCAATTTTTCTTTCTATTGTTGTAGTCTGAACAGGAGGGCGGAGATCTGGTGAGTTTCGTCTATTCAGGGCGACACACACCAGGAGGGACGGTTCCTCGGTCGATACACGATCACGGAAGGTTGCGGTAAGAAATTAGCTTTATTGTATCTGCTAAAATTTTATTTAGAGAAATTTATTGATTCATTTAATTGATTTTATAATTCAAAGGCATGAGTCGAGGAGCTTCAGTCCCAGGCATCGCAGGTCGACTCCACTGATGGGGGACCGCCCGTTGAACTCTCATCAGAGGAGAGTCAACGTGTATTTTTGGAGGCTGTTGGTGCCCAGCCGCGAGACCGCAGGGTCTATGGTCTGGGCACTAGAGCTTCTGCATATTTTTCCCAGCAGGCCTCCAGTTCGCGCTATTCTGGCGATATTCCTGCTGAAAGTTTAGAGGACATTCAGAGATCTATTACAGAGGTGGTTCGGTAGGAGGTTCGGCAAGAGGTTCGGCAGGAGATTCAGCAGGAGTTCGACCAGCGCACGGAAGTCCTTCAGCACGAGCTCTCTGACATAAGAGAGCAGATGCGTCACATACGGGATTTGGTTAGCCGCATGTCGCAGGGTTTCCAGCCACCACGTGATCATGATAGTGAAGATTCTTGATGTATTTTTTTTCTTTAATTTTTATGTGTTGTACATGGAAACTTCAAAATTTTAATATATTAATTATTTTTGAAAATTTAATGATGAATGTTTCAATTAATATTAGTGTTTCGACCATAATTTTTATAAATTTAACCATTTTAATTTATAATATTTTATATATTTTTTAAAAAATTTAATTAGTGATGCATTAGCGACTGAAATTGCATTGCTAATATATCTAAAATATTATTATTAATATTGCGACGCATTCAATTGCGTTGCAATATTGCAATGCAATTGAATGCGTCACAATATTAAATTTAACCATTTAAATTTTTAATCTTTTTTTTTTTTAAAAATATTTAATTAGCGATGTATTAGCGACTGAAATTGCATCGTTAATATTTTTAAAATATTATTATTAAATATTACGATGCAACGTCTTAGCGTCGCAATATTGCGACGCACTTGGTTGCATCGCAATATTAAATTTAACCGTTTTAATTTTTAATTTTTAATATTTTTTTATAAAAATTTAATTAGCGACTCATTAGTGATTGAAATTGTGTCGCTAATATTTTAAAATATTATTATTAAATATTGCAATGTAACGACCTTGCGTCGCAATATTGCGACGCAAAGACGTTGCGTCGCAATATTGCGACGCAATAAATGCATCGCTGAGAGTCACTATTTAGCGACAAAATTGTGACTAAATTCATTCTGTGATGAGACTTACAGCGACGCTACAGTTGCGTCGCTAATGCGTTGCAAAACCGAGTTTAGCGACGCATTAGTGACGCATTTTTGCATCGCTATATTTATTTTCTGTTGTAGTATCAAATGGGCATCCAACATCTGCTGCATAAATTTCATAATCTCTCTTGCAGTTTCAAGGTCCTCGTGCTTAGTTCTAAGCACCTTATTCATTGCTGCTAACAAGTAGCAGCAGCCAACAGGCTTTGTTGTTTGCAACAACATTGTACTCTTCAGTAATAACTTCGGAGGCATTTGTTGAAGGCATCGGAGAACAATCCTCTTTAAGGACATAGTGGTAGTTTTAATTAATGAGAAGGATATTCATATTACTTTTTCACTTAACAAAATTTTTACTAGTTAAAATTTGAGAGGCGAGAAGTAAAAAATCGGATTTGATATATTTGCTAAAAAATAAAAAATATTTTTGATAAATAATTACGTAAATATCATCACATAATTTAAGGCAAAGTAAATATGATGCATGAATGCACATGTTAAAATATATAAAAATATATTTACTTTAAAGGCCTAAGAAATTTTAATCTCCATAACTAAGTACTGTTGTAGGATAAGTCAAATAGTTGCTAATTAAAACAAGACATTCTCAATTAATAAGTATCTCCTAAAATATCTCATATTTCTAATACTTATTAACTTCCTTAAATTTTGATCAAAAAAATAATTAACTAATTTAATTATTTTTCATGAGTGCGACCCATCGTATCAGATTTTTAAGACTTAACTTAGAAATTGCCGCCTAGGGTAGATCAATTCTAAAATACATCTTAAAAATCTTATCTCATAAAAAATAACCTTGTTATTACCATTAGTAGACACCCTCTATAGGGAGGACGAAGTCAAAGTGTCTCAAGGTGCTACTAATAACTCATGATGTTGTACTAACGAAGAGATCAAGGGCTTATATTGCCATATTACCCCTTCCACTCATTATTTGCAAAAGTATATTTTATTTATAAAACAACTCTTGTTTCATAAACCCTTAATTAATTTAAACAATTTAAATCACTAAGATTTTATAGTTTTAATATTTTAAAATTATAAAATAAGTTAAATGTGATAATTTAAAATTTAACACTTAAATTTAAAACTTCACATTTGGCGCATTATTTTTTGCAAATCCAATTGTTAAATTAATTTATAAATTTAATCTCATTTAATTTATTGCAAAGTGCATTTAATTTACTAAAATCTTTTTAGTAAAAAATAAAATAATAATGCACTTGAATGTATGACATACAACAAATAAGTATGCACTTTTCTATCTAATATGGCATATAATGTGCATGATAATGTAATTATTATATAATAAAAATATTTAATAAGAAGCGAAACGAAAAAATTTGATCGGGTTTGATAGAATCTTAAAATTACAACCCAAAATAAATTAACAGATAATAAAAATATTGGGTCTTCTTGTATTTTTTTTTTTTATGAGTAATGGTAGGTATTAATTGCTATATGAAATTGAAAAAATCTTAAGCTGCACGCTCATGACAGATTTTTTTTAACCAAAACCACTAATGCGTTTCTCTAGCCATTGCTACTGAATTCGGTACGGCCAAGCTAATGAAACGCACCTTCACCACCCTGACCTATCATGCTCCGATAGACCATCAACCAATCAAAATCCTTGAGCATAAATTCAGAATTCAAAAGCTATAAGGATGCAAGTCCATCCATGGGGACTCGTCAGTTAGGGTACTCTGAGAGCATCTCCCTTATTTATTTATGGTCTGAGAACATGAGGACTTATTCCATTCTTGCTGGTCATAAGCCGAGAAAAGACTTGACGTGATAGCATGGATGATAAGACCAAGGTGCAGTTTTATTTATTTATTTATTTTTAATTAACATACCATAAAATCATCAGTTGTTTGCTTGATTCAAACTTTTTGAATCAACAGAATCAGGCTTCTTTAAGATACTGGTAAAAAAAATTTGATTGAAAACTTTTGTAAAAAACATAAAGAACTCTTCTTTATCAATATAAATAAAAATAGCATCATAAATTCTATATGCAATTGATCCAATCAAAAAAAAAATTGCATAACTGATTTCATGGAACAAAAAATTATGATCAATCCATTCGTACATACATTCATAATCATAAAAATATTAAAACATACACTATAATGCATGAGTGCCTACCCAATCATATAATGATTATCAGATAATTAATTATTAAATTAATAAGGGTAGAGTCTGCTTTGATACCAATTGCTGGTTATCTCAAAATGATTTTGAGATATTTGCGGAAGCTAGATAAGGATCAAATTGCATATCTTAAAAAAATTTATTTGACGATCTATACCCATATTAATTTAATAATAAAAATAATAAGAAGATTAAGAAATTAATCTTTCGTTGAATTTCTTGAAGTCCATCAATACCACATTGGAATCACCAAATCCTTTTGATGACTATGGATCTTTCAAACGTTCTTCAAATTATGATGAACATGAACGAATGGGTGTTTCTGATTTGGGTTGAGATCATACAACTAAATTTTTAAGTCATTTTATATTCTCAACACATGAGACAAAATGAAGACGAAAGAAAAACTCTCTTTGGGTAATGGGAATTATTCTTCATTATTTTTTTCTCATGAATCTTATATTCTGCGAGAATAATAGCTACCATCCCTTTTTAATTAATTAATTAATTAATTAAATGTTAAGATAACTTTCAACTTTTGAAGATTACTTTAAGTGATGTGTGAGAGAGAAAATCTCTTCCACAATCCCATATCTATCCAACAACCCATTTTTGATTTCTTTTGATATCTTTATCATGGGGGATGATACGGGAGAGAGAAAAGCTCCCACCATTCCATATATTTCTTCAACAATAAAATAACTTTCACATGGACCCTCCTTGTTGAACATGCCTATGATGTGTTTCCTAGCACACCGTATAATTTTTAATTTAAAATTATTTTAAATAATCATATTATTTAAAATAAAAATTAATCCAATTAATCTCTGTATGAAAATTAATTTAGAATTCTCAATTTTAAATTAATAACTCAACCGAACATATCATAAAGTTACATAATTTAATGGAACTTTTCAAAGGAACTATGGACATTATAATTTTAAGTTTCAATAATTTTAATATTTAATTAACACCTTAATTAAAATACCAAAATTATTAATTCTAAATTACTCCACTAAAAATTTAGAACTGCACTCTTAAAATTATAAAATTAATTATATTCAAAAGAATTTGAATTGTCTATTGATATAGCCACTACATATAAATCAATTCTCCATAAATGGTTCATAATTAAAGCTAGGTATTTTTTGTTAACCTCTTTAATTATATTTTTCTCCATAAGTACCATTGATTCTATAATGAATAATATATTTATGATCTAATCATAAATTGAGATCTCTTATTATTCAAACACTAAATTAACACTTATGGGAATCGTTCATCAAACTTCTTTACAAAGAAATAAATTTCATCTTGTATATTAATATTTTTGGCTATTTATGTTATATTTTTAATATACCAAGAATTTGACACACCATGTTTATGTGTCATTATCCGATAGGTCAAAAAATATAATACAATAAATAGGAGTCTATTAATTACTTAGTATTAAGATCGATTCATATATGACCATTGATTAATTTTGAATGCTCTATTTTAATAACAAAATTTATTAGAGATTCATAATTAATCATGTTCCAGACCTGTATAATCAAATATATAAAGCGCTTTCATTTCGATAATCTCATTATCAATAATTCGGATAAGATCGTTTCATTCAGAATATAATGAACCACGCTAGTAATTTTAAACTAAAGATTTCAACTTTAATTTAATTATAGACAAATTTAAATTATTTTACTTTAAATATTATTCTCTGTATATAACACTTATATACAATATTAAAATCATAATTAAATAATCAAGGGATTTTTGATATTTATAAAGCATCAAAACATGCATGTAAAAATAATATTAATTTTTTTTTAAAAAATTAATTAATAAAATAATACATCTTATTTGTTTATGAGCATATATCTCAATACCATAGTGATGGCAAAACACCGCTTCACCTATATCACTCTTTAGGTGATCAACATCACCACCTCAAGTGCCTCTATTGGCCTCACGAAGACATCGCCCGCTGTAGCCTAGCTCAAAGTAAGAGAATAGATGTCCCTATGGAGTTGCAGCCTCAAGATTCATGTCACATCAAGATCCGTACAACTTCAAGATTTGTGTAGTTGTTGCTGCATCGCACCTCCACAATGATCAACAACTATAAATGGACTTGAGAACTAGGCTCAAATATTATTTTTGTAAGCAGGAGAAGATGTTACTTGATGTATGCAAGGAAGAAAATGTTTTTATGCATCACCTTCCATGTATAAAGGCATGCATCGGTTGTGCGCATTGATAGCGCGCCTGTGCGAGCGCATGTGCCACAGACCATTGGACTATGATGCATTTCATTCGCGCTCGCATGAGTACATGATCAATGCGCGCACTCGATGCGTACCTTTATGCATAGAAGGTAATGCATAAAGACTTTTTCGTGCAAGAAAAGCTCTGATACAACTTGTGTAGCGTAGACAGAAAAATGAATTAAAAATAGAAAGGAAAAAGTACATAAGGATTTAACATGATTTTTGAATAATTGACCTACATCTGAACCGTTAAAGACAACAGAAATTCTACTATGAAAAGAAATCTAAAAATTAACACAATTGTGTCCTCACAAGAGTGCTCTCTCACCAAATCTTACACTTGCTTACAACCAATAAAACTCTCTTTTAAACTTTCTCAATAATGTTTTGGATTTTCCTAAAGATCAAGGCTTATACAGAGAAATGATTTATAATATTTAATATAGATTAAAATTTCTATTCTTCATATATATATATATATATATATATATATATATATATATATATATATATATATGAAAAAAAAAATTACACTGAACTTGTTAATCTTCTAGATAAAAAAATCAACATATATAAAATATATTAGATAGAAAACCCATCGCTACATTTGGTCTCGCTTGAATAGGAATAACGCATGTTGCCGTCACTTGAATTGAGTGGGTGAATGAGTGACGCGCACCAGCACCACACTCCAACTTCCACTCTTCAGCAGAGCTAATGGTGAAGATTATTCAAACATAGACCTTTAACTTTAGGTGCATGGTGAGCTGGGACCCTCCAAGATCCCATCATGCCGCTTCTCCTGTGTTTTGCTTGCGTGGCCTTGCTCGAAACATCTCAGTTTTCACCTCGCAAGCATGCCAATAAAGAGAGTGCGGATCCTTTTCCTTGGGCTCTGTTTGCTGTGGCCTGCGTGTTAGCAATCGTTATATGGCTCCCTGCTCAGCTGACAAAATCCAGATATGGCCCAAGAAGCCTCATCAAAGAACAATAACTCTGGAGAACCCCCAGTGCCTCAAGCCATATGGTATTTTGGAGGGACAGAACAATATAGGTGCAATAGTTTAAAGACATGCAGATGCTATATGATTTTATATCAGAGGTTGGGTAAAGAATAAAGTATCTTATAAAAAAAAAAGAAAGAAAGAAAGTAAAAGAGAGATGAGCAAAACTACAACATCCGCCCTGTCCATTTTTGGAGCTGGTCGCCTTTCCACCCAGCATAGGAGCACTCACCTAGTGGCCAGAAAAGTAGGATGAGCCGCTAATATTAATATAAGCCTCAGTGATCATCTCCAGTTAGTGCTAGCTAGTGGGTAGAGTGATAGTTAAGCAGGAATTAGGGGGAATTTCCAAGTTAATATAAACTAATATTATAGTCTATCCGTGATACGTGGCGGGACGACGGTGGCAGCCGAAAGAAGTTGCGATACGCACCACGATGAAGAGGTCTGAGGATATGATTAACAATAGAGTCTAATTGGTCTCCGCATAACCAATCTTGCCTACCAGTGGAGATGCTCCTTCGTTCTTAGCATTATCTACTCTAGTGGAGAAGCTTTGGATAGATGAAACGGACAAGAAAAGATGTCAACCGAGCTAATCCAAGATTTTTAGAAAGGATACTCTTGGGTGGTTTCCATCTACTTTCAATGGGCAACCATGATTTGGCCTTTGGAGTGCCTGCTCTTTCTTTCTTTTCTAAGTGGATGTCGTCACTTCTGAGAGAGATGGTGGAAGGCCTGGATTTAACTTGTACTTCGGATGTCTACTGCTTCTTGTGACTCATTTTCGATAAGAGAATCATCATTGAAACTTTTTTTGATGATATATTGGTCACTGATACATGTCTGCCATTTCATCAACTTATTTATGGTTTGAAACCAGCTTCTGTTCTGAACACTGCTTCATTTCAGAGCCTAAGAAGGTCTATTAATAGTCCTTTTACTCAGACTGCTAATATGTTATCAAAGAAGCATATATCTCCCTCTTCCCCCTTCAAAAAAATGAAAAAAAATAATATGACTTCAAGAGCAAGTGATTTAGGCAACCATTGGAATTGGTTAGAAGCATAGAAACCTCTGCAGCAAATAAAATAAATAAATTTAAGTGTAAAAATCATCTTTGATTAGATATATGTACACATAATGATTCAAACATGGTGAGGCAGATACATCAATCCATGATAGTTTCAAGAAGACAACTCTGACCCTGAAAGAAGACTACCCTCATTATCTCCATGCATACACTCGTCCTCATAAACAAGACTACCATGGCCTGAACTATATTGCATATTCCACATTTTCCACACACGAGAACAGTGTCTTTTTGAAGACCTCAGGGACCATGATTGGGCCAAAAAAGGCCTGCTGCGGCTCCTAAATTTGGTAAAAAAAGGCTTGCTAGAATTCATGAAGATCACAATTATATTGATTATTACATGTGGGTTTGCATTCTATATGTTAAAAGTTGCCATGCCAGTGTTTAAAGCAGTCTTGAATACTTGCTCAGCATTAACTGGTTATATTGTTTCTCATAAATATTCTTTGTAAGTAGAAGAAAGCCATTAAGTAATGCTTGGTCTATAGAGTTGCAGTCACCCTCAATCTCTTAGGTTGTGTTTGATAGAAAAAATATTATCCATGAATAAGTGTATGGGATAGAGTTTATACCCTGGTTATCCCTAAGGATATCCCTTGGCTATCCCATTAATCATATCAAATGCAAAAAGGTAAATCCATAGAATAACTTTTTTTTACTCTTGTTTGAAGGGATAACCAGTTATTCTTGCATTTTCTAGGGAATAAATTAAGGGGATAACCCATGGTTAACCATGGTTAATGATGGATTATCCTTTTGGTTAACTTGATTTCCAGCTATCTCTTAGGTAGTGTTTGATACCCCAAAAGCTATCCCTGGATAAATGTACAGGATAGCATTTATCCAGGGGATAGCTGAGGGAATATGCACCTTTTTAAAATTACAAGTCTGCCATCAAGAGATAACTTTAGTTGTTCCTGGGTTCCATAGGTAATAAGTTCAGGGGATAATCCATGTTTAACCATGGGTTATCCCCTCTGGTTAAACTTTTTCAGACCTATCCCCTCTATATCAAACACTGCCTTATAGTTATGGCTTTTGGGAATAAGAGGGGGATATCCCCTCTTATTTCTATTTCAAACACTACCTTAAGTCTTACTATTATGCTTGATTCATCATCTACGTGGACACTGTTTCATCATAACCCTCTAGATATAACTTTAGAAATTATGCAACACATAAATTTTAATCAATTTTGAGACTAACAAAAGCATAAGGTTTTATTAAGTTCAATTGTCTTTATGTTATAATATGATTAGTACTAATAAAATAAAATAAAATTATTTATTAATATCAGCATTAGAGTTCTAGTACATCCAATCTATTTGCTTCTTTCTTTAACCATATTCCCCTTCTGATCCCAAGCATCCTAAGGCTCTATAAATAAAAAAAAAAAATACAAAAGTAACGAGATGAGCCTAAGCAAAATAAGAATCCCCACTCACCCATCTACATGCATCACAACTCATGAGTTGCAAAGTTCAAATATAAAAATAAAAATATACAAAAATTGGTATTAAATTTCAAATATCGTTGTTTGCAAAAATAATTTATCCAATTATCTTATCCAATGTCATGTTCATTATTTTTGAAAATACATAATAACTTAACCTCATCTAGTAAGCATTGGACTAGTTGTAGCTATGTTTTGACTCATAATATGCAATACAAAGTAACATAGGGTCACGTTATAGCTTATAACTGTTATTTTATTTTATGATGAAAACTATTCTTGAGGCCACGATTATAGCTTGTGAAGGACATTCCATCCTATGGTAACACACCTATGCATGGATCGAGTTATGATTTTAGATTATGATGGGTATTTCACCTTGTAGTCGTTGCTTTACATAAGGTTACGATTATAGTTTACAATGGGCATTCCACCCTTTGATGAAAAATTAAAAATGGAGTTACAATTATACGTAGTTTGCAACAAGCCTTTCACCCTATGATAATATATATGAGTAACAATTATAACTCGCAACACGACAAACTATACGTAGAGTCATGATTACAACTCACGATAGGCATTCCATACGACAAGTCCAACACATCTTGCATTAAAATCATATCTTGAATTTCATTTTCTTTTAATTGTTTATTTAATATAGTACATAAAGTAAATAGTGTTTCTCTCCATCCATTTTCATACTCACACGTTTATCATTCATTCAAACATCAATATCATGTACCAGCATCATGTCACCACACGCATAGATGAAGCTTGCACACCTATCGTAAATCTATGCATCAATAAATATCAAGTATTTTTCACAGCATGAAGAGATACCAATATGTAAAGCATATCATTCGGATCTAATCAAATTCATGCGATCATGCAAGCATATGAATATTTGGTCAATTCTGTGAGTGACCGGCTCTATTCTGATCCGTCATATGCGGCAGCAGATTGGGCGACTACCTCTATGACTCAGCATACTGGTTCATGAATTTGGAGGCCTGGAGATCACTGCCCTATTATTCTTCAGAATGTATCTGGGCTGATTCACACGAGACTTGTATGATCGCCCGTTTGTAACCAAAAAAAAAAAAAAATCCCAACAGCAATCTAGGGACTCACTTCATCTAGGCTTCATTTGTTGCTTACCTACATTAGTAGCGTTTCATTATTTTAAATTTGGGGTCCAGGTGTAATGTTTCGGATCTATAATACTAGGCTCAAGGTTCCGGATCAAAAGTTCCTAGCAAATTAGGCCATAAATAAGCTTTCTTAACTGCAAACAAGGCTGTATTTAGATTTGAAATCGATAGCCATCTGGGCGTGAGAATTAGGCCATAAATGATTTTTTTTTTTTTTTGGACAGCCAAAAAAAGGCTGTTTTCAGATCTAAAATGGATGGCCATGTTGTGTTGCGTATCCGACCCAGATGACGGGTTGGGGCGTGATGCTTATCAATCATACAACATGACGTGTTCAAAGAAATTGGGATATCAAATAAAGAATTTTAGTTTTAAAATTCTAAAATTCCTACTTCAAATGAAATCCTTCCTAAAATTTTCCATCCAGACGCAACCTTACATTTTTTTTTTTTGAATTGTGTCAATAGTTAAACCTATACATTAAGGTCAATATTTCTAAAATAAATTTCATATACCATAAGTTTATTCTTACTTTGAACACAACAATATAACATTATATTATGTTACAATACCAAACCTCTCATCTTTGAACACAACAATATAACTTTTATATTATGCTACAATACCAAACCTCTCACTGTTAGAAGCCACAACTCAAATTTGCTTGAGTACTCATTTGGTTTATCTTGGCATAACCTGAATCAATATTGTCATATTAGGTTTTTGTATGCTGTATATGAAATATGTTATTCATGAAGGATTTTAATTTTCTGTTTTGACCCTTAAAAGAACATTTGGTAACTCAAACTGGATCATCGTGGTTGTTTTAAATCATCGATAGTCATTATCCTAAAATAATCTTATTTTTACTAATCTTAGATCACCATATTTGATATATTATATTCTAGTGATTTCACTAGATCTCCATGATTAAATTATTTGGTATGCCATAAAAATTCAAAATCACAAATCATATGATACTAAATTATCCCGATATATTTTGCAGCTACTATAATAATTTATAATTAGCTCATATATTTATTATATAATATTTTTATTAAATTATAATATTATTTATAATATTATTATGATATGATATTTAATATTATATACATAACATTATGACATAGTAATATAATATTAGGATTATATAATATTATAATAATATAATATCATAATGTTAAATTATATTATATTAATATGAAAAATAATATCATCATCCTTTTTTATGAATTAGAGGTATTTTTGGTCTTAATGTCAGATTAAGATCATTATTCAAAGGTGATCTTAGATCCCTATCTTTAAGGATGGGTATTGGTCCATTGGATCATTGATTAATTTATTATCTTCATCTAAATCACTAATTTTACCTCATAACAAACACCTATTAGTGGCTCTCTAAGCATTTAGTTAGCATACCCTAAAGAAATACACCCAATATTTTTTTTATTGCTTGTCACCTATTTCAACAGAATTAATAAGGGATAAAAATGGAAGAGTTTTGATGAGGCCATGTGCTAATCTAGGTCATGCTTATTTTGGCTTAGACGTAGCCTAATTTTAGATTAAATTAAAAAAAAAACCTCAAAGCGCTGGTATTCATGATGCCATGAGCGTTTCTACGTACCCCTGGTAGTTCCCCATATCACATCTTCACACACCAAAACATTTCTAAAGAATTCCCCGTTTCTAAACTGCATTTGATTGGATTTATGTCATGCCTAGCTCAACCCAATTATTTGAAAATAATCTGATGAGTCTCAAATAACTTTTACGGGTACAATTTTACCTAAATTAATTACTCGATAGTTTAATATATCTAAGTCAAAACAATAGTCCAAAGATAACAGATCAGATTTAGGTCATGTCCGCCCTTGTCCATCCTTACCCAGCTGCAAGCTTAGGTTGAGAAGAGTCCTGTGTTGCCGGCTTTTATCACACCCTAAAACTCCTCATCAAGTTCTACTGCATAGAGCTCTTCAGATGACGCCTTGAAACTGAAAGTATTCGAAGCTCTCACCGAGAGCAACGTGGCAAGAAGCTCCGGAAATTCTCCGTGCTAGCGATGGCCACAAGGCAGCATGACGTGCTATAGAATCCACTGTGATTTTGGGGTCGTTGGACCCATCAACCACCATAAAGAATCCAGGCGAAGCAGTTTAAATATATCTTATTAGCTGTGATTGAACGTCAGCATTTTAGCTTCAAGGGAAAGACCTGGGGTGATGCTTTTGCATTGCTTCAAGCAAAGAAAGCACCAGCCCTCAATCTAACGAAATCTGCCACTTTCTGTGACTTTAGGGGAACCATGGGCTGAAAAAAAAAAAAAAAAAACCATCGCCCTTAGATTCCTGAATTGTAGTTATTTAATGCACTCAGAAAAAATAGAAGCTCTCTGTCGATACTGGGGAAGGCGAGAGTCCTGGCCCAGTTCATTCGGTTGTTAAATAAATGGTATACATGGACAGCACTAAACTGGCGTGAGAACCCAACTGCACGTACCACACAGCTGTGTCCGTGTTCTGGCCAGCTTGCAAGGGCGTCACCCTCTTGCCTTTTCTTGCATCCCGTGAATTAGATGGAGGCCAAGCACAGTTACTTTGTGCACTTTTGTGGCCATTTGGTGTGGCCAATTTAAAGTTTGGCAGGAATGTCAAATGAGACAATGAGCATAACCTGGAGCCCGACCTAGAGTCCAGCTATATATATATATATATATATATATATATATATATATATATATGATAAGGATATACAATCAAGTTGAGAAAGTCAAGAAACAAATCAAGAAATTTTTACGTTTGAATTATTTGACAGTTACTTTGATAAGAATATACAAGTTGGGAAAGTCAAAGAAAAAAATTAAGGGATTTAACGCCAGTTACTCAGTTTAATTTGTTCCTTCTTTTCTTAGTAGGTTCCTTCTTTTGTGCTCATATAATCTATATATATACTGCTCATATCAAGACGAATGATGAGATACATATTTTCTTCATCCTATTATCTCCTTCATGGTATCAGAGCAGCGCAGCGGAAGCATGATGTGCCTATAACCCATAGGTCCTAGGTTTGCTCTTTGATCTCCAGCAAGCCTCTCATCCCCCTAATTCCTATGGCTAATGAGAATACCCAAGTCATCATCCCCAATGCCCAAGAACCTACAAAACCGCTAACCATGATTACTATCAATAACTCCATTAAACTCACACCCACTAACTATCTTTCTTGGAAACCTAAGGGGAAGCCATTCTCATAGGCTACGATTTACAAAATTCATTGATGGGTCCCACCCTACTCCTCCACCCACCATCACCACCAACAATGTTATTTACCATGCATACCAAACATGGCTATGTCTAGACAAACTATTATTTGGAGCACTAGTCGGCACTCTTTTAACCTCTCTAGTTCCTCTCATCATCTAATCTAAAACCTCCTATGAAGTCTGGCAAGTCCTTGCCAACACCTATGCTCGTCCATTCCTTGGTCGTTGCCAATGGTGCAGTACTCAAGGTCATGTAGTCTTCCGCTGTCCTCTCTTCCGACAATAGTTTTCGCATGCGCAACCACCTCCTCATCTTAGCACCTCATCACAATATCGACCATCGTCTCCAAGGCAAGCTCAAGCGAATGTTACAACCACCATTCCCTCCAACACTACATGGCTACTTGACAGTGGTGCCTCACATCATGTCATAACTGACCTCAGCAATCTTAACCTTCATAGTCCTTATGATGGCACAGATAAAATTATGATCGGTGATGGCTCTACACTCCCCATATCCCACACTGGTTCCACCTCTCTTACCACTCCCTCTCACTCATTTACCCTATCTAATGTTTATGTGTTCCCATCACAAAACATAATTTTATTTCTATTTCTCAATTTTGCAAGTCCAACAATACTTCCATTGAGTTCTTACCCTCTTCTTTTCTTGTGAAGGATCTTCGCACGGGGGCAATCCTTGTGCAAGGTTGGAGTAAGGATGATGTGTATGAATGGCCACTCTCCACAACTCGATCACCTTTAATCGCCTTTTTCAGTGTCAAGACCACTTTGTCTGAGTGGCATCATAGGCTAGGTCATCCTTCTTTGTCAATCTTCAAAAATATTATATCTTTGTTTAATTTAGATGTCTCTCGTCCTTCCAATTTCAATTTTAATTATAATTCATGTCAATGCAATAAAAGTCATAAATTACCATTCTCTCCTTCTACTCTCTCCATTTCTTTACCACTCGAAGTTATATTTACTGATATATGGACATCACCAGTCTACTCTGTTGATAACTTCAAATACTATGTTATCTTTGTCGACCATTTTACCAAATATATCTGGCTTTATCCCCTCAAATGCAAATCTGACACGTATGATGTCTTTGTGCACTTCAAGGCCCTCGTCGAAAAATTCTTTAACTATCCAATCATAACTCTCTATTCTGACAATGGGGGGGAATATCAAGCTCTCTCTTCATTCTTAACTATCAATGGGGTCTCCCATCTTACTTCTCCACCTCACACTCCTGAACATAATGGGTACTCTGAACGTCGTCATCGTCACATTGTAGAAACGGGTCTTTCTCTCCTTACCCATGCATCTATGCCTCTATCATATTGGCCTTTTGCCTTTTCTACTGCTGTCTACCTCATCAATCGCCTTCCTACACCAACTTTAAACAACCTTTCACCATATCTTAAACTCTTTGGAATATCTCCCAACTACTCCAAACTTCAAAGTTTTGGATGTCTCTGCTATCATTGGCTTTGCCCATATACTTCCCACAAACTTGAGTCTCGCTCCAAACCTTACATCTTTGTCAGGTATTCCCCCACTCAAAGTGCCTATCTCTGTCTTAACACATCCACTGCTCGTCTATACACTTCTCGACATGTTCGCTTTGTTGAGTCCATTTTTTCTTTTGCCACTTCTCAAACTTCTCTTTCTTGTGCCACTCCATCCTCCGTTTCTGAGTGGTGCTCTATGACTTTACCAGTCGTGGCTACACCATCCTTGAATGCCGACTCTGCTCCCCATAGAATCTATCTACACCAGCGCCTACCAATCATTCTAGTAAAACCGAGCGCGACCTTGCTAGTGACCCATCATCATCGCCTTCTCACAATGAACCTAATCAACCTCCCAACCCCTCAGCCTCGCCTCGTATTATAGTCACTCGCTCCAAACACAACATCCATAAACCAATTCAAAAGCTTAACCTTACTGCCCAACTCCAACCATCTATCCTTGAACCCACCACTGTTACCCAAGCCCTCAAGGACCCTAAGTGGCGCCAAGATATGTCTGAAGAGTTTGATGCTTTAATTCGTAATGGGACATGGGAACTAGTGCCATTTCATCCCACACAAAATTTGGTTGGTTGTAAGTGGATATTTCGCACCAAATATCTACCTAATGGCTCTATTGATAGGTACAAAGCTCGATTGGTTGTTAAAGGCTTCCACCAACGCCCTAGAGTTGACTATTCTGAAACCTTCAGTCCAGTCAGCAAACCTACCACACTTCGTCTTGTTTTCAGCCTTGCAGCTAGTCAGGGTTGGTCACTCAGACAACTTGATATCAACAATGCCTTCCTTCAGGTAACTCTCACTGAGGATGTGTTTATGTCTCAACCTCCAGACTTCATTGATCGTGATCTTCCTCATCACATTTGCAAGCTACGCAAGGCTATTTATGGTCTCAAGCAAGCTCCCTGTGCTTGGTACCATGAGTTGCGCCAATTTCTTCTCCAATCTGGCTTCACCAATTCAGTTGCTGACACCTCCTTATTCATCTTCAATAATCATTGCACCATTCTTTATCTTGTAGTCTATATCGATGATATCATCATCACTGGGCATAATGCCGAAGCTACACAGGCCTTCATTCAGCAACTCTCTCAGTGCTTCTCTCTCAAGGATCTTGGCCTCCCGACATACTTCCTTGGAGTGGAAGTCACCTCCCACAATAATGGTCTTTTCCTTAGTCAACGCAAATACATTGCTGATCTCCTTACTAGAACTCACATGACTAAAGCCAAGCCTGCTCCTACGCCACTAGCAACCAGCCCGACTCTCACTTTACAATCTGGGACCTCACTATCTAATCCGACCGCATATTGAACAATTGTTAGGAGTCTCCAATATCTCTCACTCACTTGGCCCGACGTTGCCTATACGACGAACAAACTCTCTCAGTTTATGCATCAACCAACCAGTGACCACTGGTATGCGGTCAAGCGTCTACTGCGTATCTCTGTGGCACCTTAGAGCACGGTATCACACTCCGTCGGACCTCCCCACTAGCACTTCATGCCTTTTCAGACGCTAATTGGGCAGGTAACAAAGATGATTTCACCTTCACTTGTGATTACATAGTTTATCTAGGTCACAATCCTATTTCTTGGAGCTCCAAGAAACATCGTACTGTGGCTCGCTCTTCCACTAAGGCTGAGTACCGATCGGTGGCCTCCACAGCTGCTGAAATTCGATGGATTTGCTCTCTCCTTACAGAACTGGGTGTCACTCTCCCCCAACAATCAGTTATTTATTGTGATAATGTTGGTGCTACAAATCTTTGTTCCAATCCGGCCTTCCACTCGCGCATGAAACATGTCGCTCTCGACTATCACTTTATCCGAGAACAAGTTCAAAATGGTTTGCTTCGAGTGTCACACATCTCTGCAGCTGATCAACTTGCCTGCGCTCTTACCAAACCTCTTGCTCGTTCTTAGTTTGACTCTCTCAAGGTCAAGATTGGACTTGCTCCACGGCCGTCCATCTTGCGGGGGCATGATAAGGATATACAATCAAGTTGAGAAAGTCAAGAGATTTTCATATAAGGATATACAACCAAGTTGAGAAAGTTAAGAAAATTAAGGGATTTTCATGTTTGAATTATTTGGCAGTTACTTTGATAAAATATACAATCAAGTTGAGAAAGTCATGGAAGAAAATCAAGGGATTTTAACGCCAGTTACTCCGTTTAATTTGTTTCTTCTTTTCTTTGTAGTTTTCTTCTTTTGTGTTCATATAATCATATAATCTGTATATATACTGCCCATATCAAGAAGAATGATGAGATACATATTTCTTCATCCTATTATCTTCTTCATATATATATATATATATATATATATATATATATATATATATAGACCCGTGAAAGATTTACGTTATTTACTTTTAATTTCTCCTCGGCAAAGGAGCAGATACAGTTGCCCACTTTGTTTTACTTGAAGAAAGATTACATTAAACATCTAAAAACAAGCATTAAGGCATGCTATTGTCTCCATTCTCCTTTGGATTGCAATAGTTAACACAAATCCCGTCCAGCCACGTTGGTAGTGTAAAAGAGTGGGTGAAGAGTGACGCGCACCTGCACCACACTCCACTTTCGGCTCTTCGGCAGAGCTAATGAGGAAGATTATTTAGACATAGACCTTTAACTTTAGGTGCATGGTGAGCTGAGACCCTCCAAGATCCCATCAAGCCACTTCTCCTGCATTTCCCTTGCATGGCCTAAACTCCAAGAGAGCGTACGTAGTTCCTTTTCCTGGGCTCAGCTTGCGCGGGCATGGCCATACTCTAGTTGGTGCATCTGGCTCGCGTACAAAGGGATCGTTATATATATGGCTGGCTGCCAGGCTATCAAATCCAGACACTGCCCAAAAACCCTCATCAAAGCCCAGAAGCTCCAGAGAACCGTTCCACAGTGCCTCAAACCATATGGTATTTTGGAGCTGGCCTGCCTTCCACCAGCAAATGAGCACTCACGAGGTGACCAAAAAAGTAAGATGGGCCGCTAAGTAATATGGCTCTTTAAGTGATCATTTCCAGTAGTTAACCAGGACTTCTGCGGACTTTCCGATTTAAATATCAACTAATGCGATAGTCTATTGCTACGCGTGGTGGCACGATGCTGGCTGCTGAAAGCAGTTGCGTTAGGCACCATATGGAAGAGGATATGATTAACAAACTCTAATTGGTCTCCACATGACCAATCTTGCCTACCAGGGGTGCATTAGTGATTATAGGTGAATGGCAATTAATGGAGATGCTTCTTATCGTTATCCACTCTAGTGGAGCAGTTTTGGAGAGATGAAGTGGTCCAGAAAAGATGTAAATAACCGAGTTAATCCAAGATTTTAGAAAGGATACTCCTTTGTTGACAGCAATAGAAAGGTTACTCCTTAGTTGGTTCCATCTACTTTCAATGGGCACACATGAAAAGCTGTTCCTATATTGGCGCCATGCGAACTCTGATTTACCCTTTGGAGTGCCTTTTGTTTCTCGTCTAAGCGGATGATATCGTCACTCTTGAGTTTAAATTAAAATTTCTGCTTCATTTTTTATTTGGGGTTTGCATTAGACATGTAAATTTTTTTGTTAAACAATTTAGCATGATTTTTCTACACACCCCAAAATATTTGTCTTTCAAAAAATATCATCTAAAGCTCAAAAGAACATATATATGATTGTTTCATGACACTTGAACACAATTAATTCTTGTCCTATCTTTAGCTAAACCTCAGCGGATGGTAGGTAATGAAAATCATGAGAATAGTGTTTTAATTTTTCTAAACCTGATGACATTATGGGCATAGCATAAACACTACAAGAAAATAATGAAATAGCGATGCAATTTTAGCGACGCAAAGATGTGTCGCTAAAATTGTGACGACATTGCGATGCCTCTGCGTCAAAAAAACATTGCGACGCAAATAGCGACGCATTAGCGACTCAATAAACCATAAAATTAAAAAAAAATTTTAAATTTAGCGACGCAAAAATGCGTCGCAATATTTATAAAATGTATTTTTTAAAATTATTAAAGGAATAAATATTGCGACGCAGCTAAGTGCATCGCAATGTTTTTAAAAAAATTAATTATTTTAAATAGCGACGCATTAGCGACGCAATAAACATAAAATGAGAAAAAATATATTTAATATAGCGATGCAAAAATTACGTTGCAAATATTAATAAAAAAATTAATTTTATAAAATATAATTATGAAATAAAAATATTACGATGCAACTCAGTGCGTCGCAATGTATTTGAAAAACATAATAATTTTAAATAGCGACGCATTAGTGACGCAATAGACCAAAAATTATAAAAATTAATTTTAATTTAGCGACGCACTAATTGCGTCACAATTATTTTAAATAAAATTAATTTTTATAAATATTAATATGAAAAAAAATATTGCAACACAAAACAGTGTGTCACAATGTTTTTAAAAACTTAATTATTTTAAATAGCGATGCATTAGCGACGCAATAAACCAGAAAAATATAAAAATTATTTTTAAATTTAGCGACGCAATAATTGCATCGTAATTAATTTAAATAAAATTTATTTTAAGAAAATAGTATTATGAAATAAAAATATTGCGATGCAATCCAGTGCATCGCAATGTTTTGTTAAAAATAATATGATAATTAGCGACGTAATAGCGATGCAATAAAACAGTAAAATAATAAAATTTTTTTTTATTTAACGATGCAAATTAATGCATTGCAATATTTTAAAAAAAATTCATAATGCCAAATTAGCGAGGCATTAGCGATGCAATAAATTAAAAAATATAATTATAAATTAATAATGTCCGAGATCGGTCGTTGTTGCCGTGATCGATCATGGCTTCGATCGATCACAATCGTCGGGTCGTCGCCGATCGGATCGATCGCGATGGTCCGAGATCGATCGTCGTCGATCGAGATCAATCATGGCTTGGATCGATGGCAACCGTCGGATCATCGCCGATCGAGATCGATCATGGCTTCGATCGATAGCAATCGTCGGATCGTCATCGATCCGATCGATCGTGACAGTCCGAAATCGGTAGTCGCCGACCGGGATCGATCATGGCTTCGATCGATCACAACCCTCGATCGTCACCGATCCGATCGATCACGACGGTCCGAGATTGGTTGTCGCCGATCAGGATCGATTATGGCTTGGATCGATCGCAACCGTCAGATCATCGCCGACCGGGATAGATCATGGCTTCGATCGATCGCAACCATCGGATCATCGCCGATCCGATCGATCGCCACGGTCCAAATAGGTCATCGCCGACCGGGATCGATCATGGCTTGGATCGATCGTAACCATCGGATCGTCGCCGACTGGGATCGATCATGGCTTGGATCGATCGCAACCGTCGGATCATCGCCGAACGGGATCGATCATGGCTTCGATCGATCGCAACCGTCGGATCGTCACCGATCCGATCGATCGCCACGGTCTGAGAGAGGTCGTCGCCGATCGGGATCGATCATGGCTTGGATCGATCGAAACCGTCGGATCATCGCCGACTGGGATTGATCATGGCTTGGATCGATCGAAACCATCGGATCATCGCCGATCAGGATTGATCATGGCTTCGATCGATCGCAACCGTCGGATCGTCGCCGATCCGATCGATCGCCACGGTCCAAGATAGGTCGTTGCCGATCGGGATCGATCATGGCTTGGATCGATCGCAACCGTCAGATCGTTGCCGACCGGGATCGATCATAGCTTGGATCGATCGCAACCGTCGGATCATCGCCGACTGGGATCGGTCATGGCTTCGATCGATCGCAACCGTCGGATCATCGCTGACCGGGATCGATCATGGCTTGGATCGATCGTAACCGTCGAATCGTCGCCGATCCGATCGATCGCCACGGTCCGAGATAGGTCATTGCCGACCAGGATCGATCATAGCTTGGATCGATCACAACCGTCGGATCATCGCCGACTAGGATCGATCATGGCTTGGATCGATAGCAACCGTCGGATTGTCGCCGACCGGGATCGGTCATGGCTTCGATCGATCGCAACCGTCGGATCATCGCCGACTGGGATCGATCATGGCTTTGATCGATCGTAACCGTCGGATCGTCGTCGATCCGATCGATCGCCACGGTCCGAGATAGGTCATCGCCGATCGGGATCGATCATGGCTTGAATCGATCGCAACCGTCGGATCGTCGCCGACCAGGATCAATCATGGCTTGGATCGATCGCAACCGTCGGATCATCGCCGACCGGGATCGATCATGGCTTCGATCGATCGCAACCGTCGGATCATCGCCGATCCGATCGATCGCGACGGTCCGAGATTGGTCGACGCCGATCGGGATCGATCATGGCTTGGAATCGATCGCAACCGTCGGATCGTCGCCGATCGGGATCGATCATGGCTTGCATCGATCGCAACCGTCGGATACTCGCCGACCGGGATCGATCATGGCTTGGATCGATCGCAACCGTCAGATCGTCGCCGATCCAATCGATTGCGATGGTCCGAGATAGGTCGACGCCGACCAGGATCGATCATGGCTTGGATCGATTGCAATTGTCGGATCATCGCCGATCGGGATCGATCATGGCTTGGATCGATCGCAATCGTCGGATCATAGCCGATCTGACCGATCGCGACGGTCTGAGATAGATCGTCGCCGACCGGGATCGATCATGGCTTGGATTGATTGCAACCGTCGGATCATCGCCGACCGGGATCGATCATGGCTTCGATCGATCGCAACCGTCGGATCATCGCCGATCCGATCGATCGCCACGGTCCGAGATAGGTCGTCGCCGACCGGGATCGATCATGGCTTGGATCGATCGCAACCATCGGATACTCGCCGACCGAGATCGATCATGGCTTGGATCGATCGCAACCATCGGATCGTCGCCGATCCGATCGATCGCCACGGTCCGAGATAGGTTGTTGCCAATCGGGATCGATCATGGCTTGGATCGATCGCAACCGTCGGATCGTCGCCGACCGGGATCGATCATGGCTTGGATCGATCGCAACCGTTGGATCATCGCCAACCGGGATCGATCATGGCTTCGATCGATCGCAACCGTCGGATCATCACCGATCTGATCGATCGCCACGGTCTGAGATAGGTCATTGCTGACCGGGATCGATCATGGCTTGGATCGATCGCAACCGTCGGATCATCGCTGACCGGGATCGATCATGGCTTGGATCGATCGCAACCGTGGATACTACCGACCGGGATCGATCATGGCTTGGATCGATCGCAACCGTCGGATCGTCGCCGATCTGATCGATCGCCATGGTCCGAGATAGGTCGTCGCTGACCGAGATCGATCATGGCTTGGATCGATCGTAACCGTCGGATCATCGCCGACCGGGATCGATCATGGCTTGGATCTCTCGCAACCGTCGGATCGTCGCCGATCGGGATCGATCATGGCTTGGATGATCGCAACAGTCGAATACTCGCCGATCGGGATCGATCATGGCTTGGATCGATCGCAACCGTCGGATCATCGCCGATCCGATCGATCGCTACGGTCCGAGATAGGTCGACGCCGACTGGGATCGATCATGGCTTGGATCGATCGCAACCATCAGATCATCGCCGATCGAGATCGATCATGGCTTGGATCGATCGCAACCGTCAGATCGTCGCCGACTGGGATCGATAATGGCTTGGATCGATCGCAACCGTTGGATCATCGCTGACCGGGATCGATCATGGCTTCGATCGATTGCAACCATCGGATCATCGCCGATCCGATCGATCGCGATGGTCAGAGATAGGTCGACACCGACCAGGATCGATCATGGCTTGGATCGATCACAACCATCGGATCGTCGCCGACCGGGATCGATCATGGCTTGGATCGATCGCAACCATCGGATCATCGCCGACCAGGATCTGTCATGGCTTCGATCGATCGCAACCGTCGAATCGTTGCCGATCCGATCGATCGCCACGGTCTGAGATAGGTCGTCACCGACCGGGATCGATCATGGCTTGGATCGATCGCAACCGTCGGATCATCGCCGACCGGGATCGATCATGGCTTGGATTGATCGCAACCGTCGGATCGTCGCCGATCTGATCGATCGCCATGGTCCGAGATAGGTCGTTGCTGACCGAGATCGATCATGGCTTGGATCAATCGCAACCGTCGGATCATCGCCGACCAGGATCGATCATGACTTGGATCTCTCACAACCGTCGGATCATCGCCGACCGGGATCGATCATGGCTTGGATCGATCGCAACAGTCAGATACTCGCCAACCGGGATCGATCATGGCTTGGATCGATCGCAACCGTCGGATCATCGCCGATCCGATCGATCGCGACGGTCCGAGATAGGTCGACGCCGACTGGGATCGATCATGGCTTGGATCGATCGCAACCATCGGATCATCGCCGACCAAGATCGATCATGGCTTGGATCGATCGCAACCATCGGATCGTCGCCGACCGGGATCGATAATGGCTTGGATCGATCGCAACCGTCGGATCATCGCTGACCGGGATCGATCATGGCTTCGATCGATTGCAACCGTCGGATCATCGCCGATCCGATCGATCGCGATGGTCAGAGATAGGTCGACGCCGATCAGGATCGATCATGGCTTGGATCGATAACAACCGTCGGATCGTCGCCGACCGGAATCGATCATGGCTTGGATCGATCGCAACCATCGGATCATCGCCGACCGGGATCCGTCATGGCTTCGATTGATCACAACCGTCGAATCGTTGCCGATCCGATCGATCGCCACGGTCCGAGATAGGTCGTCGCCGATCGGGATCGATCATGGCTTGGATCAATCGCAACCGTCGGATCATCGCCGACCGGGATCGATCATGGCTTCGATCGATCGCAACCGTGGATCATCGCCGATCCGATCGATCGCCACGGTCCGAGAGAGGTCATCGCCGACCGGGATCGATCATGGCTTGGATCGATCGCAACCGTCGGATCGTTTATAATTATTAAAAAAAAGTAATGAAAAAGTTAAAAAAAATATTAAACAAATATTGCGACGCCGTAGCAACGCATTTTCAAAGAAAAAAATAAACAAATATTGCGACGCAATGTATGCATCGCAATTATTTTTAGTAAATATAATTTTTATCAGTAATAATAAATAAAAGAAATATAATATTGCGACGCATTAGTTGCGTCGCAATATTTTTTCTATAAATATGTAATAAAAAGTATAAAAAAATATTGCGACGTAATTTTTGCATCGCAATTATTATCATAAATTATAAATATTATCATTTATAAATATTAAAAAATTATTGCGACGCCGTAGCGACATATTTTGAAAAAAAATAAATAATATTGTGACGCAATGTATGCATCGCAATTATTTTTAGTAAAATATTTTTATCAGTATAATAAATAAAAGAAATATAATATTGCGACGCATTAGTTGCGTCGCAATGTTTTTTCTATAAATATATGTAATGAAAAAGTATAAAAAAATTTTTGCGACGCAATTTGTGCATCGCAATCATTATCATAAATTATAATATTATCATTTATAAATATTAAAAATTATTGCGATGCCGTAGTGACGCATTTTCAAAGAAAAAATAAACAAATATTGCGACGCAATGTATGCGTAGTAATTATTTTTAGTAAATATAATTTTTCTCAGTAATAATAAATAAAAGAAATATAATATTGCGATGCATTAGTTGCGTCACAATATTTTTTCTATAAATTTATGTAATGAAAAAGTATAAAAAAAATATTGCGACACAATTTGTGCGTCGCAATCATTATCATAAATTATAAATATTTTTATTTATAAATATTAAAAAATTATTGCGACGCTGTAGCGATGCATTTTTGAAGAAAAAAAATAAACAAATATTGCGACGCATTGTATGCGTCGCAATTATTTTTAGTAAATATAATTTTTATCAGTAATAATAAATAAAAGAAATATAATATTGCGACGCATTAGTTGCGTTGCAATGTTTTTTCTATAAATATATGTAATGAAAAAGTATAAAAAAAATATTGCGACGCAATTTGTGCGTCGCAATTATTATCATAAATTATAAATATTATTATTTATAAATATTAAAAATTATTGCGACACCATAGCGATGCATTTTTCAAGAAAAAAATAAACAAATATTGCGACGCAATGTATGCGTCACAATTATTTTTAGTAAATATAATTTTTATCAGTAATAATAAATAAAAGAAATATAATATTGCGACGCATTAGTTGCATCGCAATATTTTTTCTATAAATTTATGTAATGAAAAAGTATAAAAAAAATATTGCGATAAAATTTGTGCGTCGCAATCATTATCATAAATTATAAATATTTTTATTTATAAATATTAAAAAATTATTGCGACGCTGTAGCGATGCATTTTCGAAGAAAAAATAAACAAATATTGCGACGCAATGTATGTGTCGCAATTATTTTTAGTAAATATAATTTTTATCAGTAATAATAAATAAAAGAAATATAATATTGCGACGCATTAGTTGCGTTGCAATGTTTTTTCTATAAATATATGTAATGAAAAAGTATAAAAAAAATATTGCAACGCAATTTGTGCGTCGTAATTATTATCATAAATTATAAATATTATCATTTATAAATATTAAAAAATTATTGCGATGCCATAGCGATGCATTTTTCAAGAAAAAAATAAACAAATATTGCGACGCAATGTATGCGTCGCAATTATTTTTAGTAAATATAATTTTTATCAGTAATAATAAATAAAAGAAATATAATATTGCGACGCATTAGTTGCGTCGCAATGTTTTTTCTATAAATATATGTAATGAAAAAGTATAAAAAAAATATTGCGACGCAATTTTTGCATCACAATTATTATCATAAATTATAAATATTATCATTTATAAATATTAAAAAATTATTGCGATGCCGTAGTGATGCATTTTCAAAGAAAAAAATAAACAAATATTGCGACGCAATGTATGCATCGTAATATTTTTAGTAAATATAATTTTTATCAGTAATAATAAATAAAAGAAATATAATATTGTGACGCATTAGTTGCGTCGCAATATTTTTTCTATAAATTTATGTAATGAAAAAGTATAAAAAAAATATTGCGACACAATTTGTGCATCACAATCATTATCATAAATTATAAATATTATCATTTATAAATATTAAAAAATTATTGTGACGCTGTAGCGATGCATTTTTGAAGAAAAAAAATAAACAAATATTGCGACGCAATGTATGCGTCGTAATTATTTTTAGTAAATATAATTTTTATCAGTAATAATAAATAAAAGAAATATAATATTGCGACGCATTAGTTTCGTTGCAATGTTTTTTCTATAAATATATGTAATGAAAAAGTATAAAAAAAATATTGCAACGCAATTTGTGCATCACAATTATTATCATAAATTATAAATATTATCATTTATAAATATTAAAAAATTATTGCGAAGTCGTAGCGACGCATTTTTGAAGAAAAAAATAAATAAATATTGTGACGCAATGTATGCATCGTAATTATTTTTAGTAAATATAATTTTTATCACTAATAATAAATAAAAGAAATATAATATTGCGACGCATTAGTTGTGTCACAATGTTTTTTCTATAAATATATGTAATAAAAAAGTATAAAAATATTATTGCGATTCAATTTGTGCGTCACAATCATTATCATAAATTATGAATATTATCATTTATAAATATTAAAAAATTATTGCGACGCCGTAGCGATGCATTTTCAAAGAAAAAAATAAACAAATATTGCAACGCAATGTATGCGTCGTAATTATTCTTAGTAAATATAATTTTTATCAGTAATAATAAATAAATAAAATATAATATTGCAACGCATTAGTTGCGTCGCAATATTTTTCTATAAATATATGTAATAAAAAAGTATAAAAAAATATTGCGATGCAATTTGTGCGTCGCAATCATTATCATAAATTATAAATATTATCATTTATAAATATTAAAAAATTATTGCGACGCCGTAGCGATGCATTTTTGAAAAAAAAAATAAATAAATTTTGCGATGCAATATATGCGTCGCAATTATTTTTAGTAAATATAATTTTTATCAGTAATAATAAATAAAAAAATAATATTACGACGCATTAGTTGCGTCGCAATGTTTTTTCTGTAAATATATGTAATGAAAAAGTATAAAAAAATATTGCGACGCAATTTGTGCATCGCAATTATTATCATAAATTATAAATATTATCATTTATAAATATTAAAAAAATTATTGCGACGCCGTAGCGACGTATTTTTGAAGAAAAAAATAAACAAATATTACGACGCAATGTATGCGTCACAATTATTTTTTGTAAATATAATTTTTACCAGTATTAATAAATAAAAAAATATAATATTGCGACGCATTAGTTGCGTCGCAATGTTTTTCTATAAATATATGTAATGAAAAAGTTTTAAAAAAATATTGCGACGCAACTAATGCGTCGCAATTATTATCATAAATTATAAATATTAAAAAATTATTGCGACGCCGTGGCGATGCATTTTTGAAGAAAAAAATAAATAAATATTGCGACGCAATGTATGCGTCGCAATTATTTTAGTAAATATAATTTTTATCAGTATTAATAAATAAAAGAAATATAATATTGCGACGCATTAGTTGCGTCGCAATGTTTTTTCTATAAATATATGTAATGAAAAAGTTTAAAAAAATATTGTGATGCAATTTGTGCATCGCAATTATTATCATAAATTATAAATATTATCATTTATAAATATTTTAAAAAAAATAAATAAACATATATAATATTGCGGCGCATTTGATGCGTCGCAATTATTGTCATAAATTATTATTTTAAATATTTAAAAATATTAAAAAATATTGCGATGCCTTAGCGACATAATTTCTAGAAAATAAAAATAATTTTTCCGTCGGACATTGGCGTCAAGTTAGCGACGCATTAGCGACGCAATTAATTGCATCGCTACCTTTTTTATAAAAATATAATAAGGCCAAATTAACGATGGATTAGCGACGCATTGTTGCGTCGCTAATACATAATAAATTTTAAAAAAAAAATTGTGACCGATTAGCGAACAAATTTGCATCGCTAATCACTCATATATAAAGTCGGCCGGCCTTCTCTTCTTCTTCCCCGTCTTGACCTAGCCGCCGCCCTCTCCAAAACCTCTCCGGCTCCCACCGTTCGCTGCTCCGGCTCCCCCCCTCCGGTGCTCCGGCTCCCCGGCGGTCTCCTCCAACTCCGGCGTCTCCTCTCGACCAAGGTAAGCCCCCCCACCCTCTTCCAAAATTTTTTTTTTTGTAAAAATTTTCCTCCGGCCACGGCCAAGACCGTGGTCGTCTTCTCTGGCCACGGCCGCTGCCGTGGTCGGCAGTGGCCTGGCCACGGTGGCCAGGCCACAGTAAAAAAAAAAAAAATTTCTTGTAATAGGGGGGGTGGGGAAAACCCGCCCCATTTTGTCTTCTCTGGCCACGGTCGCTGCCGTGGCCGGTAGTGGCCTGGCCACGGTGGCCAGGCCACAGTCAAAAAAAAAATAAAAATTTGTAACAGGGGGGTCGGGAAACCCCCCCCCCCCATTTTGTCTTCTCCGGCCACGGCCGCTGCCGTGGCCGGCAGTGGCCTGGCCACGGTGGCCAGGCCACAGTCAAAAAAAAAAAATTTTGTAACAGGGGGGGTGGGGAAACCCCCCCCCCCCCATTTTGTCTTCTCCGGCCACGGCCGCTGCCGTGGCCGGCAGTGGCCTGGCCACGGTGGCCAGGCCATAGTCAAAAAAAAAAAAAAATTGTAACGGGGGGTGGGGAAACCCCCCCCCCCCCCCATTTTCTCTTCTCGGGCCACGGCCACGGTGGCTAGGCCACAAAAAAAATAAAAAAAGTCTTTTACAGGGGGTGGGGAAAACCCCCCCTTTATCTTCTCTGGCCACGGCTGTAGCCACGGCCGGAGAAGCCGGCCATGGCACCGGTGGTTAGGACAAAAAAAAAACATGTCTGTTACGGGGGTGGGAAAAACCCCCCCTCCCCTTTTATCTTCCACGGCCATGGCCGTGACCTGGCCACGGTGGCCAGGCAAAAAAAAAAAAATATTTATGCAATAATTTTTGTGCATTTGTAGTTATTTACAATTTTTATGTCTTGATTATTTACATTCTGCTTCAAATTGAATGATGCATTAAATTATGTAATGCTTGAATGAAAGTCATGTTGTAGTTTTATTTAATTCTCAAGAACACATTAGTACTTTCAATGATTTATATTTTAGTCTTCACAAACAATTATATTCAACATAATAATCTTAAGAAGCCATTGACTATATATATAGAACACTATGCCTCTATTTGTAGAATTGACAAGAATTTATGAATAACAAGGGTTGAAGGTTAAGAAGTTAAAAAATATAGGTATCTTAAGAAGTTAAAAAATAATGTGCGTAATAAGGTAAGGGTTGAAGGTTCTATATGCAATGCACACTTGGTAGAAGAAGTTTCAGCTTTTGCTTACTTTGAGGGTCACGTCCACACGAGGAGCCGAAATCTTGGTCGTAACGATGACATATGTGTGGACGAAGGAGAACCTAATGACGGTAGAATATCAATTTTTAAAGGTATCGGCCGTTCATTTGGTGGGCAGAAGTCAAGAAATCTTAGCGATATGGAGTATAATGCAGCACATTATTACATCCTAATGAACTATAGAGAAGTCGATCCATATATTGAGTAAGTGTATACTTCAATGCTTAATTGGAAATTTTAATTTAAATTACAATATACCATAATATTTAATTGCTAACATCAGTTTTCATCCTTTTCATCCCATAAGGATGTTTTGTGATAGACAACGACAGATGAATCCCGACATCAGTCAAGTTGTAATTGGGCAGAAATTAGAAACAGAGTTTGCTTACTGGTTTTATGAATTTGTGAGTAGTATCACTCAATCAATTCAATAATGGCTTTTATTTTTTGAATTGGATGTGAATAGCTTATTAATTTATAGGTAAACGGTCCATGGTCCACAACCGACAATATTTTCATTAAATGTCTATTGCAATGGCCATTGAAGACCGTAACAACCTCTACTGGCTATTTTGTAAATGGGTACAAATTTCAGATTGAACGATTAACAGCTTCAAGAGGCACGCAGAACTGGGGCGTGTGTGTTAAAGGAGAAAGTGTTGGAGCAAATATGCAGGATTATTATGGAAAGTTAGTAGAGGTGGTTGAAGTTGAATATCCCGGTTGGCCTATGAAACGAACCGTATTATTTCGTTGTGATTGGTTCGATCCGATAGTTCCTGTGGGCAAAAGGGTTCATAACGACTACAATTTGGTTGAAGTGAACCATCGACGAAGATTGCAGAAATATGACCCATTCAGCCTTGCATCCCAAGCTCAGCAAGTCTTTTACTGCCGATATCCAAGTTCGCGCAATGACAAGCGAGATTGGTGGGCTGTTTCTAAAATCGTCCCACGTTCAACAATCATATTAGAGGAGAGTTCATCAAGTCAATCAGCCGAGTGCCCTACATTTCAAGAGGATGAGATGGAAATGCATGCAATTGAGGACGACACAAGGGCTCCTGAAACATCACTTAGAGATCCAAATGGTGATGTCCAAGAAATTGCAGATGCAAATGTTCGGTTTCCTTCCGATGATAATGAAACTGAATCGCAGTCCGATACGGCATCGGATGTTGAACCAACATTTCATGAAACAAATGACACCGATTAAACATAGAGGTTTTTTAAAATTTAACTTTTTTTTATAAGTGTTAAATTTTTACATAGTCAATCATTAATCGTAATTTAATTGTATGAATCTTTAGTATTTTCAGTATGACGGGCAGAGGTAGATCTACCGACGACAGACGGAGTGAGCAGGGACGTAGCCCTGCTGCATCAGATCACATGAGCGTCGGAGATAGAGAGTTAGGATCTCCAGCAGTCGCACAGCCTTCGATCTCTCCAGCAGTATTATCATCCAGCCGATCGGCACATACCTCCGAGAGTTCTTCTACCATCGGCTGCACCGTACTTCGACTTGATGCTCAGGGGCTGTAAGTATATACTAATTAAAAATATATGTTTATGTTTTTAAGTCAATTACTTATAAACATGCATTTTTTTAACAGATTTATTGAGCAGCATCATGTATCCAGCCACATCAGCGCCGTATTTCAGAGGCGTGCAGATCCCAGTGGCTACGATTGGCGCCACGTATCTCCAGCCACGAGGGAGTTTTATTTTTCTGAGTTTCAGGTAAACTTATTAAATACAATTTATCACTGATATAAAATTTCTTAATCTTAATAAATTCAGAAACTAACTATTTATTTTAATGCAGAAAAAGTTTATGTTGGATCCTGCCAGCCATGATGCCATTAGGGCAGTATGGGAGGCTCTGACGGGATGCCGATACTCCGACATGCTTCATCGTTGGAGGTCATCGGGTCAGCGTCCTGCGCACGTGCCAGAGGGTATTTGGCACGAGTGGCAGCAGGCCTGGCAGTCCGATGGCTGGCGCAGGAGGTCCGCATCAGCCAGCACGAACCGCCGATCTGAGAAGGGCGGTCCTGGCACGGGTCTCTCCCGCCATACTTCGGGCTCCATTTCGATTCAGGAGCACAGACGGCGTATGGTAAGAAAACATAAATATTTTAATTACTATTTTAGTTATTTACAAATATTTGTATTAATATCAATTTTTTTATTGTTATAGTCTGAGCAGGAGGGCGGAGATCCTGGTGAGTTTCGTCTATTCAGGGCGATACACACCAGGAGGGATGGTTCCTGGGTCGACACGCGATCACGAGAGGTTGCGGTAAGAAATTAGATTTATGTAGTATCTGTTTAATTCTAAAATTTTATTTCAAGAAATTTATTAACTCATTTATTGTTGATTTCATAATTTAAAGACACGAGTCGAGGAGCTTCGCTCCCAGGCATCGCAGGTCGACTCTACTGATGGGGAGATGCCCGTCGAACTCTCAGCAGAAGAGAGTCAGCGTGTGTTTTTGGAGGATGTTGGTGCCCATCCGCGGGACCGCAGGGTCTATGGTCTGGGCACTAGAGCTTCTACATATTTTCCTCATCAGGCCTCCAGCTCGCGAGTTTCTGGTGATATTCCTCCCGAGCGTTTAGACGACCTTCGGAGATCTATTGCAGAGGAGGTTCGGCAGGAGGTCGAGCAGGATTTCGAGGATCGTATGCGAGGCCGGGATCAGGAGATTGCAGACATGCAAGATGAGATGCATCATTTACAGGATATGGTTAGCCACTTGTCGCAGAGTCTCCAACCTCCACACCTCTACGTGATCGCTCAGATTCTTGATGTATTTTTTTTCTTTTTATATGTTGTACATGAAAACTTCAAAATTTTAATATATTATTATTTTTATAAATTGAATGATTATTGTTTGGATCAATATGAGTAAAGAATGTTTCGATCAATATTTAAATGTAACGAAATTGTATTAACTGTTTTAATTTTTTAATTTTTATTTTTTTAAAAAATATTTATTTAGCGACGCATTAGCGACTGCAATTGCATCGCTAATATTTTTAAAATATTATTATTAAATATTGCGACGCAATGAGCTGGCGTCGCAATATTTTAAAAAAAATTAATTAGCGATGCATTAGCGACTCAAATTGCATCGCTAATATTTTCATAATATTACTATTAAATATTGCGATGCAACGATCTGGCATCGCAATATTTTTTAAAAAAATTTAATTAGCGATGCATTAGCGACTAAAATTGCATCGCTAATATATCTAAAATATTATTAATAAATATTGCGACGCAGTGACCTGGCGTCGTAATATTTAAAAAAATTTTATTAGCAATGCATTAGCGACTAATATTGCGTCGCTATTATATTTAAAATATTATTATTAAATATTGCGACGCAGCTAAATGCATCGCAATATTATGACGCAATTGAATGCGTCGCAATATTTAATATTAATATTTAAAATATTAAAATTTAGTTTTAAATTTAGCGATGCATTTTGATGTGTCGCAATATTGTGACGCATCTCTGCGTCGCAGAGAGTCGCTGTTTTGCGACGCAATTGCGATAAATTGTGGTTGCGACGATATTCTCAGCGACGCAGTCATTGCGTCGCTAATGCATCGCAATAGCATGTTTAGCGACGCATTAGCGACGCATTTGGGCGTCGCAATATTTTTTTTTTCTTGTAGTGAAATATGTCATCCATAATTGATATTTCGATTATTTTTTTTTCCATATAATTGTTTTTGAGAGAAAGATTGGACTTGTCCAGTTAAATTTATTAAGACTTTGACTAGAAAACAAAGCTATGAATCCTAAAGCTATGCAACCACACCAAAAGAGCAACTAAAGCTTTCTTGCTGGAAATAATTAGTACAGGCATAATCCCTCTTCTCTTTTGACTGACACTATCAAGCAAATATTTTGAAAATGAAACAATCTATTCCCAATCCTCATATGCTCCTTTAGTCTGATCTCTGAAAAATCCCATTATTTCATAACACCAAGCCATTGTGTATAATTGTAAGACTTGGAATTGAGGAGTGACTGCAACTCTATATTATCCTAAGACCAAGCATTAGTTAATGACTTTATCCTACTTGCAAAGAATATCTATGAGAAGAAATATAACCAGATAATGCTGAGTAAGTGTGTGTTCAGGACTTCTTTAACCATTGGCAATTTCTGATATGAAGTGCAAACCCACATCTAATATTTAATGGTGATCTTCCTAAATTCCAGCCTCTGTTTACCAAACCTAAGCGTCGCAGCAGGTCTTCTTTGGCCAAATCAGGTTCTTATGGTCTTCAAAGGCACTGTTCTCTTGTGTGGAAAATATGGAACTTGTAATACAAAGTTCAAGCTATGGTAGCACGGCTGTTGGTTCTGCATTGTTTAATCTCTCATGCTGATTGGCCTCTTAGAAGAAGAATCACAATTTCAATTGTTGTGGGGCTTTCATTTACCACATCCTTTTTGAGAGAAACTTCAATAACAGTGCAGTTTTGCTCCATGGGGACATAAATAAATTTCAATAACTTTAAAGCCTGATATTAATATATCATAAATCATTTGCTCATGACAAGAATCTTAACTGATTTTTCCTTCAGAAAGAGACCTCCTTTGTTTCAAAAAACTATATTAATGGGGCAATGATCACCTATGAGTACTACAGTAAACCTACAGTCAAAAAGACTGTCAAAAGGTTTGGGGTCACTAGACAGGGCTGAGTCTTCAAGGGATCCGCAAGAGCTTCAAAAGATGCTTAGGGTTGAAGCAGGATGACTTCTGGTTATGGATCAAATCTTTGCTTTTATTTTCAAGTTGCAAAGAAACAAATCATTCAATTAACTAGCTATTTGTTCTCAGAAAATTATCTGACAACTTTCTAGAGTAGACCCCTGTCCAGGTGGTCAACAGCAAACTTAAAAGGTTTTGAATCTATTTCTTTACATAAAGAAGGGTGCTGAAGATAGAAACCCTGTGCAGTCAAATAGAGAACACTGACAGGAGATTAAAAAATAAAGCTGATTTATGACAAAGTTCAGTAATAAAGTAACAGACAAGCTAATAAGTCCATTCAAAGAAAATAAAATGTTGAAAGACTCTATTCATTCTTTGAGCCGTTAGACTCTCTTAATAATTCTTAAAGGTTGGTTTGGTAGCTAAAGGGAACCTTGGTATAATATAGATATGCTTTTCCAGTATTGTTGTCAGCATGGGCACTGACACGAGAGAATTGTTGGATGATGAGCCAGTCTGGGCGTCCCCTAAGGCATCTCTCAAGGAGGTGGACATTGCAATCTAGGATCAACTCGAGGCTGTCTTGATTAAGGCGTTGCCGTTCTTGGAGAAGTCCAAAAATCCATTCTGAAGGCTGTCCATTGCTTCATCAGTCAGAATTAGGCGTTGCAGTGCATCCAGATTCTCCACATACCTCAATGCTGGGCAATTATGTATGCGTAATGTCTTTATAGCAGGTAAATTGGAGACCGTTTCCAAACAGCGGTTGTCAAACATGTCCAGCGAATATGATAGAAAGGGGAAATCCTGGACTCGTCTCAAGTTGTGGGCTCCTTCAATTTTCAAGCTCTGCATCATGGTGGCTTGCTGAAGGCCTTGGGGAAGAGCTCTCAGCATGGGACAGTTAATAAGATCCAACATCTTTAGACGAGGTAGTAGCAATGGTGACTGTGATGCTGCTTGTCCGCTCATTTCCCATTCTTCCCAGTTAGGCATATCTGAAAATCGCACGGCTTCGAGCTTGGGAAAGATGGTTGGCATTTCCGTATATGACCCCTACCTTACACCACTACAGAGAAATTCTTGGCCAACTGATACGACTGCAGATGCACCCTTGATAAGAAGGCTCAGCTGGGGCAACTGACCTAGTGATGGAAGCTCTTGGCATGACTCACAATTTAAGAGAACCAAACTTTTTAGATTGGGAAGAGAATTTGCCGAAGACGATGACATCATCCAGCCAGGATACCTCCGACCAAAGAAGTCAGTTACGCAAAGATCTTCTAAGCATCTCGAAGGGGTCAAGCTCTCGAAGACCTCCTCGATCTGATTGATCTCCGTTCTTGTGTACGGACGATGATCGACCTTTTGATTTTGTCGTGTGCAGCATAGCTCTAATTTCTTTAAGTTCGTTTTATTATACAGAATTGGAGCCTCATTTGATGCCCTCTCCAATCTGTATATCTCGAGATATCTGAGGCGGGATAGAGAGTTCAACTCTTCCAAGTTACAGCCTTGTGCTTCCTGACTGCCATTCCCATCATCACCCACAACAAATCCTTCGACCTGATCAAGTTGTTTCAGATTTCCAATTCCTTTCGGCAGAAAATTCAATGGCGTGCCTGCAACACCAAGACATGTAAGATTGAACAGCCCAGTGATGCCCTGAGGAAGGGTCCGAAGGCACTTGCAAGATGCGAGTTTCAGTATCTGTAGGTTTGTAAGGCAACAAATCGATTCCGGCAGCGTAGAAATGCTTGTATGATCAAGATCTAGGAGTCTCAGGTGTACCAACTTTCCTATTGAATCTGGGATGCTCTTAATACACGTCCCATTGAGATACAAGACACGGAGATGAGTTAGTCTCCCAAGTGAAACATTATCAAAACTTGATGGGCTCCTTAATAGGATGAGGGTCCTCAAACAATCCTGTTTTATTACTGAAACGGGGACTGTTGCCATCTCTCCTTCTTTTGCAATTGACAAGCGTCGAAGCTTCGACGCAGGGGCAGGTTTTAATCCATCCACGTCTCCATGAAAGCTTTCATCTCCTGACAAAGAGATCGCAAGAGATCGCAAGAGATCATGTATACGACATTTTTTCCCACTTAAATTTGGTTCGAGCATGTTCCTCCTCATCAACTCTCTATAGTATTGCTCTGCTATCTCTTCCATGGATGAACCTTCTTGAGATTTCACAAACCCTTCAGCCACCCAGAACCTCACAAGGTCCCTACCAAAAGAGCAATAGTCTTCCGGGAACAGAGCGAAGTAAAGAAAGCATTGTTTGAGCTCAGACGGTAAACCCTCGTAGCTCAAATATAAAGCTCCCCTAAGCTCCTCAGGAAGGTTGCTCATGGACCATGCATCACTTCTAAGAACTTTTCTCCATTCATTCTTGTTTTTATCCTTCGTAGCCAAGAGGCCAGCGATCGTCTTGATTGCAAGCGGAAGACCATGGCACTTTCGAATAATTTGAATCCCTATATCACTTAACATCTCCATCTCTGCCTCCTCCCCACTTGCAAACACTTTCTTGCAAAGGAACTCCCAACCAGAATCCTCCGGCAATTCCTTCACTTTGTGGGTGTGTAATGCCCCCATTATCCTGACAATATTTTCATCTCTAGTAGTAACTAAGATCCGACCAATGGCTGCACCACTTTGAATGGGATTTCGAAGTAAATCAACCCACACATTCGCCTGCCATACATCATCCAAGACAAGAAACAAACGCTTTCCAGAAACAGCCTTCATGAGTATAGGTAGGAGTTCTACTTTCGTACTCGCTTCTCCATGACTCTCACCTGCCTGCCTTATCATTTGTTTCAGCAACTCGATCTCTGAAAAATTATATGAAAAATTCTGCCTTATCATATTCGAGGCTGAAAGTTGCCTTCTATCCTTGGATCGTTGAATATCTTCTGAGCAAGTGTCGTCTTGCCTATTCCCCCCATTCCGACAATGGCAAAAGTACAGCACTTTTGTTTATCTTTGGTAACCAACATCTCCACAAGACCGTTGGTAGCATGCTCAATGTCTCTTCCTACAACGTCAAATTCAACAAGAGGAGAGGTCTGTCTAAGATCCACTCCACTCGCATGGATATTTCTGTTACTGCGCTCTAGCCTGGGAACAACTATTTTATCCTCCGTGACCTCCTTCAGTCTTTCGTTCAAAGTTTTAATTCTACAGGCAATTTCATGGGTAGGTTTCAAATCACTACAGCTAGGTAGCTTAGAGAACAGATGGCTTACCCCCCAATACGAAGCCATCGATGTCGATGCCTGATCGTCGAACGATCTCCATCTCTTTTCACCCTTAATTCTGCAGAGGTCCATGATATCGTCAGCATCATACATGATATCTTTCAACTTGGCCACCCAAGTGCTAATGGCTGGATCTTGGAGCTGCTTGCTCTCTGCATCGTCCAGGAGGCCTCTTACGCTCTCCAACATCTCTTGAAGCCCTTCGAGCTCGTCCTTCACTCCTAACCCCATCCCCACTCTTTCCTCGATAAAATGAACTAGCATAGAAACATATCTCTCAACGAAAGCATCTAAGTTCATCGCCATCTTTTTTTCCTCTGGATTCCAACTTCTTCTTCCTCAGGAACCACACAGCTTCACATCTTATCAGATTATTAGCATATATGTGATATCTGTGTTTGTGTGGGTGTGGGTGTGTGTGCGTGTGTGTGTTTGTGGTGGGAAAGGGGTGGAGAAAGCAGACAAATATATATTTGTTTATTTGAGACCACACAACTTCACTTCTTATCCGATTAATCTTAGCATATATGTAATATACGTTTGTGACCGTGTGCGTTAGCGGTGAGGAAGGAGGGTAGAGAAACTAATAATATATTTTTTATTTAAAAATTAATTAGTAATATATTTTTTTATTTTCTAATTAATTTAATATTAATTTTGATTATTTTTTTATTTTTATATTAATTATACTTGTGTGGGGGACGAATACTTTTACAAAACTTTTATATTGGTGTGGAAGGAGAATGGAGCTGCAAAATAAGATTAAGAATCAAAATAAGTCAAAACAACTAGATTAATTCTAATACCTTATGATAAAGAAATTTGCAATGCAACAATTTTATTATTATACCAATAATTTTTTTAAATATTAATAATGATATATCATATTATCATAAAATTATTAAAAATAGATTATTCATGTTTTTAGGATAATGTTTTGCTGTATGTGTCAAATCAAAAGCTAAAGTTGTAGCATGCTAATAAATCAGATAATTAACCTATCAAATAATTAGATTCGAAATGAAGGCAATGAAATGAATAATTAAAAGAGATATCCACATAAGATAAACTTGAAAGGCTTTCGATTCCATCTCCTAATTCACCAAAAAAGTTATTGCTTATCTAAAGTGTTAGGAATAGTGTCCTTGAAATCAGATGTATTTATACTTTTAATTTTTTAAATTAATAAAAGAAGCATTTTTCTTTAATCTTATTTCTTTTATATAAAAAATAAATGTTTATAAAAATTTAAAATATATTATGAGGCTATAATTTTAGTATAATGTATACAAGAGGATTAAAATATATCCGTAATTAATCAAAGTATGGATCTTCTATCGCTAATCAATAATACGGTCCATGAACATTATGAATGTTACAATCTTATCCGAATTGTTATATAGAAATACTTAGTAGAGGTATTATATATAATAAGATTATATAGGACTTGGATCAATATAATTTGAATCTTTATTTAAGTATCATTATAAAGATTCAATCTATGTCACAAGATGATCATATGTACAATGACCTTAATCCTGACTTAATCATAAACTCCTTGATTGTGTTACTGGATCTTTTGATTGGTTCATTCAAGCCCATTTTATGTTGGGCCTAATACTTACATTTGGAGGTTCATAACACATTGGACTGAAAATGTGCTATAAAGATATGGAATCCATGTCTTTTAAAAAGAAGTTTAAATTAGTTCTTGATTAAGGAGCTAAACAGCATACGCGTAATTTATGATCTGATCATAAATTAAATGTTTAACTAGTGAATCAATGGTACTTAAGGAACAAGAGATAATTAGAAGGATAAAATGGTTATTTTACCTATCTCTAATTATGAACTAATTATAGAGGGTTGAATTACATATAAACGACTCAAGTTTTTGAATAAAACTTAATCTATAATTTTTAAGAGTGCAATCTCAAGTTTTTAGTAAAATAACTTTGAGATTAATAAATCAAATAAATAATTAAAGAGTTTTAATTAAGTTTATTCAAGTTTATTGGAGCTTAAAATTATGGATCCTTGGTCCCCATATTGTCTTAGGTTAATTGCATCGAATACTCTTGGATTGAATAATTAATATGATTAATTATTTATTTTTTTTAAATAAAATATTTATTGAAACTTTATAATAAAGTATTTATTATGAAGATAAATAAATAATTTGATTAATTATTTTTCTTAAAACTATTTTGGTACAATAAATTCATTATTGAATAAAATAAAAATGTGTTTAGATACATTGTTCATATAATAAGTTGATATGAATGGTGGCACATAAATATTATTATGGGACATCACACAAGAAATTTTTTGCTCTTGTAAATGGAGCATATTTTGAATCGTTGAAGAAAGAAAAATTTTAAATTTGATATTTTTGATAATATGTTTATTAAAAAAATTAAAAATAAATAAATAATAAATTTGATTTATTTATAACTAATATTAGATATTTAAAATTAATAATATCTAAAATTATTAAATAAAATTTGATAATTTAGATATTATTATATTTAATTTGAATATTATTTATAAATTAGTTGTAAATAAGAAAATAACTTTTTCCTTGATATGCTTAAGCGGTTAATGTGCATGTGTAGAGAATTATTCTCATGCGATCAAAATGAGTTATAATTGATAGAGGCTATCTAGATTAAATCAATTTAAAATAAATAAATTAATTAATTAAATAGATTTTTTTATTTATCTAGAGCCTATAAATATGTATAAGGTGAACTTTCAAAGAGTGTGATACAACGAAAGAAAAGTTTCTATATTTCTCTTTCTCCCTATGTGTGCCAACTCTTTTGTGAGAAATAGAGAAAAATAAGTGAGCCCACTCTCATGATTCAATACCAATCCTGAAAGATGTAAGGAAGACTTTAGTTTTATTTTTATTTTGTAGATACTTTGTACGTACCTTGGCCCGTAAACTCTATTATGTAATTCTTTCTCCATAGCTTCGAGTCCGATAGTAGGGCGCATCTGCTCCTTCAAGACCTCAACACTTGGGTATGTTTTATGTGTAGAAAAATTATATGATAATTTTTTTATATGACAATATTAATTTTATGCATGCTAAACGATCTGCATGTTTTCGCTGCACATATATATAATGATATATATATTTTTTCATTCCAACAATTGGTATCATAGTGCTTATGCACTGATATTAATATCGACATGATGTGTAATACGTGATATTCTTGACATGTTTGATAATATTTGATATTTGACTTGCATGTTTGGATGAGTACATAAATATTTGGTATTTGATATTTTTTAACCATGTACTTTTTTTTTTCTCGTGATTGCATTGAAAATTGCTTAAAAGTTGAGCATGGGATATAAAACCTGAGATTTGTGGGCATGGGATTTGATCATGTTTGTTTCTATCGTGCTCAACCTAGGGGTGATAAAAAAGGAAGGCTATTGGTAGAACCTCGAATCTCTTTCCTAATGGGCGTATGGTAGGGATATTAGGGATGAACCGCAAGGAAGGCTGCTGGTAGTATCTTAGTGCATTTGATTCAATGACCCAATTAGCACAATAGGCTGCTAACTTGCGTGGGGGCATTAAGGTGGCTTGAATGGCTAGTTACGTTTCTAGATATGTCGTTTCACATTCGTGTAGTGCAACAAGTTGGATTCAGGCGAAAGGTTGGAACTCTATTGTCCTCCTTAAAAGGAGGGCAAGTTTTGCATATGGCGTTGGGGTTTGGTTTTGAGAATAAAAAACCAACAAAAAGGATCTGAAATCAACATGTTTAACAATTTCCGACAATCTCATTGTAATTTTTTTAAAAACTATTGCCGTAGATATCTGTTCTTCAACTCGGATGCAGCCCGCCTATAGATCCGGTGTCGATCTTTCACTCGAATGGACATGCAAGATAGTCCTCTCATAGGGAATATTGGGGGTGGCCCCTATGAAAGACTCTTCAATGCCCGAGTCAGTGAAAATTCAAAGCAAGCAGATAAGAGGAGAAGGCTCTTGCAGAAGAGTCCCTTAAGAATGGCCTTCGAGAGCTCTAAATGCTCTGGTTGAGCTTCAATGGATTCTTCAATGAGAGAGTGAATGTACCTAAAAAGTTCTTGGAAAAGATATTTATAGACTGTCCGAATATTGGCGGGTTGCTTACCTGATTCCTCGAACATGTCTTAGGAGATGGGGAAATCAGAATGATTTAACTCTGATTCAAATCAGGTTTGTTACCAGGCCGGTGAGATTCAAATCCTGTTTGTTAGAGGATCAATGACTAAAGAGGCTATTTGATGCTTTAAGATTCGACGATTTATAGACCCTAGGCCACAATTGGCATTATTGGCTTTATTTCCCTCTTAGGATGGTTGGGCGCCCACGTGGCTGGAATCTTGCCAGATAATCATGGATTTGAACTTCTATTAATTTTGAGGAATCCACTTTGAAAATCAAGCGATCGAGCTATCCGTCGTGTGAAGGATTCATCATGACGATAGGTAGCATGCACACTTGGGCTAGATGTGGGGGTAGTTCGGTTCCGCAAAGGTTCAAAAATAGCTCAGTCTGGCGAAGGTATAAGGATACTTTGGTTTGGTTAAAGTATAAGGATAGCTCGGTTTGGCTGAGGTATAAGGATACTTCAATCTGGCCAAAGTATCAGGATAGCTCGGTTTTGTCGAGGTATAAGGATAGTTCAGTCTGGCCGAAGTATAAGGATAGTTCGGTCTGGGCGTGGTATGAGGGTACTTTGGTCTTGCTGAGACGTAGTGGCTTCGTCTTTTTTCGGACACGACAATTGGTGAGTCAGAAATCGAAAATGATCCCAACCTTTTCATCGTGCGCATGGATATTGACATAATAATGATTTTACCCCACATTAAAAACCAAATAATGTACAAATAAGTTCAATTTTGGGCCTTGATTTATGAAGTAAATTGGGCCTATGCCCACTCGGAGCAGTGTAGCCATAAGATGGCTGACTAGCATAAAATGTTGGGCCTGACCCAAGGCTCATGGTCATTAAAAATAAATTAAAATAATTTATTTAATAAGTTATTTTTTATATAAAAATTAAAGATACCCATCCTATGCATCATAACATGTGGCTCGTTGGATTATTTATTATTTTATTATAGTTTGAGAAATTAGACTAGGACTTATGAATAATGCACCCAATAAAACTTTTCATAAAATGTTATGGGTTTTTATAAAATTTCTTCATAAAATATTTAAAAGAAATTTAATGAATAATATTTTGTATATTTGTGAAAAGTAGAATACTTATGTTGATAGCTTTATCTAAGAAGATCGGTACTTTACTGTGTTTGGCCTTTCTTGGAAGCCGTTAACTAGGATCATTTGATTAATCATGATTATACATATTGTCTAGGGTCTTAGTTAATGGACAAAGATAATATTCTGATGAATAACAATTTGTATAGTTATGATAAGTTGAATACCTATGTTGATAGCTTTGTCTAAGGAGATTGGTACTTAAGTGTGTTGCTTGTGACCCACCTGTTGGGCCCATGGCCCAATTAGTTTAGCCCATTAGGGCAAAAGGGAGCGCTACTCCTTTTTTCTGCTAGGATTTTGGTTTTCTCTTTTTTAAAGGAGCAGCCGTCTCTACTCCTTTTTCTGCCAGGATTTTTTCTTTCTCTCTTTAAAAGGAGCAGCCGTCTGGGAAAAAGAGGTGGAGCAGGTAGCGGGTATTTCTCTTTTTTCTAGGAGTGTGAATTGCTAGGAGAAAAGAAGGAAGGGCTGCTGCTTGGTGCTTGACTATGTGGGAGAACTTCCACTCCAGGAATCATGTGAAGGTGCTGCAGAAGAAAAACAAGAGAAGAAGAAGAAGAGAAGGGAAGAAAATAAGGAGGTAACACAGGAGACCGTATTTTTTGGTGACGTAATCCTTATATCCCTCTTATTCTCTTGTGATTGTTTCTCAAGTCCTGGAAAGGGACTTTGAGACTTGGATATTTATTATTCTATAGTGGATCTTCTTCTCTGGCTTGCCCGTGGTTTTTTTCCTTTATCTTGAAGGGATTTTCCACATAAATCTTGGTATTTCTGTGATTATGTGGTTTGTGCATTTTTTATTTATTATTCCGCTGCTATTATGGTCTGCTAGTATTTGCTCGTATACGGATTCTTTTCCATAAACTGTTATCATAGCCTATGAATTTTTGTGTGCGAGCATGGAGGCCAGTAATGTTTCCCGCATGATCAGTCTGAACAGAAACAATTGGATGATATGAAAACCGAGGATAGAGGATCTCTTGTATTGCAAGGATCTATATGGACCTTTGGAAGGGGTCAAAGCAAAGCCTGTTATAATGACAGATGATGCTTCGATCATGTTACACTACAAGAAAATTCAGCTTTAGCGATGCCAAATTGCGTTGCTATTGTGTCGCTAAATCCATTTAGCGATGCATTAGCAACGCAATTTGGGCATCGTTGTCAACCTCGTCGTAATATGCAATCCATCGCAATTGCATCGCTAAATAGCAATGCCCAATGATGCCAAAAATTGCATCGCTAATTTGTGGCTAAATTACAATCATCGCAATTTAGAGACTCATTAGCGATGCAAAGTTGCGTCGCAATTTTGCAACTAATTACGTCACAAAATTGTGACAAAATATTGCGTCGTAATTTTTCGATGCCAAGCCTAGCATCGCAAAATTGCAATGCCATGCATGGCATCGCAAAATTAATTTTAATTAAATTTATTAATAATATTTTAAAAATAATTATGATAAAAAACTTTCATCACAATAGCATCGCTAATTAATTTTTTTATAAAATTTAAAATATTATAAATTAAACCTACTATACAATTTCATTGCATTTTAATATAGATGAAACATTCATCACAAAATTTTTAAAAATATATAAAAAATTAGTATATTAATATTTTAAAGTTTTCATATACAAAACATAAAAAGTAAAGAAAAAAATACATTAAGAATCCACAGTATCACGATCACGTGAAGGCTACGGAGGCTAGAATGAACCCTGCGACATGAGGTGAACCAAATCTTGCATTTGATGCATCTACTCTCTCATGTCTACAAGCTCTAGCTGAAGGCCTCCCGTGCGCTGGTCGAGCTCCTGCTGAAGCTCTCCCGTGCGTTGCTCGGACTTCTGCCGAACCTCCTCCAAGATAGATCTCTGAATGTCGTCTAAATACTCGGCAGGAATATTGCTAGGATAGTTGTTGGCCCAGATGACAACCCAAGAGGGGGGAGGGGGGGGTGAATTGGGTTCTTTAAAAAATTTAAACCTTTTGAAATATTTGTTTGCTTAGTGTGAGTGAAAGTGAATGCAGATGCAAAAACAAAATACAATCAATAAGATAGAGATAGAGATAGAGATAAAGGAGACATGACAAACACAAAGATTTTATAGTGGTTCGGTGTATCCAACACCTACGTCCACTCCCAAGATTCACTTGGGTCCACACTATAATCTTCCTTGATTACAGCTGAGTTGTTTTACAAGCTCACAACTCAAACTTGTTGTTTTCCCGGGATCATAACGAACCCAGCCGTTTTTCGGGCTCACCAGCAAAAACCCTAACACAAGCTATACCAAGCTTGTACGAGGTAAGACTACCTCCACTAGTTCAATCCCCCAGATTGAACTAGACACAAACAACAGAAATATTATTTTTCAAGTACACAGCTCCTCAATGAGCAAATAATCAAATAAATGAATAAGGTTTAGAAAAGCCTGATTTGAAGTTGGTTGGCTTTTGAGCTTTTCTTCTTTTCTTCTTTTCTTCTTCTCCTTGCTAGATTGAATCAAGCCTCAGCTTCGATTCTTCACAGTTGAAGCAGTTGAGAAGGATTGAAAAGCAAGAAACTGGTCCTCTTTCTCCAATTTGGGAAATCCACCAAAACTTTGATTTGAATGCCTTGGATTCCTCTTGAGCTTTTTGGAGTGGAGTGGATTTGAGCTAGAAGGTTTTTCTCTTGAGATTCAGGCTCTCTCTTTTTCGGATTTTTGGATTGGGATTTCTCTATTTCTGTTTTTCCTCTATGTTTTTCCGTTTCTTCTGTTCTATTCGTTCTTTTTTTGAATAATAGTCTTCCCTTTTTATAGATTTCTTTCAAGCCATTTTTGGAAGAAAACTATCCGTTGGAGTGTACCTTGCAACACAATATATCCGTTAGAAATAAAGTAAAATAGAAATATTACCGTTAGAGCTGATCTGGCAATTTGATTTTTCGTTCCAAGTGGGTTGGAGTCGACTCTAACTTTTCTGGAGTCGGCTCTAACTCGAAACACTTTAATCCGTTAATTCTGGAGTCGTCTCTGACTTTTCTGGGGTCGACAAGAAACTTTTCTGGAGTCGACTCTAATAGACCCGGAGTCGACTCTAAGTTGGGGCCAGAAAAATCAACGTTTTGTCTTTTCTGTGAGAGTCGACTCTCACAGTCTCGGAGTCGACTCTAACTTCCGTGCCAGATACTGGAGTCGGCTCTGTGATTCTCGGAGTCGACTCTAATGTCTGCAATCTTACCTAGACATTAGATTCGATCCAGAACAAGATTTAACTCCTGATTTTGATCATTCAATTGACTTATAATCTGAAAAACTTAATCAAAATCATTAGAGCCTTCAATTGTTATACTCAAATAGTTTTGTTAATCATCAAAATCATCAATTGGGTCAACAATCTCCCCCTTTTTGATGATAACAAAAACTTTGAGTATATGCATTCAAAAAATTCATTCGAACTAAAGATTATAGTCATTTTAAAGCTTAAAACATTTTTAATGAAGGATTTGATGCCAATATTCAAAGTGAACTTTTTTTTAAAAATTATGCATGAGTTCTATATAAGCCATCAATTATGAACATTTAAACTAAATGTACAAAAATTGCAATTAAGCTTGTTGTTAAGCTCCCCCTGCATTGAATAGCTCCCCCTATATATAAAAATCGAATTTTGATTAAAATTTCAAGTCTCTTTCTTTTTGCATAAACAATCATCTCTCATTAAAATTTCAAGTCTCTCTTTTTTTGCATATTCAACCATCTCTCCCCCTTTTTTGTTATCAGCAATAAGGAGAGTATTAGATAAAGAAAGTTACTAGAGAAAAATTGTTGGTTTAATAAGACATAGGGATTCAAGCAGTCAATCATAGACAGATTTGAAAATGTGTAATTGCATTACATAAGTAAGAAACATTACATAAGTTGATTCAAGTACATTTCAAAGTGAGATACATAGATACTCAAAATTCCTAAATACAAACTATCAAGATAAAGTAAACCTAAGATACAAAAGAGTATCAAAATCAAAATCAAAGTCAGATATGTTTGAATACAATTTTCTTCAAGTGACCTATGATTTCCATTACATCATCTTTTTGAGATTTCTTAAAATTTTCAAGACAAGCTTCAATCTGTGAGACTGCAAGGTCAATGTCCTTCTTCAGTTGACCAGTTGCATGAACATAAGATCCCGAGCCATCAGCAATGCCTTCCATCCTTTCAAAGATTTTGTGAAGTTCAGCACCAAAGGATTCAACAAAATTGCTTATGGAAAAGGAAATCATGTCAAGTCTCGAGTTAAGTTCTTCTTTTAGCTGATTGAAGTCTTCTTTTAATTGAATAATCTCATGAGATCTCTGACTGTCATATTCAGTAAGCAAGGCTCTCAACTGACCAATCTGCTCATCAGAGAATCTCCTAGAAGCAGTAACAGACAGATGTGGAGGAGAGGGAACTGTGCTCGGTCCAGCCTCTGAAGGTCCAGCTGTAGATGGTCCCGCAATAAATGGATCAGGGACTGATGGTCCCGCAGTGGATGGTCCATGGATATTTTCTACTCTGGCCTCTTCAGTTCTATCTCTCTCAGCTCTTTCTTCTCGTCCTCCTTTCATCCAGATACCATTTAACTTCTTGAAGCCCATCCGATGAATAGTAGAAATACTATAATAGTCAGTGTGCCTTAATTTCCTTAGGGGTTCATTATCCATAATTAGCACACCTTGGCTTCTAAAGATTAATGTCAGAACCATACCATATGGCAGTGTAGATCTTTTCTTTGTAGCAGCCTTTGCCATATAACCAATCATCATGCCAGCTAGGTTGACTGGCCTTCCAGTTATTATACAATCCATCAAAAGAATGTCTCGCTCCGAGACGTACTCAAATCTACCAATTTTGGTGAATAAAATTCTTCCACATATGTTGTGTAGTAACCTGAGCTCCAGATTTAATTGATTAGCAAGAATTTTCTCAAACTCGGTTACATTCCTCCCTAACATTCTTGACAATGCACCACTTCTATCTTCATGCTGATATTCCATAATACCAATTATGGGCATTTCCAACAAATTTCCAAGGATTTCAGCGGTTATTGTAACTCTAGTACCTCTCACAATACTGACTAAACCACCTTCTCCTCTACTCAAATCATTGTAAAATTCTCTGACTAGTGCAGGATAAGTGGAGATATCTAATGAACAAATCTTTTCCCACCCCATTTCTTTTAAACATCTTCCTATTGAAAAGCCCTCCGAATCGAAGAAATCAAAGTTGACCTTCCTTCCAGTTGTAATAGTCTTACCGGCTAGATGATCTACTTTGGTTGAAGAGGGTGAAGGAGGGGAATCTTCTTGAGTGGCCGAAGAGGAGGATGGCGAGGGTTGCCTCCGAATCGTGCATCGCCTCGTGGGAACGGACGCTCCTCCGATGAAACCGCGCCTCTTGGGTGCCATTGAGAAGATTGGAATGTGTAATCAAAGGTTTTGAGAAGATTGGGGAGGTTGGAAAGGCTTTGGAACTCCTTGGAGGGGTTTTGGGAGACGGATAAAATGATTTGGGGTCGACTCCGCCTTTTTATTTTTGACCTAGTTCGACCTAGAGTCGACTCCCGAAAACTGGGTGTCGGCTCCGAACCAGAAAGTCTGTCAGCGCTCGAATTAGAGTCGGCTCTACAGAAGCCGGAGTCGGCTCTAATTGCTTAGACAGAACATCAAAAACTAAGGTATCGACTCCACAAACTGTTAGAGTCGACTCTAACAGTTTCAGAGATAAAAAATCAAGTTTTAAGTATCTGAAACTATTCAAATTAATCATCAAATTCTAGATACATGTTCCTTAGCAATTGGGGAAACAATGAATCAAGATCTAGATAGATTTCCTTATTGAATATCGAGATTTTTCAAGAAATTGACGAAATCTAGATAGTTGTTCTTAAGAGTTTCAGAAAATTATTCCAAAGGATCACAAACTCCTAATTCTCCTCTAAGATAACAAAATCTCTCTTCACTTAAGGGTTTTGTAAATATATCTGCCAGTTGTTCTTCAGTATTCACATAATCAAGACAAATTTCATTATTGGCAACATGTTCTCTTATAAAGTGATATCTAATTTCAATATGCTTTGTTCTTGAGTGTTGAATTGGATTTTTAGTTAGATTGATTGCACTTGTATTATCACATCTTATAGGTGTCTTATCAAGTGTGATACCATAGTCTTCAAGTTGTCTCTTAATCCATAGGATTTGAGCACAGCAACTTCCAGCAACATAAGCAGTAGATAATGCAACCGAATCCATGAGATTAAGTTATCCTAAAAATTGGCATGCACCACTTGTGCTTTTTCTATCTAACTTACATCCAGCATAATCAGAATCAGAATAAGTAATCAGATTTAATGTTGAGTCTCTAGAATACCATAAACCTACATTTTTTGTTCCACTAAGGTATCTAAGAATTCTTTTAACAGCAATTAAATGTGATTCTTTAGGTTCAGATTGAAATCTAGCACATAAGCAAATAGCAAACATTATGTCTGGTCTACTTGCAGTTAAGTAAAGTAGGGATCCGATTATACCTCGATAATATTTTTGATCAACCTTCTTACCTTCTTCATCTTTGTCCAGCTTACATGAAGGACTCATTGGTGTTCCGAGGGGTTTGATTGATTCCATACCAAACTTCTTTAGAATTTCTCTTGTGTACTTTGTTTGGTTGATAAAGATTCCCTCTTTGCTTTGTTTGATTTGGAGTCCAAGGAAGAAATTGAGTTCTCCCATCATGCTCATTTCAAATTCTCCCTGCATTAACTTAGCAAACTCTTGACATAGAAGATTGTTAGTAGCACCAAATACAATGTCATCAACATAAATTTGAACTACAAGTAAATCTTTATCTTTTCTTTTCAAAAACAATGTTTTATCAACATTTCCTCTTATAAAATCATTTTCAATCAAAAATTTACTTAGTCTATCATACCAAGCTCTAGGTGCTTGTTTCAAACCATATAAAGCTTTGTGCAATTTAAAAACGTGATTTGGAAATTCATGATCTTCAAATCCCGGTGGTTGTTCAACAAATACTTCTTCATTTATTAATCCATTTAAAAATGCACTTTTGACATCCATTTGAAATAAATTAAAGTTCATGTGACATACAAATGCAAGCAATAGCCTAATGGCTTCTAATCTAGCTACATGTGCAAAGGTTTCATCAAAATCAATACCTTCTTCTTGATTATATCCTTTTGCAACTAATCTAGCTTTGTTTCTAATTACTATGCCATTTTCATCTAGTTTATTTCTAAAAACCCATTTTGATCCTATAACAGAATGATCTTTAGGTCTTTCCACTAATGTCCATACATTATTTCTAGTGAATTGGTTTAATTCTTCTTGCATAGCTAACATCCAATTATTATCTTTTTCAGCTTCTTCAATGATTTTAGGTTCAATTTGGGAAACAAATGCAAGGTGATTACTAATATTTCTCATAGATGATCTAGTTCTTATTCCTTGAGATGGATCACCTATAATCAATTCCTTGGGATGACTATAAGCGTATCTCCAATCTCTTGGTAGATCTATATCATTATGATTAGTATTAATAACATCAGCATTAGGCGAATCATTATCTTTAGCTTCTTGTTCATGATCTGAAGATACATCAATATTAAGTTTTTCAAGATTGTTTTCGAGAATGTTTGTATCTTCCTCATCATCAATCCTTTTGGAACTTGATGCTAAAGATTCGTCAAATACAACATGAATAGATTCTTCAACAATTAAACTTCCTTTATTGAACACTCTATATGCTTTACTAGTTATTGAATAACCTAAGAATATTCCTTCATCAGATTTTGCATCAAATTTACCTAAGTTATTTTTACCATTATTATGAATAAAACATTTACAACCAAATGCATGAAAATATTTAATGTTGGGTTTTCTATCATGCCATAATTCATAAGGTGTTTTCTTTAAAATAGGTCTTATTAATGCTCTATTTAGGATGTAGCACGCTGTGTTAATAGCTTCCGCCCAAAAGTATTTTGGGAGTTTACTTTCACATAGCATGGTACGGGCCATGTCTTCTAGAGTTCTATTTTTCTTTCAACTACTCCATTTTGTTGAGGGGTTCTTGGTGCAGAAAAATTATGATTAACACCATTTTGATTGCAAAAACTTTCAAATAAGTGATTTTCAAATTCAGTTCCATGATCACTTCTTAGAGACACTATGGTAGTGTTTTTCTCATTTGTTACTTTCTTGAAGAATTTCAGGAATATCGAGAAAGTCTCATCTTTGTGAGCTAAAAACATTACCCAAGTGAATCTAGAGTAATCATCTACTATCACAAGACCATATTTCTTTCCTCCTAGACTTGTGGTTCTAGTTGGTCCAAAAAGGTCCATGTGAAGTAGCTCTAATGGCCTAGAAGTTGAAACAACATTTTTAGATTTAAAAGAACTTCTCGTTTGTTTTCCAAACTGACATGCATCATATATTTTGTTATTTTCAAAATCTATTTTAGGTAGTCCTTTTACTAAATCCATTCTAATTAGTTTTGAAATCAGGTGTGTGCTTGCGTGACCTAATCTTCGATGCCACAACCAACCAATCTCATTCATATTAGCATTATTAGCAACTAAGCAATGATTAGTAGACAAATTGTCTAAGTCAATCAAGTATACATTGCCATTTCTATTTCCAATAAAAATAATGCTATTATCAATGGGATTAGCAACTGTGCATATAGAAGATTCAAATGATACTTTAAAACCTTTGTCACATAATTGACTAATGCTAATTAAATTATGTTTCAAACCATCAACATATAAGACATTTTCAATATATGTGGAGGGAGTTATTTGAATGTTACCAAACCCCAAGATTTGGCCTTTGCCATTGTCCCCAAATGTAACTATTCCTCCTCTTTTGCTTTCGAGGGTGATGAATTGATCTTTGTCACCCGTCATGTGCCTTGAGCAGCCGCTATCAAGATACCACTTTCGCTTTGATCTTTTGGCTGCAAGACACTCCTGCAAAGATGATCAAGTCTTATGTTTAGGTACCCAAGCTTTCTTGGGTCCTTCATGGTTAGTAGCAATAAAAACTGTTCCTTTTGGAACCCATATTTTCTTTCCTTTAATATTTAAGTTTTTATTAGGTTTTAGAATTTTACATTCATAAGATTTATGTCCTTTTTGATTACATTTAAAGCATGTAAAATTACTTTGGCCAGTACGCACAAAAATATTTTTCAGTGATTTTTGTTTTCTAATAGTGTTATACCCTAATCCGGCTTTGTCAAAAACTATTTTTTGACTATTTAATAACATGTCCAATTTAGTTGAGCTTAAGGTAAACTTATCAACTATGTTCTTATATTTTTCAACCTCTTTCCTTAGTTTATCATTTTCATTGAAATTAATTCTTTTTCTTTTACCAAAATTTCATTTTCAGATTTAAGTTTCTTAACTTCATTATTAAGATCTTCCTTTTCTTTAATGAAAGTTGAATTTTCATTTTTCAAAAGCTTGTATTTCTTTTTCAAAACCTTGAAATCACCGACAAGTTCATTAAAAGCATCAAATAATTCATCAAATGCAAACTCATCGCAAGGGTTATCGGAACTTACCTCATCGTTGTCGTCCGCCATAAAACATACATTTGCGACTTCCTTTTGTTCTTCTTCTTCGGAAGAAGATTCTTCGCTATCACTCCAAGTTGCCACATAAGCCTTCATTTTCTTTTTGTAGGCTTTCTTTAATTTAGGACATTCATTCCTAAAGTGCCCCGGTTTATTACACTCAGCAAGTCAAGGGGTCTTTCTCTTTTTCTTTGTCCTTGTCCTTGTTCTTATCCTTTTCTCCTTCCCACTTTACTTCAAATTTCTTCTTGTGGAAGGGTTTCTTTCTCATGAATCTTTTAAACTTTTTAGCTAAGAGAGAAGTCTCTTCATCATCATCATCATCATCATCGCTGCTGCTCTCTTCTTCTTTTGCAGCTTTGAGGGCAATTACTTTCTTCTTCTTTGTGTCCTCCTCTATGTGCTGCTTCATTGTCAACTCATGGGTCATAAGTGATCCTAGAAGCTCCTCTAAGGGCAGAGTGTTGAGGTCCTTTGCTTCTTGGATTGCTGTCATTTTGGTTTCCCATGATCTTGGTAGTGACCTAAGAATTTTTTGAACAAGTTTTGAGTTAGTATATGTCTTACCAAGACTTTTTAAACCATTTACAATATCTGTAAATCTAGTATACATGCATGCAATGGTTTCAGATTGTTCCATGCTAAACAACTCATATTTATGAACAAGAATATTAATTTTAGATTCTTTTACTTGGTTGGTACCCTCATGGGTAACCTCTAATCTATCCCAAATCTCCTTTGCGGAATTACATGTGGAGATTCTATTAAATTCATTTGCATCTAAAGAGCAATATAAAACATTCATGGCTTTAGCGTTAAGCTGTGCCATCTTCCTATCATTATCATTCCAGTCCCTTTCGGGCTTAGGAACAATAGTGCCATCAATAACATATGTGGGTGTACTAGGTCCATTAATTATAACACCCCATAGTTTATAGTCAGAAGCTTGAATGAATATCCTCATTCTAGCTTTTCAATATGAATAATTTGAACCATTAAATAGTGGAGGTCTATTCGTAGAATGACCTTTAGCAAATGATCCAATTTGAGCTGCCATTTGGATCTTTAGCACTTGATCGTGTGATCAAAATCTAATGAGCACTAGCTCTGATACCAATTGTTAGCCCAGATGACAATCCAAGAGGGGGGGGGGGGGAGGGGGGTGAATTGGGTTCTTTAAAAAATTTAAACCTTTTGAAATATTTGTTTGCTTAGTGTGAGTGAAAGTGAATGCAGATGCAAAAACAAAATACAATCAATAAGATAGAGATAGAGATAGAGATAAAGGAGACACGGCAAACACAAAGATTTTATAGTGGTTCGGTGTATCCAACACCTACGTCCACTCCCAAGATTCACTTGGGTCCACACTATAATCTTCCTTGATTACAGCTGAGTTGTTTTACAAGCTCACAACTCAAACTTGTTGTTTTCCCGGGATCACAACGAATCCAGCTGGTTTTTCGGGCTCACCAGCACAAAAACCCTAACACAAGCTATACCAAGCTTGTACCGAGGTAAGACTACCTCCACTAGTTCAATCCCCCAGATTGAACTAGACACAAACAATAGAAATATTATTTTTCAAGTACACAGCTCTTCAATGAGCAAATAATCAAATAAATGAACAAGGTTTAGAAAAGCCTGATTTGTAGTTGGTTGGCTTTTGAGCTTTTCTTCTTTTCTTCTTCTCCTTGCTAGATTGAATCAAGCCTCAGCTCCGATTCTTCACAGTTGAAGCAGTTGAGAAGGATTGAAAAGCAAGAAACTAGTCCTCTTTCTCCAATTTGGGAAATCCACCAAAACTTTGATTTGAATGCCTTGGATTCCTCTTGAGCTTTTTGGAGTGGAGTGGATTTGAGCTAGAAGGTTTTTCTCTTGAGATTCAGGCTCTCTCTTTTTCGGATTTTTGGATTGGGATTTCTCTATTTCTGTTTTTCCTCTATGTTTTTCCATTTCTTCTATTCTTTTCGTTCTTGTTTTTGAATAATAGTCTTCCCTTTTTATAGATTTATTTCAAGCCATTTTTGAAAGAAAACTATCCATTGGAGTGTACCTTGCAACAAAATATATCCGTTAGAAATAAAGTAAAATAGAAATATTACCGTTAGAGCTGATCTGGCAATTTGATTTTTCGTTCCAAGTGGGTTGGAGTCGACTCTAACTTTTCTGGAGTCGGCTCTAACTCGAAACACTTTAATCCATTAATTCTGGAGTCGTCTCTGACTTTTCTGGGGTCGACAAGAAACTTTTCTGGAGTCGACTCTAACAGACCCGGGGTCGACTCTAAGTCGGGGCCAGAAAAATCAACGTTCTGTCTTTTCTGTGAGAGTCGACTCTCACAGTCTCGGAGTCGACTCTAACTTCTGTGCCAGATACTGGAGTCGGCTCTGTGATTCTTGGAGTCGACTCTAATGTCTGCAATCTTACCTAGACATTAGATTCAATCCAGAACAAGATTTAACTCCTGATTTTGATCATTCAATTGACTTATAATCTGAAAAACTTAATCAAAATCATTAGAGCCTTCAATTGTTATACTCAAATAGTTTTGTTAATCATCAAAATCATCAATTGGGTCAACAATAGTGCAAACTGGAGCTTGATGAAAAAAATATCTAAAAGCTTTAGTGCCCAGACCATAGACCCTATGGTCTCGCGGCTGGGCACCAACAGCTTTCAAAAAATATGTCGACTCTCCTGTGGTGAGAGTTCGATGGGCAGCCTTCCATCAGTGAAGTCAACCTACGATGCCTGGGACTGAAGCTTCTCGATTCGTACCTTTGAATTATAAAATCAACGATAAATCAATCAATATATGAACCTGAATAAATTTTTAGAAATTAAAAAGATACAATATAAAGCTAATTTCTTACCCTAACCTTCCATGATCGTGCATCAATCCAGGAACCATCCTTCGTGGTGTGTGTTGCCCTGAATAAACGAAACTCATCAGGATCTCTACCCTCCTGCTTAGACTATAAACGCAGAAGAAATGATATAAATATAAGTATTTGTAAATAATTAAATTAGTAATTAAATTATTTATGTTTTTTTACCATACGACATCTGTGCTCCTGAATCAAAATGGATCCCGCAGTGTGGTAGGAGAGACCCATGCCATGATCGCCCTTCTCAGATCAACGGTTCATGCTGGCTGATGCAGACCTCCTGCACTAGGCCTCAGACTGCCACACCTGCTGCTAGTCATGCTAAATACCCTTCGATACATGCATAGTATGCTCACCCGATATCCTCCAACGATGAATCATATTGGAGTATCAGCGTGCTGCAAGACCATTCCATGCTACCCTAATGGCATCATGGATGGCAGGGTCCCACATAAACTTTTTCTGCATTGAAATAAACAGTTAGTTTAAAAATATATTAAGATTAAGAAATTTTATATCAGTGATAAATTGTACTTAATAAGTTTACCTGAAACTTTGAAAAATAAAACTTTCTCATGGCTGCAGATACATGGTGCCAATCGTGGCCACTGGGATCAGCACGGCTCAGAAATATGGTGCTGATCCGGCTCGATACAGTATGGTGCTCAATAAAGCTATTAAAAAAATACATGTTTATAAGTAATTAACTTAAAAATATAAACATATATTTATAATTAGTATATACTTACATCTCATCAGCATCCAGTTTAAGTACGGTGCGGTCGGTGTAGGAAGAACTCTCGAGTCTGTGCCGATCGGTTAAAGGATAATGCAGGATAACCATCGATGGCTAGAGAGATTGAAGGCTGTGCGATCTATGGAGATCTGAACTCTCCATCTCCAAAGCTCATGGGATCTGATGCGGCAGGGCTATGTCCCTACTCACTCTGTCTGTCGATGGTAGATCTACCTCGGCCCATCATACTGAAAATACTAAATATTCATGGAATATAATTATGAATAATGATTGAATATGTAACAATTTAACACTTATAAAAATAAATTGAAGTTGAATAAACCTCTATGTTTAATCAGTGTCATTTGTTTCATAAAATGTTGGTTCAACATCTGTCACGCCCCAGACCCAAATATTTTGAGCTAGGGTGACAACCCGCCGCGTGCCGGGAACGCAAGGCATCTTAAAAATCTTGATATACGATTCACATTGGGCAATAACAATGAAGACTAACCATAATACAAATGATAGTTATAAGTTTTGGGTTTCAAACCTTACAATCAAGTCATGCTAATAAAGTTGGGCTACAACAAGCCCTACACACAAACATAATAGGATTACACCAATGCAATGGTTCTCATTTTATTTATTAGAAGCTCCATCAACTCCGAATATCCATCATCAACCCTGAGGCTCTGAAAAACATTGTGAAGGTTTAATGAGTTTACACTCAATAAGTAAGCATATTATACAATCATATTATACTTGAATTATATTTAACATGCTATCAACATATGCATTTTGTCAACTTAATATAAATTGAACATTTGATAAGCATCAGAATATGCACTCTAGCAAACTCACTGTTTATGAATTATAGATTTCCTATGTGTTCCACGGCCCTGCAATACCTCAATCAGAGCACATCCTCCAGATGTGTGGCCATAAACATCTACAGAACATATTGTACGATGTGTGGGGCCATACCATAATAGAACACACTCTACGATGTATGTGGCCATAAGAAAATCAAACAGAACACATTGTAAGACATGTGGGGCCATACCATAACAGAACACACTCTACGGTGTGTGTGGCCATATAAAATCAAACAGAACATGTCTACAATATGTGGGGCCATATCATAACAGAATACATCTCCAGTATGTGTGGCCATATAAAATCAAACAGAACACATCTACAATGTGTGGGGCCATAGTAAAGGAGAACTGCGGCGACACATATAAATCTATTTAACATTTTCATCACAATTGCATCATGCATCTGTATCTCACAATATCTCACAGTGGTTTGCACAGTACAAGGAATGCATATAATCACCTCAATATAAACATGTCGTACATGCAGCCACATTTCTGGCATATACATCAATGAATCCCTTCTTACAATATTACCAACCACTATAATCATATAATTATTCATTTGTAATCCACAGTTCCATGCTACATAGACAATTCAGATAATTTATAAAAATGCATGCAAACTGTATATACTCAATTTATTAATTAAACAATTAAATTGCATAATAGTCTTACTTACCTCCTCCGCAAAATCCAAATGATGCACCAACTAATCATATGTCTGGGCACCTACAGGATTAATGTACATAATTAATTCACTGAAATCTAATTAATAAAATGACCCTTAAGACCCTACCCAGACTAGTTCATGGGCCCAACTTTGGGCTCCAATATCTCCCACTATACAAACCCAATTGGGGAAGTAAAAATACCCCAAGAAACTAGAATTCACCCAGATTCTAGCCATATAATTATTTTGCTAATCCCGACCTGTTACAGGGCCCAAAATTCAGCCCAAAATCAGCTCGCTGCACGGCCCAAAAGGCCCTGAACCGGCCGGCCCAGCCGGCCCGGTTCAACCCATAGCCCACCCGATCCCCTGTTTCACCGAACAGGGGACGGGAACCTTGCCGACGGCCAGGGCCGCCGCGGCCAAATTGAGGGCGGCTCGGCCGCCGGTGGTCGGGCCACAGCCGGCCACCGCCGTGGCCGACCGCCAAACTCTCTCTCTCTCCCTCAATTTCTCTCATCTTCTTCCACTCACCCGCGCGGCACGGTGCTGTGCCGGCGGCACGGCCAGCCACCTTGGCCGGCCGGACCTCCACCGAACGCACGCCTGGCGCCGGTGGAGGCGACAGGCCAAAGCTCGGGCCCGGCGAGGCGGCGAGCACGTCGCTGGGCCCGAACCGGCTTCGCCACCGTGCAAGAAAAGGGCCAATTGGCCCTCTCTCTATTCTCTCTCTCCACCACCACCCCGCCGGACACCTCCCCCGGTGCCGACGGGGTCGTCGCCCAATTCTCAGGCCCGGCGAGGCGATGAGCACGCCGCCGGGCCTGAACCAATGGATCGATCGGCAACACCTTCTCTCCGTCTCTGTCTCCCTCTGCGTCTCTCCTTCTCACGCTCTCTCTCTCTCTCTCTCTCTCTCTCTCTCTCTCTCTCTCTCTCTCTGAGTGCCAGGGGATTACCTGATGGATGGAGTGCACCAGCGTGAAGGAAGGAGTCCTCCTCCTTCCTATTTAATCACAAGCGCAGTGCCTCGGATCAGGGGTTTCCCGGAAGACTAAGCGCTTCACCTGGAGCGAAGCGTCAGTCCGGGGAACCCAATAGTCTGGAGCTTGATTCATCTGAACCAAGCCTGGTTCGTTTGAATCGGGTATTACATCCTCCCCTCCTTATAAAAATTTCGGCTCGAAATTGATATATTATAAATCTCAAAAGTCAACAATCTTAAATGGATAATTTACCTTCAATTAATTGTGGATACATTTAATTTCTTCCTCAAGCTCCCAAGTAGCCTTGCGGTCCACGATACGCACAGGATGTTCCTCATATGATAAATCCTTCCTCAATTGAATAGGTTCATAAGCTATAACATGACTGGGTTCTGAAACATATTTCCTCAGCATAGATACATGGAATACATTGTGAACACCAAATAAGATCGGGGGCAGTGCTAAGCTGAATGCAACCTTCCCAACTCCATATCATAAGGAATACTACACCATCACAGAACTTAATCCTTGCGGTCCACAATGTGCACAAAATGATCTTCATAGGTCAATTCTTTCTTAAGCTAAATTGGTTCAAGTTCTAACACATAACGGGGGTTTGAACTACACCATCTCAGTCATAAAGATATGAAACACATTGAACACCCCAAAGAGTAATGAACGCAGCGCTAAGCTATAAGCCGTCACCTATATCTTGATCAAAATCTCAAATGGCCCAATGTATTGTGACCCAAATCACCTCTAACACAAATCTCATTCACATCGTTGATTAGAAAAACTTCTAAATGATCTTCAACCTGAAATTTCAAATCTTTCTGTTTAACATCAACATAACTTTCTATTGACTTGAGTTATATGAAGCTGCTTTAATTAACGATACTTTTCATAGTTGCTACACCAGTTCAGTCCAAAATTATCTCTCTCTCACCTCATCTCAATATGAAGGGAATCTACACCTTATATCATAGACAGTTGAAATGAATCCATTTGAATGCTGGCTTGGTAATCAAATAAGCAATTTCACTAAAGGTAAAAATTTATGCCAAGCACCTCCAAAATCTATTACACAAGCTTGCAGTATATCATTTAAAATCTAATTGGTTCATGCAGATTGTCCATCTATTTGAGGGTGGAAGGCTGGACAGAAATTCAGCTTAATGCACAAAGCTTTATGAAGACATCATCGAATTAGGAGAGTGAGACAAATGGGTTCAGACTCAATTTACGTAGTTTACCATTAAACCAAAAACAAATATTAACATTTTATCCCGCTAAAATTTTCCCTTAAATGACCACAATTTTGTACCATTAAAGATACTCACTAGCAAACTTTTATTTCATTCCCAAGTACCCAAATGATATATCCAACTTTCAAATTTAATTTAATTTTTCTACCAAATAAAATTAATTTTCTTAAGAAGTATTTCTTTCCTGTCCTTTTTTTTTTCACACAACATAATCATTATAAATATCATAGAATCCATCGTATGTATTATGTCATCCATTCTTAAGGTTAGTAACACATCAGGTATTCTTAATTCCTCGATAAGAAAATTCTAAATTCTTGTAAATTAGATATAAGATAGTTTTCTTCGAATGCTCTCTCAACTCATAAATAGTTGAATGTGCCACTAATCATTACAATACTTATTTCAATCATCATAACATACTTGGTTTCACTCTTGAATACTTCAAGCTAACATCAATGAACATTAAGCCAATCATTTAGGATATCTATCATAATTATCATAATCAACTAATTTAATTTCTTTGAATAATAGTGCCATCATTAATCATCAGTATGATTAATTTTATCTCCTTCATATTCATCAGTAATTACCACTAAAACAAATCAATTTCTCTTGAATAGGTCAGTATATCCTCAATAAATAATGCAATTTAAATGATTCAAATTCTTGAATCGATTATTTTATTACCAATGATTATCAAAATCATCTATAGATTATGCAATATCTCATGCCACAACATGACCAACTAATTTAAACCCTTCAAATATCTCAAAGTGACTTCACCAATCTAGCTCAGATGGATACAAGACTTATAAGGTCAATAAAGAGTGAAAATGCACTTACCATCCGAAAGACATAATTGAAAATTATAGTAATCTCTCTATGACTTGAAAGTGATAATAGATGTACCCTTAATCATAATTCATAACTGATAATAATCAAAAATAAAATCATCTCCCTCCTATTTTCTTAACAATAAATATGCCACCTATGGCTGAATGATAATTTATCCATCCTGGAGAAGATATCTACTTAGGAACTATGAAACAGGTACAAATAATATGCACGATAAATTAATGAATATATCTTGATTTAGAAATCTATTAACAGATAAAAATATTCTTTATCAGTGGAGTTTATCTTATTCTCATTCTGCTAAAATCTTTCACTTTCTACCATCAAAATATTTGGTCATTTATAGCCAAAATCAGTTCTAAAGATTAATAGAGTCTACTGCTCTCAAAAACTTAAACCTCAGAATTTAAAATTTATATTCTTCCTAAATGGTCCATCAAGATATAATATGCAGTCAACTATCTCATTAGCATCAATATCAACCATCTCCACATCTAGTAAATTAACAATCAGTTTTGAACATGCAATATCCATAATAAAAGTTCTCTTAATAAAATTCACTATATATACTTATCCATCCAGATTCAAATTCAGAAAGTACTCAATTGTGATTAATCAAAAACATGTAATTAACTATTTCATTCCCAAAATATCATCAATATTGATCATTTCTATAATCGGCAGATTAGCTCATAATCTTAACTTATAATATCAACAATGTAAGTTCCACTATTAAAAATTCATTATATACATCCACATTCAAATTTAGATTTACTAACTCCAAATGCACATATCAACTCAATTACAATATGGACATATGATGTTATCTTAGTCATATTAGTCATCAATTAAAAATTTTCAACTATTATATCATATTCCATATATTTATCAGTCTTTTATTGCATATCCAATTAAAATTTCATCTTCCATATTATTTAAAGGTCTGAAACTGTTACAAATCATTTCCAACAAGTTTAATGAAGCTAAAACCTCTAGAAGCCCCTTGACCTCCCACTGATCAAGGCTACCAGCCAGAGAGCCCACATAATATCATTGGCTTGCGATGGTTCATTCTCAATTCCTATCAAACTTGTAATTCTTGATAAACTTTAAATTTCAAGCTTCCAAAGCATAATTTCCTGAAATTCCTTGAAAGTCATAATTGTCTCAATGTCATCCAAGTATTTTGCCTAGAGTGTCATTATGCATATGTCCCTAAGATCATAACCTGGGTCCTGTGGGTTATGGGCCCACCACGCTTCCGCTGCGTACTCTGATGCTGCATGTCCTGCATAGACTGCGCCATACCCGAGAGAGCTTGAAGCATCTCGGACTGGAATCGCTGGTGCTCAGTTCCTACTGGGTTGGCAGGGGCCATACCTCTAGTAGTTCCTTAACCCACCGGCTGATCAGCATTACCTGGCCGGAGAGTCTTCCTCATATTGTTGGCTCCTAGTACGGCGAGCCATATCTATTCCCTGTTAAATTAGTTGTGATTAATATCATCATAAGCTAAAGTGTCAGGTTTCTCTAAGTATAATGTCATCCAAATATGTTCACTACGTGTTATCATGTCAATATGTCTATGTCCCTAGGGTCATAACCTAAGCTCTGATACCATAAAAGCTGTCACGCCCCAGACCCAAATATTTTGAAATAGGGTGACAACCCGTCGCGTGCCGGGCACGCAAGGCATCTTAAAAATCTTGATATACGATTCACATTGAGCAATAACAATGAAGACTAACCATAATACAAATGATAGTTATAAGTTTTGGGTTTCAAACCTTACAATCAAGTCATGCTAATAAAGTTGGGCTACAACAAGCCCTACACACAAACATAATAGGATTACACCAATGCAATGGTTCTCATTTTATTTATTAGAAGCTCCATCAACTCCGAATATCCATCATCAACCTTGAGGCTCTGAAAAACATTGTGAAGGTTTAATGAGTTTACACTCAATAAGTAAGCCTATTATACAATCATATTATACTTGAATTATATTTAACATGCTATCAACATATGCATTTTGTCAACTTAACATAAATTGAACATTTGATAATCATCAGAATATGCACTCTAGCAAACTCACTGTTTATGAATTATAGATTTCCTATGTGTCCCACAGCCCTGCAATACCTCAATCAGAGCACATCCTCCAGATGTGTGGCCATAAACATCTACAGAACACATTGTACGATGTGTGGGGCCATACCATAATAGAACACAATCTACGATGTATGTGGCCATAAGAAAATCAAACAGAACACATTGTAAGACATGTGGGGCCATACCATAACAGAACACACTCTACGGTGTGTGTGGCCATATAAAATTAAACAGAACATGTCTACAATATGTGGGGCCATATCATAACAGAATACATCTCCAGTGTGTGTGGCCATATAAAATCAAACATAACACATCTATAATGTGTGGGGCCATAGTAAAGGAGAACCGCGGCGACACATATAAATCTATTTAATATTTTCATCACAATTGCATCATGCATCTGTATCTCACAATATCTCACAGTGGTTTGCACAGTACAAGGAATGCATATAATCACCTCAATATAAACATGTCGTACATGCAGCCACATTTCTGGCATATACATCAATGAATCCCTTCTTACAATATTACCAACCACTATAATCATATAATTGTTCATTTGTAATCCACAGTTCCATGCTACATAGACAATTCAGATAATTTATAAAAATGCATGCAAACTGTATATACTTAATTTATTAATTAAACAATTAAATTGCATAATAGTCTTACTTACCTCCTCCGCAAAATCCAAATGATGCACCAACTAATCAAATGTCTGGGCACCTACAGGATTAATGTACATAATTAATTCACTGAAATCTAATTAATAAAATAACCCTTAAGACCCTACCCAGACTAGTTCACGGGCCCAACTTTGGGCTCAAATATCTCCCACTATACACACCCAATTGGGGAAGTAAAAATACCCCAAGAAACTAGAATTCACCCAAATTCTAGCCATATAATTATTTTGTTAATCCCGGCCCATTACGGGGTCCAAAATCCAGCCCAAAATCAGCTCTCTGCACGGCCCAAAAGGCCCTGAACCGGCCGGCCCAGCCGGCCCGGTTCAACCCATAGCCCACCCGATCCCCTGTTTCACCGAACAGGGGATGGGAACCTAGCCGGTGGCCGGGGCCACCGCCGGCCAAATTGAGGGCGGCCCGGCCACCGGTGGCCGGGCCAGAGCCGGCCGCCGCCGCGGCCGGCCGCCAAACTCCCTCTCTCTCCCTCAATTTCTCTCATCTTCTTCCACTCACCCGCACGGCACGGTGCTGTGCCGGTGGCACGGCCAGCCACCTTGGCCGGCCGGACCTCCACCGGACGCACGCCCGTGCCGGTGGAGGCGACAGGCCAAAGCTCGGGCCCGGCGAGGCGGTGAGCACGCCGCCGGGCCCGAACCGGCTTCCGCCATCGCGCGAGAGAAGGGCCAATTGGCCCTCTCTCTCCACCACCTCCCCGCCGGACACCTCCCCCGGTGCCGACGGGGTCGCCGGCCAATTCTCAGGCCCGGCGAGGCGGCGAGCACGCTGCCAGGCCTGAACCAATGGATCGATCGGCAACACCTTCTCTCCATCTCTGTCTCCCTCTGCGTCTCTCCTTCTCACGCTCTCTCTCTCTCTCTCTCTCTCTCTCTCTCTCTCTCTCTCTCTCTCTGAGTGGCAGGGGATTACCTGATGGATGGAGCACGCCAGCGTGAAGAAGGAGTCCTCCTCCTTCCTATTTAATCACCTGCGCAGTGCTTCGGATTAGGGGTTTCCCGAAAGACTAAGCGCTTCACCTGGAGCGAAGTGTCAGTCCGGGGAACCCAATAGTCTGGAGCTTGGTTCATCTGAATCAAGCCTGGTTCATCTGAACCAAGCCTGGTTCATTTGAACCGGGTATTACAATATCCGATGTCGTATCGGACTGTGATTCAGTTTCGTTATCAACGAAAGGAAACCGAACATTTGCATCCTTAATTTATTGGACATCACCGTTTGGATCCCTAAGTGATGTTTTAGGAGCCCTTGTGTCGTCCTCAATTGCATGTATTTTCATCTCATCCTCTTGAAATGTAGGGCACTCAGTTGATTGACTTGATGAACTCTCATCTAATATGATTGTTGAACGTGGGATAATTTTAGAAACAGCCCACTAATCTCGTTTGTTGTTGTGCAAACTTGGATATCCGCAGTAAAACACTTGCTGAGCTTGGGATGCAACGATGAATGGTTCATATTTTTTCAATATTCGTTGATAGTTCACTTTAACTAGATTATAGTCGTTATGAACCCTTTTACCCACAGGAACTGTTGGATCAAACCAATCACAACGAAATAATATGGTTCATTTCATAGGCCAACTGGGATATTCAACTTCAACCATCTCTACTAACTTTCTGTAATAATCTTGCATATTTGCTCCAACACTTTCTCCTTTAACACACATGCCCCAGTTCTGCATGCCTCTTAAATATGCTAGTCGTTCAATCTGAAATTTGTATCCATTAACAAAATAGCCAGTAGAGGCTGTTACGGTCTTCAATGGCCATTGCGCTAGACATTTAATGAAAATATTGTTGGTTGTGAACCATGGACTATTACCTATAAATTAATAAGCTATTCACAACCAATTCAAAAAATAAAAACCATTATTGAGTTGGCTTAGGTGATACTACTCATAAATTCATAAAACTAGTAAGCGAACTCCATTTCTAACTTCTGCCCAATGGCAATTTGATTGATGTTGGGATTCATCTATTATTGTCTATCACAATACATCCTTAAGGGATGATAAAAATGAAAACTTCTATTAGCAATTAAATATTGTGGTATATTACAATTTAAAGTAGAAGTTCTAATTAAGCATTGAACTATATACTTACTCAATGTATGGATCGACTTCTTTACAGTTTATTAGGATGTAATAATGTGCTGCATTATACTCCACATCGCTCAAATCTCTTGACTTATTCCTCCCAAATGAATGGCCAATACTTTAAAAAATGATATTCTACTGTCATTAGGTTCTCTTTCGTCCACACATACATCATCGTTATGACCAAGATTTTGGGTCCTCGTGTGGATGTGACCCTCAAAGTAATGCGAGGTAAAAGCTGAAACTTCTTTAACCAAGTGTGCATTGCATATAGAACCTTCAATCCTTGCCTTATTACACACATTATTTTTTAGCTTCTTAAGGTACCTATATGCAAAGGTGAGAAAAAAAAAATAAATCAACTTTCTCGCAATGAAATAATATTTGAAATGTCAACATGCATTACTGATTTATATATTTACCTCTCAAAAGGATACATCCAGCGATACTACACGGGACCAGCTATACTCGCTTCGTATGTCAAGTGAACCGGTAAATCTATACCAACTATACTCATAATAAAATAATACTATGATTTTAAAATTAGAGAGGGTAGGCCAGATATTTTCATAACACATCAACCGTGAGACGTATGATACACCACGTAACCCTTAAGTGTAATTCTAAAAATTATGTAAAACCTCAATTCTAATTAATTATTTTATAAGTAATAACATCAATTTTGATTAAGTTCATATATATAATAATTACTAATTAAGTATATATATATATATATATATATATATATATATATATATATATATATATATATATATATATATATATATTAACATTGGACAATCTAATATAATTGATTTAATTCTATCTTAAGGTTTTGCAAAAAATAGAAATAAATTGTAAGACATTTAATGATTCTAAGCTCAGTAAGACATAATTTAGAAGTTTAGTAGATAAATACATTCATATGCAATATGATCTATAATCATAAATACATGGCATATGACATCATGCATATCAGTATAGTAACAATAAAAAAGACTAACATATCCAACATTATTTAGGAGTTTAGTAGATAATATCATCACAAATATATTTACCAATACTGGGTCTCAATAACACAATAATTCAGCAGTTTAGTAGATAATGTCATTACATATTCAGGAATTAAGGTATTGCAGCACAACTAAGCCAGGCCGGCCTAGCCGCAGCGGGGCCTAGCCACGTGGCCTGCTGCTGGCCAAGCAGACGGCCTAGCCACATGGCCAGGCGGCTTGCCAAGCCCCACGTGGGCTGCCTGGCTACGTGGCTAGGCTGTGGCCAGGCAGCCAGGCTACCTAGCCGTGGCCGTGGCCTGGCCGGCCATGGGGCCGCCAGGGCCAGAGAGAGGGGGGGTTGGGTGTTGGCCCAAATGGCAACCCAAGAGGGGGCGGGGTGAATTGGGTTCTTTAAAAATTTTACACTTAAAAAATTTACTAAGTTAATGTGCACAAGTGAAGAGATGCATAAATAATAAACACAATATAAATGAGAGAGAGAGAGAGTAATGAGCATGACAAACACAAGAAGGTTTATAGTGGTTCAGTGTTATCTACACCTACGTCCACTCCCAAGCAACTCTTAGATCCACACTATAAACACCCTGATTACAGCTGAGTAATTTTGCAAGATCACAACTCAAACTTGTTGTTTTACACGGGGTCACAACGAACCCAGCTGATTTTCATGGGTTCACCAGCACACAACCTAACGTAAGCTACTCTTAGCTTATCCCAAGGTCAAATACCTCAACTAATTTATTCCCCTGATTGAATTAAGACACAAGTAATTCAGATAAATATTTACAACAATTAATAGCTCCTCAAATGAGCAAATATGCAATGTAAATAAATAAGAATAGAAAAGCCTGATTTGGAGCATTTGAAGTTGAGCTTTTCTTCTTTTCCTCCTTTTCTCTTCTCTTCTGAATCGACTAAATAGATTTGAACTTTGATTCTTGACCGAAGCTTGTTGAAGATTTAGGGCTTTTCTCTTTTCCTTGAAAACTGTAGAAATCCTTCGGATTTGATCTTGAAATGCCTTTAGATTTCTCTTCTATCTTTCTTCTATTGATGGCCTTAAGCATAGAGATTTCTCTCTTTTTCTTTCCGATTTTCTTCTCTCTATTTTTCTCTATTTTTCCATTCCTCTATTTTGAAACGAACGATGCCCTTTTATAATTTTCTTTAATACAAGATTAGATGAAAATAATCGTTGAAAATGTACTTGGATTGCTTCCTCATGCAAAGCAATAGATCCATTGGGGGTTAGGTGAAGAAATGTTACCATTGGAATCCATTCTGACAGATTTGAAATTCCGTTCCTGATAGGTTGGAGTCGGCTCCAACTTTTCATGTGTCAGCTTCAAGTCGGGTTTCCAAAAATAGTAACAAAACGTCCGTTGGGGAGTCAGCTCTGAGAAACTGTGGTGTCGGCTCGATGCGATCTGGAGTTGGCTCGAAGTTCCAAGGTGTCGAATCTAACGATGTCCAAAATATACACTCTATGTTCTTAGATTAGAGCCAGCTTTAGCATTTCCAGGTATCGGCTCCGAAACTCCAGGTATCGACTCCGAATCTTCAGGTGTCGGCTCCGAAAACTGGTGCAGAAAATCATTTCTCTGTGTCTCAGGTTAGAGTCGGCTCTAGCATTTCAGGTGTCGACTCTGAACCGTGCCAAAAATATTGAACTGTTCTGATACGCCCAGGGGTCGGCTCCAAACATAGTGGGTGTCAGCTCCAAGATCTGAACTTTGAGATGTTCTATCAAAAAACTGATTCAAACTTAATTTTGTATATCATTTGAATAACTTAACCTTTCTAAGTTCCTAAAACACTTGTTAATTTCATTAGTAACACAAAAAATATACTCATGACTTTTGTTAATCATCAAAATCAATAAGTGGGTCAACAATCTCTCCCTTTTTGATGATGACAAAAACATTGAGTATATGCATGATTAATCAATGAAAATAAATAAGTTCTAAGTTCTCATAGTTAAGCTCCCCCTAAATGAGGTAGCTCCCCCTATGATAATCAAATTAAGTTTATTTGAATTCAATGCATATATGCTGCATATATGTTATAAACATCAATCAATGCATATATGTTATAAACATCAATCAATGTATATATGTTATAAACATCAAATGCATATATGTAAACAAACCTTTCTCCCCCTTTTTGTTATCAACAAGAAGGTTAAGAAAGAAGTGCTTAAGTTAAAATCAAAATTAATGCTTCAATCAGAATTCAAGTTAACATTCAATGAATACAAAGTCATTCAGAATATTCATTAATTCATTACAAAAAATATCATTACATCATTCATATTACTTCAAAATACATCAAAACATTAAAGTACATAATTTATCCTAAGTACAAACTAAAGTTCAAGAGAAAAAACAAAGCTTGCAACATCTCAAAATCTCAGAATTCTTTTCAGCTCTTCTAGAATTTGTCCCATGCCCTTCTCTTGAATTTTCATAAAATCATTTAGCATCTTTTCAACTAAAGTAGCTGCAACAGTAACCTTTTCTTGAAGTTCTGTGTTGCACTTAGAATAGGTGTCAGAGTCACCTGCAATATCCTTGATCTTATCAAATATCAACCTTATGTCTTTCATCTAGTTAACAGAAGATGTGCTCAAGGATGACTCTATCACATTGATCTTATCCTCCAAAGAATAAAAATGCTACCTAATTCCCATAAGATGATTCTCAAGTTCATTTTTCATCTTGGCTTCATGACTCATAAATAATTCTCTAAGTTGCTCCAATTGAGTCTCAGAAAAACCAGTAGATGCCTGAGCAAAAGATGTGGGTGCAAGCGCTGGTGCAGGAGGTGTAGGACAACTGGGGCCAGGCGAAGGGTGTCTCACTGAAGGCCTTGCCTCTGATGGACCAGGGGCTGCAGTGTCCATCTCAGCTGTACCATCATCCAAATTCCCTTTCCTTTCCCATTTTCCATTGATCTTCACGAAGCCCATACGGTGCAAGGTAGCCTTATTATAATAGTTTGTATGTCTAAGGCTCTTTAAAGGTTTATTATCCAATATATTCACACCTTGGCTCTGAAAGGACATAGTCAGAATCATACCATAGGGTAGGGTTGACCTCTTCTTATTGCTAGCCTCAGCCATGTACCAAATCATTATTCTAGGTAATTTTATTGGCTGGCTGGTTACTACAGAATCCATTACTACAACATCCCTCTTGGATACATACTCAAATCGTTCGGTCTTGGGGAACAAAATTCTGCTACAAATATTATGTAAAAGTCTTAACTCTAGGGCAACTGATTAGCCCTAATTTCTTCAAATTCAACCACCTCTCTGCCAAGTAATCTTGATAAGGCCTCACCTCTTCGCTATGGGAGTTGGCAATAGGTCCAATAACAGGTATTTCTAACAAGCTTCCCAAAATTTCCAAAGTAAGGTGAACTCTAGTTCCTCTCAAAAAACTAATAAGGCCTCCATCTCCTCTAGTCAAATTGAGATAGAAATCCTTTACTAGGGCCGGATAAGTAGGAACATCTAGGGAACATACTTTCTCTAGTCCCATTTCCTTAAGCTGTCTTCCAAGAGAGAATCCCTCTGCTTAAAAAAATCCTAAACCCACTTTTCTTCCCATTGTTATAACCTTCCCTTCTAATAGATCTACATGTGGAGAAGAAGGACCAGGGATGGCACTAGGAGTGGAGGACGACGACGTGGAAGATGAACTGGGCGAAGGTTGGCTTGCCGAATGCCTCACCATCCTTTCCCGATCATCATGGTTGCTCCAAATACCGATCCTTGGTGCTTAAGTGCCATCGATTGCTAGGGAGCGATGGATTAGGAAAATTCTAAGATTTGAAAGGTTTGGAGAGAGTTTTGGAAGAGTTTGTAATAGAATGGAGCCGAATAGGTGTCAACTCTATCCTAATATATTCAACCTGGGACCATAAGGTGTCGGCTTCCACAAAGTCGGGTGTCGACTCCAAGTCGCTAACACAGTTAGCGCCCAAAATAGAGTCGGCTCTGCAAAAGTGGGTGTCGGCTTCAAGGTTACAGACAGAGAACTACACAGGCAGATGTCGACTCCACTAATAGAGGTGTCGACTCTAAGACAGTTTCAGTAAAAAAAATTAGATTTTCAAAGGATCTGAAACTTATCAAAATAATCAATAAATTTTGGATAAAATTCCTTGGAATGTGATGAATTAAAGGGTTCAAATATCTAGATAAGTTTTCCTTAGAATCACAAAAGATTTTCAAGAAAATAATTGTGTTCTAGATAGCCATTCCTAGAAGTTTCAAAATCATTCTGATAGGTCACAAATTCCTAACTCTCCTCTAAGATAACAAAATCTTTCTTCACTTAGGGGTTTTGTAAATATGTCCGCTAATTGTTCATCAGTACAAACATAATTAAGACAAACATTATTATTAGCTATATGTTCTCTGATGAAATGATGTCTTATTTCTATCTGCTTTGTTCTTGAATGTTGAATTGGATTTTTAGTTAGATTTATTGCACTAGTGTTATCACATTCAATTGGAGTTTTATTAAGTGTTATACTATAATCTTCAAGTTGTCACTTAATCCAAAGGATTTGAGCACAGCAACTTCCAACGGTAACATATTCAGCTTCATCAGTTGATAATGCAACCGAATTTTACTTTTTGCTAAACCAAGAGATTAAGTTACTACCTAAAAATTGGCATGCACCACTTGTACTTTTTCTATCTAATTTATAATCAGCAAAATTAGAATCAGAATATGCAATCAAATTTAATATTGAGTCTCTAGAGTACCATAGTCCTACATTTTTAGTACCACTTAAATATCTTAGAATTCTTTTTACAGTGATTAAGTGAGATTCTTTAGGTTCAGACTGATTCTAGCACATAAGCAAATAGCAAACATAATATTAGGTCTACTTGCCGTTAAATAAAGTAGTGAATCGATCATATCTCTATAATATTTTTGATCAACTTGCCGTTAAATAAAGTCGTTCCAAGGAAGAAGTTAAGTTCTCCCATCATGCTCATCTCAAATTCACCCTGCATCAACTTTACAAATCATTGACATAGAAGAACGTTAGTAGCATCGAATACAATATCATCTACATAGATTTGTACTACTAATAAATCTTTATCTTTCTTTTCAAGAATAGGGTTTTATCAATATTTCCTCTAGTAAAATCATTTTCAATTAGAAATTTTCTTAACCTATCATACCAAGCTCTTAGTGCTTGTTTTAAATCATATAGTGCTTTGTGTAATTTAAAAATATGATTTGAAAATTCATGATCTTCAAAACCAGGTGGTTGTTCTACAGAAACTTTCTCATTTATAAATCCATTTAAAAATGCACTTTTCACATCCATTTGAAATAAATTAATGTTCATATGACATGCAAATGCAAGTAATAGTCTAATTGCTTCTAATCTAGCAACAGGTGCAAAAGTTTCATCAAAATTAATTCCTTCTTCTTGATTATATCCTTTTGTAACTAATCTATCTTTATTTCTAATTACTATACCATTTTTATCTAATTTATTTCTAAACACCCATTTAGATCCTATAACAGGATGATCTTTGGGTCTATCTACAAGGGTCCATACTTTATTCCTAGTAAATTGATTTAATTCCTCTTGCATAGCTAACATCCAATTACTATCTTTTTTGGCTTCCTTGATAGTTTGAGGTTCTATATGAGATACAAATGCAAGATGATTATTGATATTTCTCATTGATGATTTAGTTCTTACACCTTGAGATGGATCACCTATAATCAATTCCTTTGGATGACCATAAGCATATCTCCAATCTCTAGGTTGATCTACATCGTTACGAGTAGTATCAATAACATCATCCTTAGGTGAATCATCATTGTTGACCCAACTATTGATTTTGATGATTAATAAAGAAATTGAGTATATTTATTTGATTACTAATGGATTTGAGAAGTGTTTCAGGAGTTAAAATTATTTGATCAATTTAAATGAATTAAGAAACATGCTTTGAATCAATTGCAAAACTTTAATTTCAAAATTTCAGAACCTGGAGTCGACACCTAGAATCCCTGGAGCCGACCCCATGGCCATTCAAATTTTATTCTGATTTTTGATATGGTCCGGAGCCGACACCCAGAGTTTTGGAGCTGACACTCAGAGTTTCGGAGTCGACACTTACAGTGTCTGGAGCCGACTCCGATGCGGGGATAGAACGTTGATTTTTTGAGCATCCTAGAGCCGACACACACAGTATTCGGGAGCCGACACCTGGTGATGGCGAGCCAACACTTACTTTTTTGAAGTCGACTCCTCAACAAACTCAGAAATTTCTATTTTTAGAAAAACGATCTGGAGCCGACACCTGAAAAGTTGGAGCTGACTCCAACCTGACTGGGACAAAAATTTAAATTGCCAGATCAGCTCTAACGGTAATATTTCCTTTTTACCTAATTTCTAACGGATATATTTTGTTTCTAGGTACACTCCAACGGCTAGTTTTCTTCCCAAAATGGATTAAAAAAAATCTATAAAAAGGGGAAAACACCCATTTGAAAGGTGACAAAAAATAGAAAAATTTTAAATCAAAAATCTGAGAAAGCCTGAGCCTGAATCTCAAGAGAAAAGTATTCAAACTCAAATCCTTCCACTCCAAAAAGCTCAAAGAGGAATCCAAGGCACCCAAATCAAAAAATCGGTGGATTTCCCAAATTGAAGAAAAAGCTCCGTTTCTTCCATTTCCAATCTTCTCAACTGCAACGACTGTGAGGGATTAAAGCTGAGGCTTGATTCATCATTCCAAAGGGAGAAGAGGAAAAGAAGAAAGGAAGAAAAGCTTAAATTCAATCATCTCCAAATAGGCTTTTCTAAACTTGTTTACTTTATTTTGAATATTTGCTCAACTAAGGAATTGTGAATCATTGTAAAACATTCTTATATTTGTTTGTGCTAGTTCTATCGAGGGGATTGAACTAGTGGAGGTTGTTAACCTCGGGTCAAGCTAGATCAGCTTGAGTTTAGGGTTTTGTGCTGGTGAGCCCGGAAAATCGGCTGGGTTCGTTGTGATCCCGGGGGAAAAACAACAAGTTATGAGTTGTGCTCTTGTAAAACAACTCGGCTGTAATCTAGTTGGTTATAGTGTGGACCCAAGTAAATCTTGGGACTAGACGTAGGTGTTGGATACACCGAACCACTATAAAATCCTTGTGTTTGTCATGCATTCATTATCTCTATCTTTATCTCCTTGTTTGTGCTTTATATTTGCATTGCAATTAATTTCATTTGTCTTAGAGCAGATAATTTTTTAAAAGGTCAAATTTTTTAAAGAACCCAATTCACCCCCCCCCCCTCTTGGGTTGTCATCTGGGCCAACAATTGGTATCAGAGCAAGTGCTCATTCAAATTTGATCACACGATCAAGAGCTAAAGATCCAAATGGCAGCTCAAGTTGGATCATTTGTCGAAGGTCATTCTACGAATAGACCTTCCTTATTTAATGGTTTCAACTATTCATATTGGAAAGCAAGAATGAGGATATTCATTCAAGCTTCTGATTATGAATTGTGGGGTGTTAGAATGATAATGATAGGAAAATGGCACAGCTCAATGCTAAGGCCATGATTGTTTTATATTGTTCATTAGATGCTAATAAATTTAATCATATTTCTACATGTAATTCTGCAAAAGAGATTTGGGATAGATTAGAGGTTACCCATGAGGGTACAAACCAAGTAAAATAATCTAAAATAAATAGTTTTGTTCATAAATATGAGTTATTTTGCATGGAGCAAACTGAAACTATAGCTTGCATGTACACTAGATTTACCGATATTGTGAATGGTTTGAAAAGTCATGGAAAAACCTATACTAATTCTGAACTTGTTCGTAAAATTCTTAGGTTACTTCCAAGGACTTGGGAAGCAAAGGTGACATCAATCCAAGAAGTCAAGGACCTCAACACATTACCCCTGGAGGAGCTACTTGGATTCTTGATGACTCATGAGCTAACCATGAAACAACATCAAGAGGAGAAAGTCAAGAAAAAGAAGACTATAGCTCTTAAGGTTGCAGAAAGTGAGGAAAGCTGCAGTGTGATGATGATGATGATGATGATGAGACAGCTCTTCTAGCAAGAAAATTCAAAAAATTCATGAGAAGAAAGAGACCCTTCCAAAAGAAGAAATCTGGATTTAAGATGGAAGGAGAAAAAGAAAAGGACAAGGACAAGAAGAAAGACCCCTTGATTTGTTATAAATGTAAGAAACCGGGGCACTTTAGATATGATTGTCCTCAACTGAAGAAGACTTTCAAGAAGAAGAAGAAAGCCTATGTTGCAACTTGGAGCGATAGCGTTGAATCCTCTTCGGAGGAAGAACAAAAAGAGGTTGCCAACATTTGTTTCATGGCAAACGAGGATGATGAGGTAAGTTCTGAAAACCCTTGTGATGATTTTTCTTTCGATGAATTATTTGAAGCTTTCAATGAACTAGTAGATGACTTTAAAATTTTGAAAAAGAAATACAAGTCTTTAAAAAATGATAGCTCAATTTTTATCAAAGAAAAGGACAATCTTACTAATGAGATTAAAATACTAAAATCTAAAATGATAATTTGACAAAAGAAAAGGAATCAATTTCTGATGAAAAATAAATTAAAGAAGGAAGTTGATAAATATAAAAGTGTTGTTGATAAATTTACTTATAGTTCTGAAAAACTTAATTTATTGTTAAGCAATCAAAGAGCCATATATGATAAAGCTGGTTTAGGATATAGACCTAACTTAAAACAAAAATTTGTCAAAAAATTCTTTAGAAAAGAAAAAATAGAGATAATGTTACATGTCATTATTGTAACAAGAAAGGTCATAAAACCTATGAATGTAACATGAGAAATAGTAATAAAAATTTAAGTAGTAAAGGCAAGAAAATTTGGGTTCCCAAAGGAACAATTTTTTATGCTACTAACCATGAAGGACCCAAGAAGGCTTGGGTACCTAAATATAAGACTTAATTATTTTTGCAGAATGTCTTGTGGCCAAAAGATCAAAGCGAAAGTGGTATCTCGATAGTGGCTGCTCAAGACACATGACGGGTGACAAGGATCAATTCATCACCCTTGAGAGCAAAAGAGGAGGAGTTGTTACATTTGGTGACAATGGCAAAGGCCAAATCATGGGGTTTGGTAAAATTCAAATAACTCCCTCCACATATATTGAAAATATCTTATATGTTAATGGTTTAAAACATAATCTAATAAGTATTAGTCAATTATGTGATAAAGGTTTTAAAGTATCATTTGAAGCATCAATCTGCACTGTTTCTAATCCCATTGATAATAGCATTATTTTTATTGGAAATAGAAATGACAATATATACTTGATTGATTTAGACAATTTGTCTACAAGTAATCATTGCTTAGTTGCTAATAATGCTAATATGAATGAGATTGGTTGGTTATGGCATCGTAGATTAGGTCATGCAAGCACACACCTTATTTCAAAATTAATTAGAATGGATTTAGTAAAAGGACTTCACAACTAGATTTTGAAAATAACAAAATTTGCGATGCATGTCAATTTGGAAAACAAACTAGAAATTCTTTCAAAACTAAAAATATTGTTTCCACTTCTAGGCCACTTGAACTACTTCACATGGATCTTTTTGGACCTACTAGAACCACAAGTCTAGGAGGAAAGAAATATGGTCTTGTGATTGTAGATGATTATTCTAGATACACTTGGGTATTGTTTTTAGCTCATAAGGATGAGACCTTTCCATTATTTCTAAAATTCTTCAAGAAGGTCACAAATGAGAAAAACAACACCATAGTGTCTCTAAGAAGTGATCATGGAACTGAATTTGAAAATCATTTATTTGAAAACTTTTGCATAGAAAATGGCATTCATCATAATTTTTCAGCACCTAGAACACCGCAACAAAATGGAGTAGTTGAAAAAAAAAATAGAACCTTAGAAGACATGGCCCGTACCATGCTATGTGAAAGCAACCTACCAAAATACTTTTGGGCAGAAGCTATAAACACGGCGTGCTACATTCTTAATAGAGCTCTAATTAGGCCAATCATAAAGAAAACTCCTTATGAACTATGGAATAATAGAAAACCAAACATAAGTTACTTTCATGCATTTGGTTGTAAATGTTTCATTCATAATAATGGTAAAGATAATCTAGAAAAATTTGATGCAAAATCTAATGAAGGCATTTTCTTAGGGTATTCAACATCTAGTAAAGCCTATAGAGTGTTTAACAAGAGAAATTTAATTGTAGAAGAATCTATTCATGTAATCTTTGATGAATCTTTAGCATCAAGTTCTGAAAAGATTGATGATGAGGAAGATACAAACATTCTAGAAAGAGATATTGAAAAACTGAATATAGATGTATCTTCGGATCATGAACAAGAAGCTAAAGATAATGATTCTCCTAGTGTTGATGTTGTTGATGCAAATCACAATGATGTAGATCTTCCTAGAGATTGGAGATATGCCTATGGTCATCCAAAAGAATTAATTATAGGTGATCCATCTCAAGGAGTAAGAACTAGATCATCAATGAGAAACATCAATAATCATCTTGCATTTGTATCTCAAATTGAACCTAAAACTATTGAAGAAGCAGAAAAAGATAATAATTGGATGTTAGCTATGCAAGAATAATTAAATCAATTTACTAGGAATAATGTTTGGACTCTTGTAGATAGACCTAAAGATCATTCTGTTATAGGATCAAAATGGGTATTTAGAAATAAATTAGATGAAAATGGCATAGTAATTAGAAACAAAGCTAGATTAGTTGCAAAAGGATATAATCAAGAAGAAGGAATTGATTTTGATGAAACTTTTGCACCTGTAGCTAGACTTGAAGCAATTAGATTATTACTTGCATTTGCATGTCATATGCATATCAATTTATTTCAAATGGATGTTAAAAGTGCATTTTTAAATGGATTTATAAATGAGAAGTTTTTGTTGAACAACCACCTGGTTTTGAAGATCATGAATTTTCAAATCATGTTTTTAAATTACACAAAGCACTATATGGTTTAAAACAAGCACCTAGAGCTTGGTATGAAAGATTAAGTAAATTTCTAATTGAAAATGATTTCATAAGAGGAAATGTTGATAAAACACTATTTTTGAAAAGAAAAGACAAGGATTTATTAGTAGTACAAATATATGTTGATGATATTGTATTCGGTGCTACTAACAATTTGTTATGTCAAGAATTTGCTAAGTTGATGCAGGTGAGTTTGAAATGAGCATGATGGGAGAACTCAACTTCTTCCTAGGACTTCAAATCAAACAAAGCAAAGAAGGAATTTTCATCAATCAAGCCAAATACACAAAAGAACTGCTCAAGAAGTTTGGAATGGAGTCAATCAAACCACTTGGAACTCCTATGAGTCCTTCATGCAAGTTGGATAAAGATGATGATGGTAAGAAAGTAGATCAAAAATATTATAGAGGTATGATCGGATCTCTTCTTTACTTAACAGCTAGTAGACCAGATATAATGTTTGTTGTATGTTTGTGCGCTAGATTTCAATCTGAACCTAAGAATCTCATTTAATTGCTGTAAAAAGAATCTTAAGATATTTAAGTGGAACTAAAAATGTAGGCTTATGGTATTCTAGAGACTCAACACTAAACTTGATTGCTTATTCTGACTCTGATTATGCTGGATGTAAATTAGATAGAAAAAGCACAAGTGGAGCATGTCAATTCTTAGGTAGTAACTTAATCTTTGGTTTAGCAAAAAGCAAAATTCGGTTGCATTATCTACTGCTGAAGCAGAATATGTTGCAGCTGAAGTTGCTGTGCTCAAATCCTTTGGATTAAGAGACAACTTGAAGATTATGGCATAACACTTGATAAAACTCCAATTATGTGTGATAACACAAGTGCAATAAATCTAACTAAAAATCCAATTCAACATTCAAGAACAAAACACATTGAAATTAGATATCATTTTATAAGAGAACATGTAGCTAATAATGAAATTTATCTTGAATATGTTAATACTGAAGAACAATTAGCTGATATATTTACAAAACCCTTGAGTGAAGAGAGATTTTGTATCTTAGAGGTGAATTAGGGATATGTGACCCTTTGGATTGATTTTGAAACATAAGGAATGACTTTCTAGATCTATATTAATTTCTTGATATTCTTTCATAATTTTAAGGACAAATTATCTAGTCATCTGAGGTATTTGATTCTTAATTCTCCAAAATTTTATCAAGTTTTATAAAATATATTTTGATGAGTTTCAGATGGTTGAATTTCAATTATTTTTCTCTGAAACTGTCATTGGAGTCGACACCTCAGAAGGAGTCGACACCTCTGACTGTGTCGCTCTCGGTCCTGACCTTGGAGCCGACACCCGTGTAAGTGGAGCCGACTCCAGTTCGAGCGCTGACTGTGTTAGCGATTTGGAGTCGACACCCGACTTTGCGGGAGTCGACACCTGGGATTCAAATTGATTTATTAGGGCAGAGTCGACACCTAGTCATTTCGTTACTCTTCGAATCTCCACCAAATCCCTCCAAAACTCTTCCAAAACCTCCCCATCTCCAATTCCACTTCTCTCAAGCCTTCCTACGGATTCAATGGTGCCTAAGAGGAAAGGTTCGGTGATTGGAGCGACCGTGGTAACCGGGAAGCGTTCCGTAAGGCGACCCGTCCGCGAGCCGTCTCCAAGTGAAGATTCCTCCACCGATTCAGACAATCCTAACGCCACTTCACCTCAGGTAGATACCCTAGCAGGAGGGTAATCACAATGGGAAGAAAAGTTGATTTCGAACTTTTTGAATCCGAGGGTTTTTCGATTGGTAGGCAACTTAAGGAGCTTGGATGGGATAAAGTATGTTCGCTTGATGTTACTTACCCAACTTTAGTAAAGGAATTTTACTTTAATTTAGCAAGAGGAGATGGTGGTTTAGTAAGCACTGTTAGAGGAAAAAGATTCACCTTACATTTCACAAATTAGGAAATCTCCTGAGCATCCCCATTACTGGATTAGCTGCTGATGTGCACAGTGAGAGATCAGCTACCCTATCAAGGATGTTAGGGAGAGAGGTTACTGAATTTGAGGAAATCAGGGCTAATCAGCTGCCCTTGGAATTAAGGTTGTTACACAACATTTGCAGCAGAATTTTATTTTAAGACCGGACGTTTTGAGTATGTCTCCGAGCGGGACATTGTTGTGATGGATAGTGTATTGACCGGTCAGCCCATTAATCTAGCTGCTATGATGATATTTTACATGGCCGAGGCTGGAGGAAAGAGAAGATCGTCACTACCCTACGGCATGATCTTAACTATGGTATTCAGAAGCCAAGGGGTTGTAATTTTGGATAATGAACCCTCCAAGACCTGATTATTATAGTTTGGCCACTTTGCATCGAATGGATTTGTTAAATTAATGGTCAGTGGGAAAGGAAAGGGAACTTGGATGAGAGAGTCCCCGAGCCTAGACATTCTGTATCTTGTGAGGATGGTCCGTCTATGAGGATTCCATCTCCACATCCTAGTAGTCCTGCTCCTGCTCCTGTCCCAGTACCAGTGATTCCATCTACTTCATCTACTTCTTCAGTTGGATTTTTAGACCTTTAGTTAGAGCAACTCAAAAATCTTCTTGCTGCTCAGAAGGACGAATTAAAGACTGAGTTTGACAAAAATTTATGAATCTTAAAGAAACTCTTTATTCATTAGATGATCGGATTGCCAAAATTGAATCAACTCTTAGCTCTTCTACTGATCTTTAAGTAGTGACTTGAAGAACATTTTTGAAGAACTTAAAGACATTTGTGGAGATTCTGAAACCTATTCAAAGAGCAATGCCGAGTTACAAGATAAAATTGTCACTGCTTGTACTTTTGTTGATGAAAGATTAAAAGACTACGTCAAGCTTCAGACTGAAGGAATGCAGAAGATTGTAGATCATTTAACAAGGATAATTAGAACTAATATATATTGATGTAATGAAAGTTTCAATTTTGATGTAATGAAAGTACTGTTTTGATGTAATGAAAGTACTGTTTTTGATGTAATGAAAGTATAATTCTAATGTAATGTAAGCATAGTTTCTTTTTTAATGAAATTTCAGTTTCATTTGCAATACTTGATCTTTAATGAAATTTCAGTTTCATTTTGTAATTGACTTTTGATGAAATGAAATTATCTTTTGATCTATCAATTTGATCTTTTGACTTAACTTTTCTTTATCTTTTTGTTGATTACAAAAAAGGGGGAGAAAGTTATGTCGTATATGCATTGATTAGCAATTGATTGGAATTCAATTAAAGCTTAGTTAATTGATTAATTGGAGAAAGTTATGTTGTATATGCATTGATTGGTTATGCTTTAATTAGCATTTATTAATTAAACATGAACAATTGATTATTTGAACTTCATAGAGGGAGCTACCTTATTCGGGGGAGCTTACTTATGAGGATCACTCTCTTGATTAAACACGAATAATTGATTATTTGAACTTCATAGGGGGAGCTACCTTATTCAGGGGGAGCTTACTTATGAGGATCACTCTCTTGAAAATTTTAATTTAAGAATACTATGCATATACTCAATGTTTTTATAATCATCAAAAAGGGGGAGATTGTTGACCCAACTAATGATTTTGATGATTAATAAATGAATTGAGTATATTTATTTGATTACTAATGGATTTGAGAAGTGTTTCAGGAGTTAAAATTATTTGATCAATTTAAATGAATTAAGAAACATGTTTTGAATCAATTGCAAAACTTCAATTTTAAAGTTTCAGAACCTGGAGTCACACCTAGAATCCCTGGAGCGACCCCATGGCCATTCAAATTTTATTCTGATTTTTGATATGGTCCGAAGCCGACACCCAGAGTTTCGGAGCCGACACCCAGAGTTTCGGAGTCGACACTTACAGTGTCTGGAGCCGACTCCGATGCGGGGACAGAACGTTGATTTTTTGAGCATCCTGGAGCCGACACACAGTATTCGGGAGCCGACACCTGGCGATGGCGAGCCGACACTTACTTTTTCGGAGCGACTTCTCAACGAACTCAGAAATTTCTATTTTTAGAAAAACGATCTGGAGCCGACAACTGAAAAGTTGGAGCCGACTCCAACCTGACTGGGACAAAAATTTAAATTGCCAGATCAGCTCTAACGGTAATATTTCCTTTTTACCTAATTTCTAACGGATATATTTTGTTTCCAGGTACACTCCAACGGCTAGTTTCCTTCCCAAAACGGATTAAAAGAAATCTATAAAAAGGGAAAACACCCGTTTGAAAGGTGACGAAAAATAGAAAAAATTTAAATAAAAAATCCGAGAAAGCCTGAGCCTGAATCTCAAGAGAAAAGCATTCAAACTCAAATCCTTCCACTCCAAAAAGCTCAAAGAGGAATCCAAGGTGCCCAAATCAAAAAATCGGTGGATTTCCCAAATTGAAGAAAAAGCTTCGTTTCTTCCATTTCTAATCTTCTCAACTGCAACGACTGTGAGGGATTAAAGCTGAGGCTTGATTCATCATTCCAAAGGGAGAAGAGGAAAGAAGAAAAGAAGAAAAGCTCAAATTCAATCATCTCCAAATAGGCTTTTCTAAACTTGTTTACTTTATTTTGAATATTTGCTCAACTAAGGAGCTGTGAATCATTGTAAAACATTCTTATATTTGTTTGTGCTAGTTCTATCAAGGGGATTGAACTAGTGGAGGTTGTTAACCTCGGGTCAAGCTAGATTAGCTTGAGTTTAGGGTTTTGTGCTGGTGAGCCCGAAAAACCGGCTGGGTTCGTTGTGATCCCAAGGGAAAAACAACAAGTTGTGAGTTGTGCTCTTGTAAAACAACTCGGCTGTAATCTAGTTAGTTATAGTGTGGACCCAAGTGAATCTTAGGAGTGGACATAGGTGTTAGATACACCGAACCACTATAAAATCCTTGTGTTTGTCGTGCATTCATTATCTCTATCTTTATCTCCTTATTTGTGCTTTATATTTGCATTGCAATTAATTTCATTTGTCTTAGAGCAGATAATTTTTTAAAAGGTCAAATTTTTTAAAGAAACCAATTCACCCCCTCTCTTGGGTTGCCATCTAGGCCAACAATCATCTTTAGCTTCTAGTTCATGATTTGAAGATACATCTATATTTAATTTTTTAATATCTCTTTCAAGCAAATTTGTATCTTCCTCATCATCAATCTTTTCAGAACTTGATGCTAAAGACTCATCAAATACTACATGAATTGATTCTTCTACAATTAAATATTTCTTATTAAATACTCTAAAAACTTTACTAGAAGTGGAATATCCTAAGCAGATACCTTCATCAGATTTAGCGTCAAACTTTCCAAGATTGTCTTTACCATTATTATGAATGAAGCATCGACAATTAAATGCATGAAAGTAACTAATGTTAGGTTTCCTATTATGCCATAATTCATAAGGAGTTTTCTTAAGAATTGGTCTAATTAAGGCTCTATTTAGAATGTAATATGCCGTGTCTATAGCTTTCATCCAGAAATACTTCGGGAGTTGGCTTTCATATAGCATGATACGGGCCATATCTTCTAGAGTCCTATTTTTTTTTCTACAACTTCATTTTGTTGAGGTGTTCTAGGACTGAGAAGTTATGATGAATGCTATTTTCAATGCAAAAGTTTTTAAATAAATAATTTTTAAATTCAGTTTCATAATCACTTCTAAGAGACACTATGGTGTTGTTTTTCTCATTTGTGACTTTCTTGAAGAATTTCCAAAATATAGGGAAAGTCTCATCTTTGTGAGCTAAAAATAATACCCAAGTGAATCTTGAATAATCATCTACTATCACAAGACCATATTTCTTTCCTCCTAGACTAATGGTTCTAGTAGGTCCAAAAAGGTCCATATGAAGTAGCTCGAGTGGCCTAGTAGTGGAAACAATATTTTTAGATTTGAAAGAATTTCTAGTTTATTTTTTAAATTGATATGCATCACAAATTCTATTATTTTTAAAATCTAGTTTTGGAAGTCCTTTAACTAAATCCATTCTAATCAATTTTGAAATTAAGTGTGTGCTTGCATGACATAGTCTACGATGACATAGCCATCCAATCTCATTTACCTTAGCATTATCAGCAATTAAGCAATGATTACGAGTAGACAAATTATCTAAATCAATTAAGTATACAATGCCATTTCTATTTCCAATAAATATAATGCTACTTTCAATGGGATTTGATACAGTGCAAATAGAAGCTTCAAAGGAAACTTTGAAACCTTTTATCACACAGTTGGCTAATGCTAATTAAATTATGCTTTAATCCATCTACATATAAAATATTTTCAATAAAAGTGGAGAAGTGATTTGAATTTTACCAAAGCCTATAATTTGGCCTTTGCCATTATCTTCAAAAGTTACAACTCCTCCTCTTTTGATTTCAAGTGTGATGAATTACTCCTTGTCACTCGTTATGTGTCTTGAGCAGCCACTATCAAGATACCATTTTCTTTTGATCCTTTGGTTGCAAGGCACTCCTCATTGTCGTCGTTCACCATGAAGCAAATGCTGGCGACCTCTTTTTGTTCTTCTTCGGATGAAGACTCTTCACTATCACTCCAAGTTGCAACATAGGCTTTCTTCTTTTTCTTGTATCCCTTCTTTAATTGAGGACATTTAGATCTAAAATGTTCTGGCTTCTTACATTCATAACATATTAAGGGATCCTTATCCTTATCCTTATCCTTTTCTCTTTCTCTTTCTCCTTCCATTTTTATTCTAGACTTTCTCTTGTGGAAGGGTCTCCTTCTTTGCATAAATTTCTTTAATTTCCTAGCAAGGAGAGCTGTCTCATCATCATCTTCATCATCTTCACTGCTGCTCTTTTCTTCTTCTGTAGCCTTGAGTGTGATTGTTCTTTTCTTTTTCACCTCTTCCTCTTGATGTTGTTTCATTGTAAGATCATGGGTCATTAGGGATCCAAGTAGCTCCTCCAAAGGTAGGATGTTCAAGTCTTTGGCTTCTTGGATTGCTGTCACTTTGGCTTCCCATAATCTTGAAAGAGACCTAAGAATTTTGTGCACTAATTCAGAGTTAGTATAAGTCTTACCAAGACTCTTTAAACCATTTACAATATCAGTAAATCTAGTGTACATGCATATGATTGACTCATTTTGTTCCATGCTGAAAAGTTCATATTTATGCACTAGAATATTGATTTTAGATTTCTTAACTTGGTTGGTACCCTCATGAGTAACTTCCAACCTATCCCATATTTCTTTGGCTGAAATGCAAGTAGATATTCTGTTGAATTCATTTGCATCCAAAGAATAATACAAGACATTCATGGCCTTGGCATTAAGCTGAGCCATTTTTCTATCATTCTCATTCCAATCCCTTTCGGGCTTAGGAACTATAGATCCATCTACAATGTGTATGGGAGTGTTAGGACCATTAATAATGACACTCCATAATTCATAATCTAAAGCTTGAATAAAAATTCTCATTCTAGCTTTCCAATATGAATAATTGTGCCACAAAATAAAGGAGGTCGATTTGTGGATTGACCTTTAGAAAAAGATGATCCAGCTTGAGCTACCATTTGGATCTTTAGCTCTTGATCGTTAAATCAAGCCAAAATAAGCACAAGCTCTAATACCAATTGTTGGCCCAATGGCAACCCAAGAGGGGGGGGGGGGGGGGTAAATTGGGTTCTTTAAAAATTTTACACTTAAAAATTAATTTCACTAAGTTAATGTGCACAAGTGAAGAGATGCAATAAATAATAAATACAATATAAATGAGAGAGAGAGAGTAATAAGCACAACAAACACAAGAAGGTTTATAGTGGTTCGGTGTTATCTACACCTACGTCCACTCCCAAGCAACTCTTGGGTCCACACTATAATCACCCTGATTACAGCTGAGTTATTTTGTAAGATCACAACTTGAACTTGTTGTTTTACATGGGGTCACAACGAACCTAGCTGGTTTTATGGGTTCACCAGCACACAACTCAACGTAAGCTACTCTTAGCTTATCCCAAGGTCAAATACCTCAACTAATTCAATCCCCTGATTGAATTAGGACATAAGCAATTCAGATAAATGTTTATAGCAAGTAATAGCTCCTCAAATGAGCAAATATGCAATGTAAATAAATAAGAATAGAAAAGCCTAATTTGGAGCGATTTGAAGTTGAGCTTTTCTTCTTTTCTTCTTTTCCTCTTTTCCTCTTCTCTTCTGAATCGACTAAAGAGATTTGAACTTTGATTCTTGACCGAAGCTTGTTGAAGAGAAGTTGAAGATTTAGGGCTCTTTCTCTTTTCCTTCAAAACTGTGGAAATCCTTCGGATTTGATCTTGAAATGGCTTTGGATTTCTCTTCTATCTTTCTTCTATTGATGGCCTTGAGCACAGAGATTTTTCCTCTTGAAAACTAGATGATTTCTCTCTTTTTCTTTCTGGTTGTCTTCTTTCTATTTTTCTCTATTTTTCCATTCCTCTATTTTGAAACGAACGATGCCCTTTTATAATCTTCTTTAATCCAAGATTAGGTAAAAAATAGCCGTTAAAAATGTACTTGGATTGCTTTCTCACACAAAGAAATAGATCCGTTGGGGGTTAGGTGAAGAAATGTTACCGTTGGAATCCGTTCTGACAGATTTGAAATTCCATTCCTGATATGTTGGAGTCGGCTCCAACTTTTCATGTGTCGGATCCAAGTTGGATTTTCAAAAATAGTAACAAAATGTTTGTTGGGGAGTCGGCTCTGAGAAACTGTGGTGTTCGCTCGACGTGATCTAGAGTCGGCTCTAAGTTTCGAGGGTGTCGACTCTAACGATGTCCAAAATATACACTCTTTGTTCTCAGATTAGAGTCGGCTCTAGCATTTCCAGGTGTCGGCTTCGAAACTCCAGGTGTCGACTTCGAAACTTCAGGTGTTGGCTCCGAAAACTAGCACAGAAAATCATTTCTCTATGTCTCAAGTTAGAGTCAGCTCTAGCATTTCAGGTGTCAACTCTGAACCGTGCCAAAAATATTGAACTGTTCTGATACGCCCAGGGGTCAACTCCAAGATCTGAACTTTGAAATGTTCCATCAAAAAACTAATTCAAATTTAATTTTGTATATCATTTGAATAACTTAACCTTTCTAAGTTCCTGAAATACTTGTTAATTTCATTAGTAACACAAAAAATATACTCATGGCTTTTGTTAATCATCAAAATCAATAAGTGGGTCAACATTGGGGGTGCACCTAAAGGGGGAGGGGGCTGCACTGGGGGAAGGGGGCTGCATCAGGTTGGGGGGGAGGGAAGAGGGAGAGGGTTAGGGCCGGCGGAGCAAAGAGAGGGGGGGCGGGGCGGTTTATAAACGGGATTAGTGATGCCACTATGGCATCACTAATCGGTCGCTAATTAGTGATGCCTAAGTGGTATCGCTAATTTGGCGGGATAACACGATGGGAATTTAGCGATGCAAGAATATTCGTCGCTATATAGTGATGCATTTGATGCGTCGCTATATAGCAACTCATTAGATGCATCGCTAAATAGCAACACATTTGATGCGTTGCTATTTAGTCACAATTTCATCACAATTTCGTTTATTTTGTTGCTATTCCATTACTATTCCACCGAAATAATTCAAATGGGTCTGAATTGATTTAAATTAGCCACAGCATTAGCTTCACGATATTCATGACACATCTGGCAGGATGTGATAGCCCGGAGGGAAGACCAAATGTCAAGAAGGAAAGGGTTAGGGAGTTGGCTGTAACCGTTGTCCTATCTAATCCATCTGATGATAGCAAGGGAGTCACCCTTAATGATGAGGCTGCGAGCCCCCAGTATATGGCATGCCAAATACCTTCATAGGCAACTTGAAGATTGGCCATGGGAAAGGAGGAATTGAGAGAGCCAAATCCTCCTTCAGCAAGCAAAGCACTAGGTCCTCGGATAACATACCTTGACCCAGCATATCTGTCAGCGATGCAACCATCAAAATTGATTTTGACATAATCCAGAGGGGGTTCCCAAGAGATGAAGACCATGACATGGTGCACTACTGCACAGCAGGGGAGTACTTCCAGGGTTCAGATTTGTCAAAATGAGGGGCAAGGTCATGGTGAAGATACTCCACTGCTAAGGATGCTGCTCGGGTGATGATAGAATGGACCGAGACCGTCTCGTTGGTAAAAACGAGAAGATTCCTGGTTAGCCAAATCTGATACACCAAGTAAGTGCAGACAGCACCCTGCGCATCGACGAATGCCCCCTTTGAACAGGCAAGGACTGTATTCCAAGACTGCCCTCACGAGGAGGCAGACAAGCGAGTTCCCATGAGATAAGGTGGGTGCCGTGACTGCCATGGCTTGAAGCCCAGAGAAAATCATGGAAGCGTTGCTCGATTCGGTGGAGACAGATCTTTGGGAGGACAGTAGTGGATAAGAGATATAGAGGAAGGGAAATGAGGATATATCGCAGCAAGGTGATTCGCCCCTATCATAAAGCCTAGAGACCTGCTAGCTATCAAGACGAGCATAGATCCATCGGTTGGACTGCCATTAATAGCTGGAAGGTCCTACCCGAGGACTCGCTGGAGCTAGCCCAGGTGGCCGACTAGAAGGTCCTACCCAGGACAACGCTACCTCAAGTATGATCCATGCCTTTGTGCCAAGAAAGTTGGGTTATACCTTATCGCACAACAAACACTACAAGAAAAATGACTTTTGCCTATGATATTCGCACCTACGAATTTAAAATTGTAGGCAAAAGATATCTTTCCCTACAATTTTTTAAAAATCGTAGGCAAAGATTCCATAGAAAAAGGTTAGATCTTTTCCCTACGATTTTCAAAAAATCGTAGGGAAAGGTCCAGAGCCTATCCCTATGATTTTTTGAAAATCGTAGGGAAAGACTATTTCTTGATCAAAAAATCTTTAGAGGCAAAATCACCCGTCAATAATTTTTTGAAAAAGTCTTTCCCTATGATTTTTATAAAAATCATAGGGAAAGGCTCTAAACCTTTACCTACGATTTTTCAAAAATCATAGGGAAAGACTTTTTCTTTATCAACAAATTTTTGGAGGTAAAATAACCCGCCAATATTTTTTTTTAAAAAGTCTTTCCCTACAATTTTCACTAAAATCGTAGGAAAATGCTCTGAACTTTTTCCTACGATTTTCATAAAAGTCGTAGGGAAAGGCTCTAGAGCCTTTCCTATAATAATTTTTTTCATTCTAAACTTTTTCCTATGATTTTTATGAAAATCATAGGGAAAAGTACAGAGCCTTTCCCTACGACATTCACAAAAATCGTAGGGAAAGGCTTTAGACCTTTCCTTACTATTGTTGTAAACCTTTCCCTACGATTTTCACAAAAATCGTAGGGAAAAGTCCAGAGCATTTTCCTACGATATTCATGAAAATCGTAGGTAAAGGTCCTAGACCTTTCCCTATTATTGTTCTAAACCTTTCCCTACGATTTTCCTAGAAAATCGTAGAGGAAAGTCCAGAGCCTTTCCCTACGATTTTTGTGAATATCGTAGGGAAAGGTTCTAGACCTTTCTTTCTAACAATTTTTTTTTCTTTTAAACCTTTTCCCATAAAAATCGTAGGGAATGTCTTTGTGCACCGAACTCTAGTGCACACAGCGCACAGGGCACACGCATTGATCATGCACCCATGCAAGCGCTCATGTGGGGCACATCGTGGCCCAATGGGCCATGGCATGCGCGCTTGCATGGACGCATGGCCAATGTGAAAGGCTCCCAAGCGAAGACCATGGCCTACACGGCCATGACGGGGAGGATAAGTTGCGAGATGCAGCCCCAGTGACATTTATGGGCGCCCCTGACATGCCCACAGTGCGCACGGCCGAAGCACATGACATGCCCATAGCACGCGCGGCCGAAGCACCACAGCCATTCCATGGCAAGCCCAGTGCCAGCACCCAGACTTGCCTTGACAAAGTGCCACAGCAAGACTTTGGCCACCAGCCTAGCCAACCAGTAGCAGATGATCAAGAGTGGCTACCCACAGCAGCCACCTCCGGCGACGGAGTACCACCAATCTTAGCGGTGACCGAGCGGGATGTAACGAGCATGGCCTGGGGAGTCGGAGGAGCATCACCACCCATGGAGGAGAATGGCGGCGGCGCCACCGTGTAGGACAACGGACGGCGGCGAGATCAAGTGCATTATGGAGATATCTTCATAGATTGATTTTCTTATGGGGAGTGATTGAATAAATCATATCTTCTAGATTTAGGATGTTTCTCCTAAACTCTAGAAGATTAGTTTCCTTTTTAGTTAAGTTATTTTAGGCATGTATCGTCAAATCTCCTTGATTCTAGGAATTGTTTCGAATTGTTTCCTTAGAATCTTGAAGATTTGATCTAGATTTGATTTGATTGGGTTGGTAGGATTTTGGAAGCTCCTGAGGATGCCTATACACTCCTCAGGAGCAATAGGAGGGGGGTTGTGTTTTGTAAGCTTAGAGAGCTTATGAATGTTGGCCAGGCATAGGCACGTTTATGCCATTAAACTTGGGGGCTGATAACCTCTTAAGTTTGGGCGTGCTTGGGCTAATAACCCTTGTACGAGTGTTCTTGTATTCTAGTGGTTCGAAGGACTAATAATCCTGAGACCACGCTCTTCGTAATAATAGTGAGGCATTTTTCATTTCTTGTGTGTTAGATCCTAATTACCACGCTCGTGTATTACTGGAAACGGTTCGGGAGGATCGATTGTGGTGTTGGAGCAGATCACGTAGAGGAGTTGGTGAATGTTTTGGAGTCCTTGACTGGGGACCCTAACAAATTGGTGTTTTCATTGAGATGAGTTGCTTGAAGATCTCTACGCTTCAAGCGGGGTAATCACGAGCAAACCTTACTTTGATTCTCTTTGTTGAGATTGTTATAGTTAGAAGTTGTTTGTTCTTGTTAGAGTTATTATTTGAGGTGGGGGTTCGATCTTCTTCTGGAGAGAACCCAAGGTCGGAAGTTGTCCGTGCAAAATTCTTCGTGGGAGGGGGTTCGATCTTTATTTTGGAGAGAACCCACATATTCCAATGGAGGCCGGATCAAGTACTTTTCCATCCAACCGAGACCGCTTTGAAGCTTTAGAGTCATCCACTCTTTGGATGAAGGAGCAGATGGCGGAGACTACCGCCAACATGACTCACATGCAAGGAGCCATCACTTCCGTCACTAATGCTACGGAGGAGAACATGAAGGCGGTGGAAGGCATGAGACGAGACTTGCAAGCAATATTGGCAAGACTTGGAGGAGGAGCGAATGAGGCCAACCGCGGACGAACCCCAAGGGTGGAAGAGGAGCAACTCGTTGATGGAAGAAAAACTCACATTTCTAAGTCCACAAGGGGAGAGCCTAGACCAAGGCAACCTCTTAGATTGGGCGGGCGTGTGGAAAATGAGCATGAGGTAGTGGAAAGGTGGCTACGAGAGGAGGAGTCTGACCGTGATGTTGATAACCATGCAAGGACAGAGGAAAGATTCGATGGGAGTCGGTATGGGGAAGAAATGCCCTATGGCTGGTTCCATGAAGATGCTAGAAGATATGAGAGACCGATAAGAGACCACCACTATCATGATGAAGATGAAGGAAATCAGTTTAACCACTGAGGACCTAGAAGGCCACATTACCGTGGAGGTGACTATGAAGATGATGATGGAAATCGGTTTAACAACCGAGGACCAAGGAGACCAAAAATTGACTTCCCTAAGTTCAATGGTGGTGACTCTCATGAGTGGCTCGATAAGATGGACCACTATTTTATATATATGAAGTACCAAGGACAGAGAGAGTGGCCACAACATGTTTCTTCCTTGATGGGAAGGCAAGCAAATGGTGGAGATGGATACGGGCCCAATATGAGAAGGAAGGAAGAAGGCTCGGGTGGACGGCATTCGAGAGGGAGCTGCTTATGCAATTTGGGCCTTCGCCCATTATCAACCATCATGGCCAGCTAGCTAAGCTCAAGCAATATGGCAAGGTGCATGCGTATGTGGAGGAATTTTGACAACTTCAAACCTTGGTGAGGGATTGGTCTGAGGAGGCACTTATCGGCACTTTCGTGGATGGTCTAAAACCATGGATGGCAAAGGAGCTCAAGTTGAAGCAGCCCACTAGGCTGCAAGAAGCAATGAGGATGGCTGAAATCCTTGAAGAAAGTCATCACTTTGAGAAAAGACACATCAAGGACCAAGTGGCTAACAAGGTTTATAAACCCTTGTATTCCACGGGGTCTTGGAAAGGAAAGGAGGGGACTACGGGAGATTCAAGGAGCAAGGGAAGGAAGTCAAAAAGCTTAGTCATGAGGAGCTTGATGAGTACATAAAGAAGGGCTTATGCTTCAAATGTGGTGAAAAGTGGAGCCGTGATCACCAATGCAAGAAAGCCAAGGTTATGTGTATGATCGGGATAGAGGAGGAGCAATTGGGGGAGACAAGTGAGGAAGAGCACGGGCATGAGGAGTCCTCTAGCGATGAGGAAAGTGAGGAAGCCGAGTTGAGCCTCAATGCCATGTCCGGCGTACAAAAGCCCTCAACCATGCGACTTATGGCTTGGGTTGGCAAGCATGAAATGACATTATTGGTGGATAGTGGGTCTACCCACAACTTCATCAATTCCCGCGTCCTTTCTAAGGTGGGATTGCATGGGGAAGAAGTAGAGTCATTCGATGTGAAGGTGGCAAACGGGGAAAAGCTAAGGTGTGAGATGGTAGTGCGAACCGTGAAGATGAATGTCCAAGGCATCCGTATAGCGGCTGATCTTCACGTACTCTCATTGGTGGGGCTAGATGTTATCTTGGGCAATGCATGGCTAAGAGGCATTGGCAAGGTCGTCACCGACTATGAGAAGATGACTATGGAGTTCAAGCTTGGAGGGAAGAAGAGGACGTGGACAGCTCTAGTATCAAAAGAGCCAAGGCCTTGCGAGGCCAATATGTTTGAGAAACTATGCAAGGGTGGGGCTCATTGCTTCGCCATAGTGATGGGCCAAAACCGAGGAGATGAAGGGCAAGAAGAGAAGCATAGTGATAGAAATAAGGAGCTGCCCCAAGGTGTCAAGACAGTTTTAGAAAGACACAAGGAAGTATTGGAGGTACCTACTTCATTACCCTAAGTAGGGAATTTGATCATCGCATTGTGCTGAAAGATGCGAGAAAACCGGTGAATGTGCCACCATACCGGTATGCTCACTTTCAAAAGGGTGAGATCGAAAGACAAGTGGAGGAGATGTTGGCTAGTGGCTTGATTCGACCAAGCACTAGTCCCTTTTCATCACCGGTGTTGCTTGTGAGGAAGAAGGATGGAAGTTGGCGTTTTTGCACCGACTACCGAGCATTGAATGAGGCAACAGTGAGGGATAGATTTCCCATACCAACAGTGGACGAGATGCTCGATGAGTTGCATGGGGCTCATTGTTCACCAAGCTAGATTTAAGGGCCGGATACCATCAAATCCGGATGAAAGAGGAAGATACCCACAAGACGACATTTAGGACTCATTCCGGCCACTATGAGTATCTAGTGATGCCTTTTGGGCTGTGCAATGCCCCCTCAACTTTCCAAGCGGCTATGAATGCCATACTTAAGCCATTCTTAAGGAAGTTTGTATTAGTATTCTTCGATGACATCTTGGTGTACTCGAAGAATGTGGAGGAACACTTGGAGCAATTGGAGAGAGTATTGATGATCTTGAAGGAGCACCACTTCTTCATCAAGGCTTCCAAATGCGCCTTTATGCAAGAAGAGCTGGTGTACCTTGGCCACATCATATCGGGCCAAGGAGTAAAAGTGGACCAGCGGAAGGTGGAAGCTATGGTGGATTGGCCCTTACCCAAGGATGTGTCAGCTCTACGAGGATTCCTTGGTTTGACGGGCTACTATCGAAGGTTTGTGCAAGGCTATGGATTGATAGCCAAGCCACTTACCTCCATGCTAAAAAAGGAGGGCTTCGAGTGGACCGAAGATGGAAGGAGAGCTTTTGAGAACTTAAAGAGAGCCATGACCAAGACACCCATTTTGGCCTTGCCCGACTTCAAGAAACCATTTGAAGTATATACTGATACAAGTGGAGAAGGGATTGGGGTGGTACTAGCTCAAGAAAGGAGGCCCATAGCTTATATCTCCAAGGCCTTAGGGCCAATGAAGAAAGCATGGAGCACTTATGTAAGAGAAATGTTGGCGGTTGTGCATGCGGTGAAGGTGTTGAGACCTTACCTCTTGGGAAGAAAGTTCACTATAGTGACCGATCAACAAGCATTAAGACACTTGCTAGAACAAAAGATCGTGACACCAGAGCAACAGAAGTTTCTTGTGAAGCTTCTGAGATTCGAGTATGACATTATATATCAGTCCGGCAAGGAGAATAAGGTGGCTGATGCATTGTCAAGGAAGGAGGGAAGTCCAATGATGTGGACTTTGTATGAAGATGAGGCTGAACATATGGCCTTGAGTGGAGCTGAATGGAGGATATGGGACAAGCTTAGAGAGGCCGTGGAGTTGGATGCAAGGTCTCAAGAGATCATAGAGAAGCTTGAGAGTCCATGTAATGGGGTGACCGGATTCAAATGGCATGATGGGCTTATCTACTACAAGTCCTATGTCTATGTGCCTGACGTACCAAACCTGAGGAAGGAGATTCTCACTCACTTCCACCATAGCAAAGAAGGTGGTCATTCGGGATGGCTTAGGACCTATATGAGGATCAAGCATTTCTTCTATTGGGAGGGCCTAAAGAGAAGTGTGAAGAAGTGGGTGGCGGAATGTGACGTGTGTCAAAAGACCAAACATGATACGAAGGCCCCTACGGGTCTCTTGCAGCCCTTACCCATATCGGAAGCTATATGGAAAGACTTGTCCATGGATTTTGTGGAGGGCTTGCCCGCAAGTCAAGGGTACGAAGTGATCTTGGTGGTCGTGGATCGCTTAAGTAAGTATGCTCACTTCATACCCCTTAAGCATCCATTTACAATGAAGAGTGTGGCTAAGGCCTTTGTGGACAACGTGGTGAAGCTCCATGCTTTCCCTAGAACCATTGTTACGGACCGGGATCGGGTGTTCATGAGCTCCTTTTGGAAGGAAGTGTTTGCACTGCAAGGGAGCAAACTGAAGACAAGTTCTTCATACCATCCGCAGACCGATGGCCAAACAAAGGTGGTCAACAGTACATTGGAACAATACTTGAGATGTTATTGCCATGATGAGCAAGTAAGGTGGATGGACTACATGTCACGGGCGAAATATTGGTATAATACAACATACCACTCTTCCATCACACTTAGCCCATTTGAAGTGGTGTATGGAAGGAATCCTCCTACCTTGGTGGCTTATGAGAGGGGTATGGCTAAGAATGCGGAAGTGGAGGAAGCCTTGATCACTAGAGACGAGATACTAGCCAAGGCAAAGAGGGAGCTTAAGAAGGCCCAATCGAGCATGAAGAAATATTATGATAAAAGGAGAAGGCTAGAAGGGTTTGAGCCCGGGACTTTATGTACTTGAAGCTTCAACCCTATGGCCAAAAGATAATGAAGAGAAAGGCAAGCTACAAGCTAGAGAAAAGGTACTATGAGCCATTTAAAGTGGCTGCCCGGGTCGGAGAAGTTGCGTATCGGCTGGAATTACCACCAACCTCAAGACTTCATCCAGTGTTTCATGTGTCTCTCCTCAAGAGACGAGTTGGGGATCCTAGCTTGATTGTAGAGGAATTGCCTTCCTTCGATGAGGAAGGTAGAATGCTACTACAGCCTGCAACGATTCTTGAATACAAAATGGTGCCACGTGGGAGGATTAGAAGGAAGATCTCGAGAGTATTGGTGCAATGGAGAGGGTTATGATGACATAGCCTTAAGGTTCCCACAATTTACCCTTGAGACAAGGGTACACTTAATGGAAGGAGAAATGAAAGGATCCCAAGCGAAGACCATGGCCTACACGGCCACGACGGGGAGGATAAGTTGTGAGGTGCGGCCCCAGTGACACTTATGGGCGCCCCTGACATGCCCATAGCGCGCACGGCCGAAGTACATGACATGCCCATAGTGCATGCGGCCGAAGTACCACAGCCATGCCATGGCAAGCCTAGGGCCAGCACCCAGACTTGCCTTGACAAAGTGTCACAACAAGACTTTGGCCACCAGCCTAGCCAACCAGTAGCAGATGATCAAGAGTGGCTACCCACAGCAGCCACCTCCGGCGACGGAGCACCACCAGTCTTAGCGGTGACCGAGCGGGATGTAACGAGCATGGCCTGGGGAGTCGGAGGAGCATCACCACCCATGGAGGAGAATGGCGGCGGCGCCACCGTGTAGGGCGACGGACGGCGGCGAGATCAAGTGCATTATGGAGATATCTTCATAGATTGATTTTCTTATGGGGAGTGATTGAATAAATCATATCTTCTAGATTTAGGATGTTTCTCCTAAACTCTAGAAGATTAGTTTCCTTTTTAGTTAAGTTATTTTAGGCATGTATCGTCAAATCTCCTTGATTCTAGGAATTGTTTCGAATTGTTTCCTTAGAATCTTGAAGATTTGATCTAGATTTGATTTGATTGGGTTGGTAGGATTTTGGAAGCTCCTGAGGATGCCTATATAAGCACTCCTCAGAAGCAATAGGAGGGGGTTGTGTTTTTGTAAGCTTAGAGAGCTTATGAATGTTGGCCAGGCATAGGCACGTTTATGCCATTAAACTAGGGGGCTGATAACCTCTTAAGTTTGGGCATGCTTGGGCTAATAACCCTTGTACGAGTGTTCTTGTGTTCTGGTGGTTCGAAGGACTAATAATCCTGAGACCACGTTCTTCGTAATAACAGTGAGACATTATTCATTTCTTGTGTGTTAGATCCTAATTACCACGCTCGTATGTTACTGAAAATGGTTCGGGAGGATCGATTGTGGTGTTGGAGCGGATCGCGCGGAAGAGTTGGTGAATGTTTTGGAGTCCTTGACCGGGGACCCTAACACAATGGCTGCGCTCGATGCGCGCATTATGCATCGGAGTCCGATGCACAAAGATTTATCACTACTAGAAAAGTGTGATTCACCGAGAGATTTTATTGAGAAAAAAATCCATCATAATTTTGAGAAAATTTTTGACAAAAAAATTTAAACTATAAAATTTTTCGATAACAAATATTTTCTCGCAAAATCCATCGTAAAATTAATTTTGCGAGGGATTTTTCAAAGGATCTTTTTAACAAAAATGGGTTTTTTGTAAAAAAAATTTCGATGAATCCCTCGTAAAATCCCTCGGCAATTAATTTTGTAGGGCATTTTTTGAAGGATTTGTTTTTCATTAATGAGTCCTTAGTAAAATTTTTGATAAAAAATCCCTCGCAAAATTAATTTTTGAGAGATTTTGCAAGGGATTTTTTGATAATTTTGCGAGGAATTTTCCAAGAGATATTTCTAACACAAATGTCTTCTTTGTAAAAAAAAATTAATAAAAAATCTCTCGCAAAATCCCTCACAAAATTAATTTTGCGAGCGATTTGTCGAGAAAAATTTTTCTCGTAAATGAATTCAAAAAAATTTCTCAGAAAATCATTCGAAAACCTTTCCTCAGAGATTCCATTAGAGAATGATATGTTGCCTAAATTATTAAATTATACATTAAGTCATATCTAAATAGAAGTTTAATAAATTTTTTTTATTTCTATACTTATTATGACTTGATCAAATTCAAGCAATGCAATTAGCACTTGTTAGGCCTTTATGAACCCTATTCCAACATTCATAATTCATTAATGACATATTTTTAGTACTGATGGTCATCTCCAAAATCTAAATTTTACCTATCACTATCATCAAGCCTTCTTAGTCTTCATGCCTGCTTTTCAAGATGATGAAATGTCTCGAGTAAATGCAATAGATGATAACGAGGCCATTGAAAATTTACGAGATAGTGAAGGATTATTTGAGGAGGTTGATGCATATCTTGAAGACACCATTGATAATGAAGAAAAAGAAGATGAAGAAAAGTTGAAGGAGAGGAAGAAGAATAACAAGAAGAATCATGCATCCGATTGCGGTGGATTTGTGTAACGACCCGAGCCTATGGGCCTGTTTCGTTACAAGAAAGCAAGAAGAATAAGGTCCACACCAACTTGGGCCACCACAGCCCAAAAGGGATCCAATTGGTACTTGTCCATCTTCCTTAACTGGTTATAAACCACTCAACCAACTCCCAAATTCCCAATGTGGGACTATTGAGAGGGGCATCACAATCTACCCCCCTTACAAAGGCAATGCAGGGGCAACCACAAGGCAGGCAGGGATCTAGAGGTGGCCCTCACAGGTCAAGGGTGGCTCCGATTCCCCATGGATGTAACACTTTACCCTGTATGGCACTTAGATCCTGCACTTCCGATTGGTGCATGGCTGTGATACCATATTGTAACGACCCAGGCCCACGAGCCTGTTTCGTTACAAGAAAGCAAGACGGACAAGGTCCACACCAACTTGGGCCACTACAGTCCAAAAAGGATCTAATTGGTGCTTGTCCATCTTCCTTAACTAGTTATAAACCACTCAACCAACTCCCAATTTCTCGATATGGGACTAGTGGGAGGGGCATCACAATTGGGCTTCCCACTTCACACTGGTGGTTCTATCAGCATTAATGAGCATGCAACAAGATTGGTATTGATATATTAGTAGGTTATCTTTCTTTAATGCTCAATTTTACTTTTTTGTATCTCTCATCAAGATTGATGTTGTTGAAATCTTGCATGCCAGTAGTTCTGATTGAATTATTTTTCTATAAATAATTAAAATATTTTATTTAAAAAATAAATTTTAAAAATATTATTAAAAATCCTTAGAATTGATTGTTGCTATTTGATTTTGCATTCATCCTTCCTCCATGGATCCACGAATTTATCCATGTATGTCTTCTGAAAATAATACAATAGGACGGCAGCAAATCTTAATATAATATTGCTATAAAATATATATACCATACATAATGTATTATAATATATAAAATATAATATAAGAATAGTAAAAATTAAATAGTATAGCAATATTATTTTGAATATCATTACCATTAATATTAATACTAATATAAAATAAAATTATAATTTTATAAGTATTGATATATATATTTATAGTCGAATAGTTATAAATTATTTAATTCATTTTTTGTTAATAACTTTTATAATTATTTATTAACTTAAAAAATTATAAATAATTATTAATCCTCCCAGGAAGCAACCTGGGAGGATTATGATGACATAGCCTTAAGGTTCCCACAATTTACCCTTGAGGACAAGGGTACACTTAATGGAAGGGGGAATGAAAGGATCCCAAGCGAAGACCATGGCCTACACGGCCACGACGGGGAGGATAAGTTGTGAGGTGCGGCCCCAGTGACACTTATGGGCGCCCCTGACATGCCCATAGCGCGCACGGCCGAAGTACATGACATGCCATAGTGCGTGCGGCCGAAGCACCACAGCCATGCCATGGCAAGCCCAGGCCCAGCACCCAGACTTGCCTTGATAAAGTATCACAGCAAGACTTTGGCCACCAGCCTAGCCAACCAGTAGCAGATGATCAAGAGTGGCTACCCACAGCAGCCACCTTCGGCGACGGAGCACCACCAGTCTTAGTGGTGACCGAGCGGGATGTAATGAGCATGGCCTGGGGAGTCGGAGGAGCATCACCACCCATAGAGGAGAATGGTGGCGGCGCCACCATGTAGGGCGGCAGACGGCGGCGAGATCAAGTGCATTATGGAGATATCTTCAGAGATTGATTTCCTTGTAGGGAGTGATTGAATAAATCATATCTTCTAGATTTAGAATGTTTTTCCTAAACTCTAGAAGATTAGTTTCCTTTTCAGTTAAGTTGTTTTAGGCATGTATCGTCAAATCTCCTTGATTCTAGGAATTGTTTCGAATTGTTTCCTTAGAATATTGAAGATTTGATCTAGATTTGATTTGATTGGGTTGGTAGGATTTTGGAAGCTCCTGAGGATGCCTATATAAGCACTCCTCAGAAGCAATAGGAGGGGGTTGTGTTTTGTAAGCTTAGAGAGCTTATGAATGTTGGCCAGGTATAGGCACGTTTATGCCATTAAACTAGGGGGCTGATAACCTCTTAAGTTTGGGCATGCTTGGGCTAATAACCCTTGTACGAGTGTTCTTGTGTTCTGGTGGTTCGAAGGACTAATAATCCTGAGACCACGTTCTTCGTAATAACAGTGAGGCATTCTTCATTTCTTGTGTGTTAGATCCTAATTACCACGCTCGTATGTTACTAAAAATGGTTCGGGAGGATCGATTGTGGTGTTGGAGCGGATCGCGCGGAAGAGTTGTTGAATGTTTTGGAGTCCTTGACCGGGGACCCTAACACAATGGCTGCGCTCGATGCGCGCTTTATGCATCGGAGTCCGATGCACAAAGATTTATCACTACTAGAAAAGTGTGATTCACCGAGAGATTTTATTGAGAAAAAAATCCATCATAATTTCGAGAAAATTTTTGAAAAAAATTTAAACTATAAAATTTTTCGATAACAAATATTTTCTCGCAAAATCCGTCGTAAAATTAATTTTGCGAGGGATTTTTCAAGGGATCTTTTTAACAAAAATGGGTTTTTTGTAAAAAAAATTCGATGAATCCCTCGCAAAATCCCTCGGCAATTAATTTTGCAGGGCATTTTTTGAAGGATTTGTTTTTCATTAATGAGTCCTTAGTAAAATTTTTTGATGAAAAAATCCCTCGCAAAATTAATTTTTGAGAGATTTTGCAAGGGATTTTTTGATAATTTTGCGAGGAATTTTCCAAGAGATATTTCTAACATAAATGTCTTCTTTGTAAAAAAAAATTAATAAAAAAATCTCTCGCAAAATCCCTCACAAAATTAATTTTGCGAGCGATTTGTCGAGAAAAATTTTTCTCGTAAATAAATTCAAAAAAATTTCTTAAAAAATCATTCGAAAACCTTTCCTCAGAGATTCCTTGGAAAATGATATGTTGCCTAAATTATTAAATTATACATTAAGTCATATCTAAATAGAAGTTTAATAAATTATTTTTATTTCTCTACTTATTATGACTTGATCAAATTCAAGCAATGCAATTAGCACTCGTTAGGGCTTTATGAACCCTATTCCAACATTCATAATTCATTAATGACATATTTTTAGTACAGATGGTCATCTCCAAAATCTAAATTTTACCTATCACTATCATCAAGCCTTCTTAGTCTTCATGCCTGCTTTTCAAGATGATGAAATGTCTCGAGTAAATGCAATAGATGATAACGAGGCCATTGAAAATTTACGAGATAGTGAAGGATTATTTGAGGAGGTTGATGCATATCTTGAAGACACCATTGATAATGAAGAAAAAGAAGATGAAGAAAAAGTTGAAGGAGAGGAAGAAGAATAACAAGAAGAATCATGCATCCAATTTACGGTGGATTTGTGTAACGACCCGAGCCCATGGGCTTGTTTCGTTACAAGAAAGCAAGACGAATAAGGTCCACACCAACTTGAGCCACCACAGCCCAAAAGGGATCCAATTGGTACTTGTCCATCTTCCTTAACTGGTTATAAACCACTCAACCAACTCCCAAATTCCCGATGTGGGACTATTGGAGGGGCATCATAATCTATCCCCTTACAGAGGCGATGCAGGAGCAACCACCAGGCAGGCAGGGATTTAGAGGTGGCCCTCACAGGTCAAGAGGTGGCTTCCATTCCCCATGGATGTAGCACTTTACCCTGTATGACACTTAGATCCTTCACTTCCGGAGGTGGCCCTCACAGGTCAAGAGGTGGCTCCCATTCCCCATGGATGTAGCACTTTACCCTGTATAACACTTAGATCCTGCACTTTCGACTGGTGTATGGCTCTAATACCATATTGTAACAACGCAGGCCCATGGGCCTGTTTTGTTACAAGAAAGCAAGACGGACAAGGTCCACACCAACTTGGGCCACTACAGTCCAAAAAGGATCCAATTGGTGCTTGTCCATCTTCCTTAACTGGTTATAAACCACTCAACCAACTCCCAATTTCCCGATATGGGACTATTGGGAGGGGCATCACAATTGGGCTTCCCACTTCACACTGGTGGTTCTATCAGCATTAATGAGCATGCAACAAGATTGGTATTGATATATTAGTAGGTTATCTTTCTTTAATGCTCAATTTTACTTTTTTGTATCTCTCATCAAGATTGATGTTGGTTGAAATCTTGCATGCCAGTAGTTCTGATTGAATTAGTTTTCTATAAATAATTAAAATAATATTTATTTAAAAATAGATTTTAAAAATATTATTAAAAATCCTTAGAATTGATTGTTGCTATTTGATTTTGCATTCATCCTTCCTCCATGGATCCACGAATTTATCCATGTATGTCTACTGAAAATAATACAATAGGATGGCAGCAAATCTCAATATAATATTGCTATAAAATATATATACCATACATAATGTATTATAATAATAAAATATAATATAAGAATAGTAAAAATTAAATAGTATAGCAATATTATTTTGAATATCATTACCATTAATATTAATACTAATATAAAATAAAATTATAATTTTATAAGTATTGATATATATTTATAGTCGAATAGTTATAAATTATTTAATTCATTTTTGTTAATAACTTTATAATAATTTATTAACTTAAAAAATTATAAATAATTAGAAGACTTTTAATAATTTAATAATGGCGGTAGATCAAATTTTTAGCCGCCTTAGCGGTTCGGGAAAAAAACTGGCCTACACGATTCCCAGACTTCTTCGGTTCTTCCGCCTCTGCCCTAACTCCCGACTTCCCTCACTCTCCCCTAACTCCCGAGGAAAGCTGCCCACCATCGCCTCCTCCCGTCTTCCCCCCCTCCTTCGGCCTCAATTCTCCATCGAAGCCGCAGAGAAGGTCCACACCCAGGCCGCTTCTGGGAGGACTACGAGGAGCCCCCAGTATCATTCCCAAATTCCAGGGCCGGGCACCCATGGCCGGAGTGGACGAAGCTGGTGACCGTCGCCTCCTCCCATCTAGCACCCCCCCGGCCTCCGACCTTGGTTCTACGTCGGAGCCGCAGAGGAGGTCCATACCCAGGCCGTTCCCTAGGAGGGCTACGAGGAGCCCCCGGTCTCCTTCCCAAATTCTAGGGCCGAGCACCCATGGCCGGAGTGGACGAAGCTGGTGGATTATCTCGTGGCCAGAGGTTATTCCGTTTGGCGAGGGTCAGTGGCCACTGGTGATGATGACGACTTGTTCTTTGACCATAAGGATCTCTCGAAAGAGTTCGTGAAGGCTGCCGAGGCTTGTCTGGTTATAATTTTTGTCCTTTTTTCTGTAAGATGTATTGTTTGGTTATACTTTTTTAAAATATGATGGACAACTACTTCCACTGTCACCTGCAGCCATGTATGATAATCTGGGCAATCAAGCTGGGGTGTAGAGACCTCCAATAAATCCTCAACCAAACCCATTTGGCAATGCATTCTATGGAGCTGGATCTCAGCTTATCAGATGTGGCCTGGGGGCATATGGAGAGAAATTCTTGGGCTCAAGTTCTAAATTTATGCAAAGCAATGTATAGAATATGTAAACAGAGAATGCATGTTAGTACATGCATTGTAGAATATTAGTCAATAGCCTCCTTTTTGCAGTCTGAATTATTTGCATGCATTATAAATAATAATAAACATGCCATTATATTTTCTAACTTTTGGCCTCAAATGTAACAGATTAGCAAGTATTTCTCCAATCCTCAGAATTATTTTCAAGTGAATCAGCAGTATGTGAGGAATAAGTTGAAAGTGGTCCTATTTCCATTCCTGCACAGGGTAAATTTACTGCTTTATTTTTTTAGCTTGACTTTCCTAATTGATCACTTCTCTTTATTATTAATAAGCTTATGGAACTAATTTATGTTTTTCCTATATTCTGTTTTATCCAGGGTCACTGGACCAGGATAACCGAGCCAGTTGAAGGTAGGCTTTCATACAAACCTCCAGTTTATGATATAAATGCCCCATATCTATACATTCCTTTCATGGCCTTTGGCACCTACATTATTCTCGCAGGCTTCTCATTTGGTCTTATGGGAAAGTAAGTTGTGTATTCTGGCCTCACCTTACATCTTCAGCAATAACAGTTACTGATCATACTTGAGTCTCTTGTAGGTTCAGTCCAGAAGCTTTGAGTTTACAGTTCACAAGGGGATTGGCTGGGTGGTTTATGGAGGTTGTCATCCTAAAAGGCTTGTTGTATTCATTAGGTGGAGGGGAGGCAGCACTTCTTGATATGGTGGCATACGTCGGCTATGCTTTCACAAGATTAATGTTGGCTATACTGGCAAGGTCACATGAGACACCTTTTGGCATCATGTTGTGCTTCTGCTTCAGCTGATTATTGCCAAAATTGAACTTATTTTGTTATCTACACTTTCTGATTTATAACAGTAATGTCTTTCAGCCAGTGAAAACCATCTTCTGTACACATCATAGATTGGATATTGATGTATTTAACTTGTCAAATGTCTGATTTGGCTTCATAATGCCACAATGGAAATTTATTATTTTTTCCTATGATTTAATTTATTTTTGCACGTAAAAATAATTAAAAAAAATAATTTAAAAAAAATTATTAAAAATTATCATTACCTAACTTTTCCCTAAGATTATGTGGATAAAAAAATATTTTTTTTATTTTTCCCTACGATTTTGAGGCTTTTCATAGGGAAAAGAATCATTAAAAATTATTATTAGTCAACTTTTTCCCTACGATTTTTAAAAATCGCAGGGAAAGATGTGGATAAAAAAATATTTTTTTAATTTTCCCTATGATTTTGAGATTTTTCGTAGGAAAAGAAATTATTAAAAATCATTACTAGCCAACTTTTCCCTATGATTTTAAAAATTTTCGTAGGGAAAGATGTGGATAAAAAATATTTTTTCTAATTTTTCCCTACGATTTTGGGGTTTTTCGTAGGGAAAGGAATCATTAAAATTATTACTAGCCAACTTTTCCCTACGATTATAAGAATTTTCGTAGGGAAAGATATGGATAAAAAAAATTTTTTTTTGATTTTTTCCACGATTTTTTATTTTCGTAGGCAAAAGTTCTCAAAATTTAAATTTAAATTTTAAATTTTGGTCACTCTTTCCTTATGAAATATGAATTTTTCCCTACGAAAAAAATCGTAGGGAAAAGGTCTACTCTTTGCCTACGATTTTGAAAAGTAGTAGGTAAAGGCTTTCCCGATACACTTTTGCCTACGACTTTTTCCAGCTTTTGCCTACGACAAAAATCGTAGGGAAAGGCTTTCCCTACGATTTTTCAATCTTTCCCTACAAAAAAAATCGTAGGTAAAAATCATTTTTCTTGTAGTGAAAGCGACACCCTATTTAGCGATGAAATTTATAGACAAAATTCCGTTACTAACTACCGATGCATAAAAATGTCGCTAAATATGGCAAAATTTATGCAAAAATATCAATAAATAGCGACTCAATTGCGACCCATAAAATTAATGACGGAATATCAACGAACTTTTGGAATAACGAGTCATGAATTTGACTATAAATAGCGACGCATAATTGCGTCACTAAATAGCGACGCATATGCATGAGTCGCTATTTAGCGACGCAATTATGCATTGCTATTTAGCGATGCACGAATATGCGTCGCTGTGTAGCAACTCATAATTGCATCTCTATTTAGCGATGCATCAAATTGCATCGCTATTTCGCAATGAATTTTCTTGGGAGTCGCTAATTGCATCGCTATTTAGCGACTTATTTAATGCGTCACTATTTTACCATAGATTTCATGGATCGCAATTGCGTCGCAATTCAGTAATTATTTTGTGACAAATATTTATGTCGCTAAGTTGCATCGCTAATTCATAATTTTTTTATAGTGGAATATACCAGACATGGGCTCCTAAACTACCAAGGGCCCTGCAGGTAGTGAAAGAATGCATCCACTGTGCCGTTCCCACCTCGGGTACGGAAGAGTGGGCTTTTGTACTGCAAGGAGCAAAGAAAAGGCAGCTTGTCATTCAAAATCAATGCCACACATGAATCAAACAGCTACCATGCTGGAAAAGTGATGTTAACTACAGTCAATCTACTACTGGAAAAGTGATGTTAACTACAGTCAATCTACTCTCATGACTCCGGTCTCATAGACAAGGGTGTTGGAATATTAAACTGGTTTTAATGCACTCTTGAAAAAAACTTATGGGAGAAAGGAAAAGTCACTCTTAAAATTGACTCTTAGTATTTTGTAACTGACTCTTAATTTTTGGCAAATGTCTTTTAATTTTCTATGTATGTAGTGGTATATGAAAGGACATTTAGACTCTTATAAATATGTGAGGTGTTTGCCCATGAAATGTAGAAGAAGATGAAAAATTAGAGAGACCCAAAAGAGGTATTCCCTCTAACATCTCCATAATAAGAGTGTTATTTTTGCAGCCTCCATTTCCATCAATCTGGTATCAGAGCACTAGTTGTCATGGTCTTGTTGCTTTCCAAAATTTTTTACTTTGAAGGGAGCTCTTGCATGCTTAGCTAGTGTGCACTTCTCACAAACTTCATTTGGATAATTTATGTATGGAAGACCTTTCACCATTTCTTTATTAGATAGTAATTTCAAACTTTCAAAATTTAAATGTCCAAACCTGAGATGCCAAAGCCATGAAGCATTTTGTCCTTCCATCTTTAAGATAAGAGGAAACATCCTATTCTTCGCCATCTGGACACGAGTAATCAGCTTTCTATTCCAATCTTTTAAAGTTAGATATAGTCCTTCCATATGAATTGTATAACCCTTCTCTAACACTTTTGTGTCTCTCTATTTTTCATCTTCTTCTACATTTCATGGGTAAACACCTCTCATATTTATAAGAGTCTAAATGTCCTTTCATATACCACTACATGCATAGAAAATTAAAATTAAGAGTCAGTTACAAAATACTAAGAGTCAATTTCAGTTACAAAATACTAAGAGAGTCAATTTCAGTTACAAAATATTAAGAGTCAATTTCAACATTGACTCTTCTTTCTCGCATGAGTTTTTTCAAGAGTGCATTAAAACTAGTTTAATATTCCAACATTTTCTCTTGTAAATTTATTTTTTTCTTGGTTCCATGACTCTCAGCTTTTGTAAATCTTTACCTTTGAGTGGTTTTGTAAATATATTAGCAATTTGCTCATTTGATTTACAGTACACAACCTTCACAATACCTTTCTTGACTTGATCACGAAGAAAATGAAATCTTTTGTCTATGTGTTTGCTTCTTCCATGTTGAACTGGATTCTTAGCTAGTTCAATGGCAGACTTATTATCAACATATATCTTCACAGGCTCTTTTTGTGTATGACACAATTCTTTCAATAAGTTGCGCAACCATATGGCCTCATAAGCATATGATGCCGTTGCAACATACTCTGCTTCACATGTAGATAATGCAACAATGGATTATTTCTTTGAGCTCCAAGAAAAAGCATTAGCACCAAAATAAAAAAAACATAACCACAAGTGCTTTTCCGTTCATCAAGATCTCCTCCCCAATCACTGTCAGAAAATCCAATTAAACTTGCATCATTGGAATGAGTGTAAAACATACTATGATCAAGAGTTCCTTTGAGGTATCTTAGAATCCTTTTTGCTGCCATCTAATGTGACTCCTTTGGATGTTCCATATATCTACTGATCAAACCAACTCCATAGATAATATCAGGTCGGCTTATAGTAAGATAACGAAGACTTCTAACAAGGCTTTTGAAGAGAGATGAGTTCACCTCCTTTCCTTCTCCTTCTTTATTAAGCTTGGCTCCATAAGCAATCGGGGTGTTTACTTCTTTGCAACTCTAACATTTGATGAAGCTATGCAGAAAGTTAAATGAAGAAAATAAATGATGGGAGAAGAGTTGATGTCTTATTTTCTTGGCATTGAAGTAAAGCAAAATGGAAGAGTACTCTTGAAATTGACTCTTAGGTAACTGAAATTGACTCTTAGTATATTGTAACTGACTCTTTAGAATTTCATCCATCAGAGGGGGCCAACTTGGTTTACCAGTCAGGAAAAGATTGCACGTCATTGCCCAAAAGGCCATGTTCATGGTGCTGATACATCTAAGAGAGAGAACTACAATACTATTAAAGAAAGCAGCTTGTCATTCAAATAAGAAATCAATGCCTCACATGAATGAAAATGACTGTCATACTGGGCATGTGTTGAAAAACTATAGCTAATCTACTCTCACAACTCAATAGTGGACAACTTGTCTTGCCAGCAAGGAAAACAGCTCCACAGCACAGTCCATAAGGCCAGGTTCATGGTGCTGAAATATCTGATACAGAATGAAAGCATTTTAGTTACCCTTGCCCCATAGGCCATCACCATTGCAAGCTCCTCTGATCGTAGGACCACTTGGTGTAAGATTCAACTAGAGTCATTAAGCAACATCTAAATAACATGCAAGGAATTGAGAAGCTCCTTCCTTGAAAGATGATGTGGGGGAGCAACATAGATCTCAATGTGGGGGAGCACACAGTTCAGACCAAGATCACAAAGTTGAAGTATCATTTTCACCTCTTTCCAGTTTCTGTAACTTTACCTGTTTTGAGTTGTTCCTCATTCAGACAAAACAAATCAATATTTCTAGAGGTCTCTCAGCAAATAAAATGAGAATGACCATGGTACCACACATAGTATGGGGTACCACTACGTACTGCTTAGGCATACCATACTATATCATACTAGTGCATACCAAGTCTCAATACGCTTAACCGACCCATGCATTGGATATACTGACACTATAATAATGTGGTACCAATACAGCATCTGGTACCAAGAGAACAAACCTTAGTACCACCTCTAAAACTAATTTATTCTTTAAGGTAGCATTTGATAGAAAAAATATTATCCATGGATAAGTGTACGAGATAGAGTTTGTCCCCTGGTTATCCCTTGGGATATCCCTTGGCTATCCCATTAATCATATCAAATGCAAAAAAGTAAATCCATAGGATGACCTTTTTTTTTACTCTTATTTGGAGGGATAACCAGCTATTCCTGCATTTTCTAGGGAATAAATGAGGGGATATCCCATGGTTAACCATGGATTATTCCTTTGGTTAACTTTATTCCCATCTATCCCTTATAGTTATGGATTTGAAAATAAGAGGGATATCCTCTGGATATCCCCTCTTATCCCCTATTTCAAACACTACCTAAGTCTTCTAGAAAACTAAAATGAAATGGACCATGGTGATGTGGCTGATCACCTCCTTTGGGCGGCATCATAACGCCCCGTGCAATTCCCGGAATCAAATGATATGATAACTCATTTTTGGGACGTCGGCACTCTCGCCTCGGCCCCGGCCTTTGGCTCCAGCTTCGGCCTCCAGCTTCGTTCTCTAGTTCCAGCTTCAGCCTCTAGTTTTGGCCTCTGGCTCCAGCTTCGGCCTCCAGCTTCGGCTCCGGCCTCTGGCTCTGGCTCCGGCCTCCGGCTCTGGCCTCCAGCTCTGGCCTCCAGCTTCGGCCTCTGGCTCCATCCACGGCCTCCAGCTTTGATTCCGTCCTCTGGCTCTGGCTCTGGCCTCCAGCTTTGGCCTCTGGTTCCATCTCCGACCTCCGGCTTCGGCCTTTGGCTCCGACCCTGGCCTCCAGCTTCGGCCTCTGGTTCCAGCTTCGGCCTCCGGCTCTAGCCTCTGGCTCCGGCCTTGGCCTCAGCTTCGGCTCTGGCCTCTGGCTCTGGCTCCGGCCTCCAGCTTCGGCTTCGACTTTAACTTGGTAACTTATGTTGTGTGCTTTCCTTGCATAGTAAAGCCACCCTCGGATATCAGACCCTGGGATTTGAGACATCCACTACCACATATCTCGCTCACCAAAATCATGAGCAAATGCTAACACGCCCCACAGTTTCTGACATACACGACGTCCATTCAGCAACGGCTCACCCATCTGCCGTTCGTGGAGCTCATCCTAACAAGAAAGATTCGACGGTTCCAACGGAAAGAGGTAAAAGGAACCCCCTAGACAGGTATAAAAGGAAGACCCCGAGCTCAGGACGGAGGATCCTCTTCTTCTCTCTGAAAGAGATCCAGACGCAACACATTCCTGGTCTACAAGCTCACTGACTTGAGCATCGGAGGATCCTTGCCGGAACCACCGGCCCAGGACTTCTTGTAGGTTTTCGGAGGAAGAAGGCAACCTTTCCACCTCCTTGAGGCCCCCAAAGATCTCAGCACACTCAGCGCTCATCACAAGTGACTTGGTAGTATCAGATTGGTGCGCCAGGTAGGGGCACGCATATGGTAGGCGAAAGTTCTCCCTGTGACCCCACTGCTTCTGCAAGGAAGACGATGGTGACAACGCGAGCTCAGGAAACTTCCACCAGCCATGCCGTGGAATGCCTCCCGCGGGCTGAGTAATCGAAGGCTAACCTCCATGTTCTACCCCCTGCACAGATGAACCAGTCTGATCGGCTTGATGTCCTAGCTCATCAGGTATAGGACCTGATGACGGTGGTACGGGGATTGCAGGAACACTGCTTTGCCGCCGCGACTCACCCCCTCCGCATCATAAAGGGGGGCATGGAGCAAATCAATCTCATCGAGGCTGGACTCTACCTGAGGCCTCCCACCACTCGCCTCCTGAACGTCATCGCCGGGAGGCTTCAAAGCGACGATGGTCTCTCTCCGCCATTCTGATCATTCTCACCGGCGGCTGGGTGAGAAGGAACCAAGACGGGTGTACTCCCTGCACCGGCGGTCTTCCCCGGCTTCATCTTCTGACTCCTCTAAAGACGACACCAACAGGAGGACCACTCGTCGAGCCGAATAGCGGCTCGATGAGTATCATCAATGGTTGGAGGAGCTTAGTCGCCGGATCGCCAACCCTCGTGGGACGGACTACGATCACCGTCCCTCGCTTTCCCGCCGCATCATGGAGAAGCCGGTTCCGCCCCGGTTTCGTCTCCCCCAGTTGGACCCATATGACGGCACGATAGACCCTTTGGACCACTTGGAGACCTATAAGGTTCTCATGCAAGTCCAGGGAGCGACAGACTCTCTCCTGTGTGTCGCCTTTCCTGCCACACTTCGTAAGGCGGTGCGTGTGTGGTATTCTCGCCTACCACCGCGCATCATCAATTCCTTCCGACAGTTCGAGCGATCTTTCCTGGCCCACTTTGATGCATGCCGAAAGATCCCACGAGTGGCTGATAGCTTATTCGCTGTCCAGCAAAGGAGTGGCGAGACCTTGAAGGACTTCGTTGCTCGGATCAAGAAGGTGGCGCTAGAGGTGTATAACTTGGATGATTTTGTAGCCACTTTGGCTCTAAAGCGAGGACTTCATCCTTCTAGATTCACCTATTCCTTGGATAAGAAGCCTCCTGGCTCCTACACCGAGCTTCTAAGCTGGGCGCAAAAGTACATTCGTACCGATGAAGCAAACTCTTCTAGGAGGGAGGCTGATAAGAGTTCCAGCAAAAAATTGGCATCCACAGAGCCTGCTGGAGCACGGTCCCAAAAGCCTGAGCTTCCCCACCGCTCATACCATCGGCCTCAGATGCTTGTTCCCAAGGAGCAGTTTACCCCCCTCCTGGCTTCGATATCTCACATTCTACTAGAAATCGAGGAGGAGCCCTACTTTCGATGTCCACCTCCCATGAAGTCAGGGACCCCCCACAGCAAAGAACTTTACTGCCGGTACCACCGAGACTATGGCCATGACACTGAGGACTGCCGCCATTTGAAGAAGGCCATTGAAGAGCTTGTCCAGCAGGGTCACTTGGGCAAGTTTGTTCGAAGGGGAAACCTTCCTGCTTCGGGTTCATCGGCACCTCCTGCGCTTCAGACCGGTGTCAATAATGCCCCTACGGAAAAGATAATAGCCATGATTTCCTAGGGAGCAGGCAGCAGCTCGAAATGATGACGAGAAGGGATAGATTCTGTAATTCCTTTCTTTAGGAAGGACTTAGATGGGGTAGTTAATAAGCATGACGACAGCGTCATCATGTCCATGGCCATAGCCCAATATCATGTAAAAAGAATTTTAGTGGATAGTGGAAGTTCTGTGGATTTTTTGAGCTACGAGACCTTTGTTCGGATGAACCTGTCAAACTCCTCCCTTCGACCCATGCCATGCCTTTGATGGGCTTTACTGGAGATTCTATGAGCATCAAAAGGGAGATCTCCCTCCCTGTCACGACTGGGACTCCTCCGCGTCAAAGTATGGTAGTCATAAATTTTCTAGTGGTCCGAGTCCCATTGGCTTACAACGCTATCCTGGAAAGGCCAGGCTTGAATTTGTTGAATGCCGTCATCTCCACCAAGAGGTTGTTGGTGAGGTTTCCCACCGACGAAGGGGTCGAAGAAATGAAGGGAGAGCAAAGCCCACCACCGCTTTGTTGCCACTTATCTCCCAGTCCGCTGGAGGCGGTGTCGGCAGTAGCCTCTGAGCCACTTGACCCTCGAGAATTGGAAAGGAGAGGAGAGCCAGCTGAGCACCTCCTGACCTTCCCCTTGGGAGAGGACCCGACGAGGACCATCTAGGTTGGAGCGCTGCTCTCGAAAGAGGCGCGCGATCGGCTCCTCACCTTCCTGCGTGCCAATGCCGACATCTTTGCATGGTCCTCATCAGACATGTCAGGCATCCCTGAGAAGATGATCACCCATCAGCTCAACCTCAAGCCAGAGTGCCAGCCGGTCCGACAGAAGAAAAGAAGCTTTGCTCCGGACAGACAAAAAGCTATCGATGATGAAGTCCGTAAGCTGGTGGCTGCAGGACACATTCGGGAAGTTCACTACCCCAAATGGTTGGCCAACGTTGTGATGGTCTGTAAGACTAATGGGAGCTGGAGGATTCATCGACCTCAACAAAGCATGCCCCAAGGATGGCTTCCCGTTGCCTCGGATCGATCAACTGGTGGACGCTACATCCGGCCATGAGACCCTTAGTTTCATGGATGCCTTCTCTGGGTACAACCAAATCAGGATAAACCTAGTGGATGAGGAAGCTACCTCCTTCATAACTGAGAAGGGATTGTACTGCTACAAGGTAATGCCATTCGGGCTGAAGAACGTGAGGGCCACTTACCAAAGGCTAATGAACAAAGTCTTCAAAGACCAGATAGGATGCAACATGGAGGTATACATGGACGACATGCTGACAAAAAGTATCCACGCCACCAACCATATCGCCGACCTAACGGAGACCTTCGACAACCTCCGCTGATACCAGATGAGGCTGAACCCATGCAAATGCGCCTTTGGGGTGACAGCTAGAAAATTCTTGGGTTTCATGGTAACCCGACTAGGAATCGAGGTGAATCCTGATAAAGTTCAAGCCATCATGGACATGGGGTCTCCCACCAACAAGAAGGAAGTGCAGCGCCTGACGGGAAGGGTGGCTACCTTGAGTCATTTTCTATCCAAGTCCGCTGAGAGGTGCTTGCCTTTCTTTAGGTGCTCCGCAAGGCCAATGGATTCGAATGGACGAAAGAGTGTCAGAAGGCCTTCGAGGAGCTGAAAGAATTCCTATCCACCTCACCACTACTGTCCAAGCCAACGGGTGGAGAAGAACTCCTTCTATACCTCAAGACTTCTTCCGAAGCTATCAGTTCCATGCTGGTTTGCATGGACACCAACGGCACACAAAAGCCGGTGTATTACACTAGCAAGGTGCTCCATGATGCGGAGACCAGGTACTCAAAGATTGAGAAGATTATCTTCGCGCTGATCGTGTCCGCCCAGCGCCTCCGATCATATTTTTAAGCTCATCCGATCATAGCGGTCACGGACCAACCTCTCAAGGCAATTCTCGCTCGCCCGGACACTTCGGGCCAACTGGCGAAGTGGGCGCTCAAGCTGGAAGAATTTGACCTATCTTTCCATCCCCGGTCAGCCATGAAGTCCCAGGTCCTGGCAGATTTCTTGGTCGAATGTACCTGGAGCGAGGAGCAACCCGGAGAGGCCCCTGCAAACCCCTCAACTCCTTGAGCCGGAGAGGATGAATAGATACTTCATGTGGACGGGGCATCAAATTCTCAAGGGAGCGGAGCGGGCCTCATCCTGGCCAACTCGGACGGAGTTGTAACCGAGTGCACCTCTGCTTTCTCTTTTCAGCCACCAACAATCAGGCGGAGTATGAAGCCCTACTATCTGGAATAAGATTAGCCCGGGAGCTCGGGTGAAGCACCTTAGAGCATTCACTGACTCCCAGCTAGTCATTGGCCAAATCACAGGGGAGTATGAAGTGCGGGATCCTATCATGTCCCGCTACTTAAGCATGGTGCAGTCGCAAGCCTCTCTCTTAACCTACTTCAATGTCAGCTACATTCCTCGAGGGGAGAATTCTAGAGTAGACGCCTTGTCCCATCTCGCCACCTCAGCTGACGGGATATTGGGAAGAGCTTACATAGAGCATCTGGAAGCCCGAAGTAACAAAGCAACAGAAGAAGCTCTACCAGTTGAGCAAGAGCCTTCCTGGATGGATGCTTATATCCAGTACCTTACTAATGGTACCCTACCCAAAGACCCGGCCGAGGCCAGGCAGCTCAAAAGATGGATCCTGAAGTTTTTTATAATGGAAGGAAAACTCTATCGAAGGTCGTTCTCATAGCTGGTCCTTAGGTGTGTTGGCCCCACAGAGGCGGATTACATCCTACGGGAAATACATGAAGGCATATGCGAAAGTCATCTGGCATACAAAGCCATGCGACAAGGATATTATTGGCTAACAATGAAGGAGGATGCATCCGAGCTTGTCAAGAGATGCGATAGTTGCTAGTGCCATGCCAATATTCAATGCTAACCAACGTCCTAGCTGACCCCTTTGGCCGCACCATGGCCCTTCGCCCAGTGGGGTATGGACATCCTGGGACCATTCCCTCCAGCTTCCGGTCAACGTAAATTTCTATTGGTAGCCGTTGACCATTTTACCAAGTGGATTGAGGCCGAAGCACTTGCCAAGATCACCGAGGGCAAGGTGAGAACCTTTTTTGGAAATTTGTAGTGTGCCGGTTCGGGTTGCCGCACACCCTTATCACTGACAATGGCCGACAGTTTGACAACGCTGCCTTTCGGGAATTCTACACTGGGCTGGGCATTCATCAACGATTCACCTCTGTGTGGCACCCCCAGACCAATGGCGCAGCCGAAGTGACTAATCATATTATTCTCCAAGGACTTATGGCCCGGCTAGATGATTGTAAAGGACGTTGGGTGGAAGAGCTCCCCAGTGTACTGTGGGCCTACCACACAACGCCATGAGCCCCCATCAGGAAACTCCTTTCAGCCTGGTTTTTGGGTCCGAAGTTGTCATTTCTGTGGAGATAGGTGTCCCTAGCCCCCGGACAGAGTTATACAGCAAAGAGGACAACCCAAGTCAGTTGTGGGCCGACCTTGACCTAGTGGAAGAATTGCGAGACCAAGCGCAACTCCGCATGGCGGCCTTCCGTCAGCGGGCGCCAGATACTACAATGCCTGGGTACGGTCTAAGACCTTTCACCCCGGAGACCTAATCATGCGACGAGCTGAAATATCGAAGCCGATGGAAGGAGGCAAGCTAGCATTAAAATGGGAAGGATCCTATCGTGTCACGGAGGTGCTTCATCACGGAGCATATAAAGTTGAGGGGCTAGATGGGAAACCTCTTCCCTGCACTTGGAACGCAGACAACCTATGTCGGTATTATCAGTAATTTGCTAACTCCCATAGCTTGAACCTGCTTGCTATAGTGCTATTCAAAATATTCTTATTGCTATGTTTTCAAATGATATTACTTCTCACTAAAAGCCCGGTTCCGCGTCGGCACTCAAAGCCCGGCTCCGCGTCGGCACTCAAAGCCCGGCTCTGCATCGGCACTCAAAGCCTGGCTCCATGTCGACACTCAAAGCCCGACCTCGCATCGGCACTAAAAGCCCAGCTCCGCGTCGGCACTCAAAGTCCGGCTCCGTGTCGGCACTCAAAGCCCAGCTCCGCGTCGGCACTAAAAGCCTGGCTCCATGTCGGCACTCAAAGCCCGGCTCCGCATCGGCACCTTAAGCCCGGCCCTACGTCGGCACTTTAAGCCCGGCTCCGCGTTGGCACTCTAGGCCCAACTTCGCATCGGCACTCTACTCAACCTCACATTGGTATTTAGCGACTTTGCGTCGGCACGAGTGTGGCCCTACACTAGCGCTTGTTCGACCTTCGTGTCAGCAACTAAGACTGATCCCACATCAGTTCTCTAATTGATTTTCTAACCATGTCCCTGGACAAAGAATTGTATTGTAGTTGTTCGGCCATAGGTCTTTGGTTTGCTTCAACTCATACACTAGAAGACCCGACTATGATCCAAGACATAAGCGTTATGGGTCAAGGGATTCATTAATAGCCAAAGTTTACAAAATTGCCGATTTAAATCGGACTTGATGCAATACAATGAAAGTAAAAGAAACTAGGGATCGCTCAGATCTAAGTTGTCATCCTCGGGGACTTCATCTGGCTCCAACCCCTCGATCCCTTCGAGGCCATAGAGCTTTTGGATTTTCTCCTTATAGTCCTGGAAGCCGCCTTCGTATGCAAATGCCATCGACTCGGTCAATTCCTTGCTAAAGGCACTAGACTTCCTGAAGTCCTCTACGGCCTCAGTGGCTCGCTTCTCCGCCTCGGAGGCTTTCTGCTCGGCCTCCGCGACCTTCTTCTCGGCCTCCGCAATCTTTTTCTTAGCCTCAGCGGTATTCCTTTTGGCTTCAGTCACCGCCACCTTCAGGTCTGCAATCTTGGCATCAGACTGGCGGGCGATCTCCACTATGTTCTCAGTCTCTCCTCGGCCACACCTATTTTAATGGTGGCAGAGTGTGTAATCGGTTCCTCAACATGTACACTTCCGACTCTGCCACCTCCAATTTCTCCTCTGCCATTCTTTGTTTCTCTTTGGCCACCTGAGCATTATCCAGCTCATTGGCCGCCTGACACTGGTCAACTTTCAGCACCTCTTCTACCTTCTCTGCTCTTAGTCAGATGGCTTCGGCTTTGGCCTTTAGCACCCGAGCAGTCTTTGCTCGGGTATCCTCCAGGTCCATCTCTGCCCTCTCTGCCCTAGCCCGGAGTGTTTGCATTTCCTCTGTCGATTGATCGATAGTGGCTTCGGCCTGGGCCCAGAGGCCCCCCATGGCAATCATAGAATTTAACGCCTAGGCAGAATGTCTAGGTTAGACAAAAAAAAAATCGAGAATAGAACAATGCTTACCCAGAGATGTGCCACAAACACCTCTTGGAAGAATGTGGCCTTCCCTTGGTGATGGAGAAATCCTTGCAGCTCAGGCACAGACGCCTGGTCCAGTGTCCGCTCAGCCCAGCGACTGTAGCGCATCAAAATCGATTGGAAGGAAGGATCGACGCTATTCCCCTCTGCTGACTTGATGGCTACGGGAGAGGACTCAGCCTACAATTCTACTCCCTCCGTCACCTTTGGTGGTAGAGGCGCCTTGGCCGCCGCCCCTTGGGGAGGTAGGGCGGCTTCTGGAATCTGCTTTGTAGTCGAATGGGCTGGCTCTGCTTCAACAACTTCGAGCGAAGGTACTTCAACACCTCGCTCCGGAGAGAGGTCGATCAGAACAATAGGAGGGGGTGGCAGCGCTGGTGAAGGCGAATGGGGTAAATTCCTTTCTCCCACCTCGCTCTGCCCTAATTCCTCACCGGCCTTGGCCCTTATAGCTTCACTCCTTACTGTTTCATTGGCTTGGACTCTTGCCACCTCGCGCCCATGCGAGGGCCCCCCAACCTCAGCCATTCCAGCTTCAATCCTTTTGGCAATCTTGGCGGTGGCCCTCCTCTCGGCAGGGGCCCCATTCCCCTTGACCTTCCTCTTCCTTGTAACCGCTTGCTTTATCTCGCGAAGTGATGGAACCATTCCTGTATCAAAAGCGGAAAAGAAGTGTTAAAAAAAAGAAAAGAAAAAAGAAAGAAAAAGAAGAGAGGAAAGAGGTGAGTAATCAACTGCTTACCGCTGGATGGAATAAGGCCGGCGAGATGGAGGTTTTCTTCGGCCAGGAGCTGATTGCACCAAGGGATATCGGTAGTCAGAAGCTGCCCAAATGCCATTCGATCCCTCGGGAGGATGGAAGAATCCCTATTGGCGTCGGTATTTGGTGTTCCCCAGTTTCCACTCACCCCCTTGACATTGGCAAAAAAGAACTTATCTTTCCACCCTTTGATTGAGGTGGGAAGATACAATTTGAGAATCCTAGTGGGTCTAGGGGTAAAGGACCACCAACCCGCTTGCTTGCGGAGGGTATAGAAACTACGGAATAAGGAGATGCTAGCTTCTATACCTTGAAGGTGATAAAGGATTATAAAACCAACAATGGTTTGGATGGAGTTAGGGACTAACTGGGAGGGTGTTAAAGAATATCTATCTAGAAGGTTGAGGATGAAAGGGTGGATGGGTAATCAAAGTCCCGCCTTAAAGAAAGCTCCGTACAAGGCAACCCTTCCAGGACGGGAAGAGGTTACCCTGTCATTAGGAGCGGGGTAGGACATACGCATGCTAGGATGGAAATTGTACTTGGCTCCAAGGTTCACTATGTCTTGAGCAGACATGGTGGAGGCAGTCCATTCAGGGGACTCCTTGACAGCGCTAGAGGGACGGCGGCGGACGGGGTGGGGCCTGTTCAGCGGCCGGACGGTTCCCAGCTACGGGATGTCCGGTCGTTTGCCGCCGTTCTAAGGAAACATGGTCGAAAGATGAAGTAGTCCACTGAGTCGGTGAGGAAGTAGAAGGTTGGGAAGGAACAGGGGAACGATCCCCAAAATTAGAAATGGAGCAAGAGGTGAAGAAGCCATGGGAACTAACCTGAAAAGCTCGAACCGGGGTTGAAGGAGAAAGAGCACGGGGGGGAATGGAAACAGGAGATGAACGGGCACTTGCGGATTCAAGGTAGGAAGTTGTAACGCAAGAAAGGGTGAAGATTGGAGGATAAGGACGATCTTTTCATTTTATAACCCCATTTCAAATCATCCCACGATTGTCCGATCTGGCCATGTGTCCGCTTTCTACTGGTTTCAGCAGCCACTCGGTGCGAGAAACACGAAAAACACCACCAATAAAGAGGTGGCGGTGACCTTACCGCAATGATGATGCTCACCTTTTTACAGCTCCTCGACCAAGGAAAATATTCCCTAATCCCAACAGCCTGAACGGAAGAAATAATGGCATGGAGATCAGCCACCTGGTCGATATTAACACCACTTTCGTTGGTAACTGTACGCCCACCCATCTCAGGGGTGGGGGGGCATCTGATGTGGCTGATCACCTCCTCTGGGTGGCATCATAACGCCCCACGCAATTCTAGAATCAAATGATGTGATAACTCATTTTTGGGACGTCGGCACTCTCGCCTCGGCCCCGGCCTCTAGCTCCGGCCTCCAGCTTCTGCTTCGACTTTAACTTGGTAACTTATGTTGTGTGCTTTCCTTGCATAGTAAAGCCAACCTCGGATATCAGACCCTGGGATTCGAGACATCCACTACCACATATCTCACTCACCGAAATCACGGGAAAATGCTAACACGCCCCGCAGTTGCCGACATACACGACGTCCATTCAGTAACGGCTCACCCACCTGCCGTTCGTGGAGCTCATCCTAACAAGAAAGATTCGATGGTTCCAACGGAACAAGGTAAAAGGAACCCCCTAGACAGGTATAAAAGGAAGACCCCGAGCTCAGGGCAGGGGATCCTCTTCTTCTCTCTGAAAGAGACCCACACACAACACATTCCTGTTCTACAAGCTTACTGACTTGAGCGTCGGAGGGTCCTTGCCGGAACCACCGGCCCGGGACTTCTTGCAGGTTTTCGGAGGAAGAAGGCAACCTTTCCACCTCCTTGAGGCCCCCGAAGATCTCAACACACCCAACGCTCATCACAAGTGACTTGGCAGCATCACATGGTACCACCTATAATACTATTCTGGGGCCTCAGTTGCTATAATGTGCAGTGAGGATCACGAGAAGACGGCAGTTTCAGGTGAAAATTTGTGCAGCCACCTCAGGATGCTTAACGTTATGAAGCAAACCTCTGCAATTAGGAAAGATCCAACCATTCTCACTAGTTAAATGAATCATGAAATCTCTCAAGCAGAATATTCTTTTAGCTCAGACCACAATTATCCAACCATTCATAGAGTTACAAACAAATGGAATCCAATTATAACCTCAGCAAACAAAAGGTTACTATCATTCTTTGAATTAGGAGTATCTGGGTACTTACATAGAAGCAAAAAGAAGAAGGATTTTCTTTGGGTTGATAGTTGTCAAGCAATGAAATCTCCTACTCCTTCCATTCCCATTACCTGCAAGACCAGAAATATTAGCTGAAGTTGATGGTGCCACATGAACTTTGATCGGCATCACGGGTTGTTTCAACTGCTCCAGCAGGGAACACCCCACTGTCAAAGGAAATGTAATCAAGCTTCATATAGCAAATTGTTTGTTTAAATAATAAAATAGTGGCAATGTATAAAAAAATTCATTGATGATGTGAAGCACTCAAATTCAGACGGTAAAGAGGTATTTATTTCCAGGGACATTTGAAATTTCTTGTAGTGGCAATCATATGGTCAGGGTTATTTAACTCATCCAAAAGAGCAGCGCTAATTTTCAGAGACTGCAAGCGTGATACACGATCACGTGCACACCGATTTTGCAACAATATTAGATTTCTGAAATATCTCATTGATGCAATACAGTACAGATAGATAAAGCTAACCACAAGCAGACAAACTTTCGTATTAATTGCATGTGCCCTGCATACTGATTTAATGTTCTAGATAACAATGGTTACTAAAGAACACGCAACCACAAGCTTTTTAGATGCCTCATCTACTTCTTGCTCCTCAGTCTCACCGATACGCTTTCCCATTCGGCTTGAAAACTTATGAGAAAGAGCTTTCTGTTTGTCCATTAAAAAAGGGAGAAAACCTTTACCTAACTATTTTACCAGAAGTGGCTAATTATTGGCAACCTAGAAAGTGGATTTATTGATAATTAGAATGACAAAATAATGAATTTATCAAACACTTCTTCTTAGAGAGAGAGAGAGAGAGACTATATCGAACTCACCTTCATTTTTGGACTTCCAGAGCGCTTATCAGAGGGCTGTGTGTCTTTCAATGTCCAAAACCACGTACTGATTGAAAGACTGCAACAATAGGCTAAAGCTAATAAAGAAGGGAAGCTAACCCCAAATTAGGAAGCCCCTACCGAGTAGCAAAAGCAGTTGGATCAGGAGCATACTGATTGAAGAAGCTCAATGGCCAATCACTTTCCTATGCTAAAAATTCAGGCAATCTAAAGATGCTTAAAAAAAAATCATACCTTAATACAGCAAAAAAAAAAAATCACAGTAATAAGTTTACCTATTACCGTGAAATTTAAGTTTCACCGTAATAGAATAAAAAAAAATTATAAAAAAATCATTCCTTATTAAGGCAAAAATTTTTTTTATCATAACAAGTATACCTATTGTGACGAAATTTAAATTTGTAACAAATAGTAAACAACTTATGTGACAATTTATATCGTTACTAAAAAAAATTTGTTACAAAAAATGTTATCATAAAAAATAAAATTTAAAATCATTTTTTTGACACTTCCTTAGAAGTCACCATGGACTATGCTAATTTTCTTAAAAACTATTTTTTATTATCACTAAAATAATTGAAGTATTAAAATTAGTTAATAGCAAAAAAATATATGTTGTCACAAAATATACTCTTTGTGACAAGAATAACTTGAAATAAATTAATTTATGTTGTTATTTAATTTTGTTATCATAAAAAAATAATAATTTAAATTTAGTGATAATTCAAGATTATTTGGAAAAGATAATATATTTTTTTAGTGGCAAGATTTTTATATGAATTTTCAACACGATTCACAATAAATACCTTTCTTGGGTGAAGCTCGATTGAGGATGGCCTCAATTTCTTTGAAAGCTGGATGGAGGAAGACCTCAATTTCTTTGATCATGGACAACTTCAGCAACAATCGGTAAGGCTACCATCATCACCTCCGCCGATTGAACGTGCGGCGTGGCCGCTCGAGAGACAAATACGAGACCATTCCGTAGACCCTACTCGAGACAGGCTACCACTTACCATCTTCATAGTGCCTCCTGAAATCTTCTCACCGCCTGAAATCTTCTCATCCGAAATTACATATTGACATGAGCATCCCTACAGTCCAATAGCCGTCTGCCCCTACCACAACTCCTCTAGCTGGGAACATCGAAGGTTGAAGTCCATGCAAGATCACAAGCTTGCATGTGTGAACAAATTAGCATCCAAATATGGAAGAACAGATATATATATATATATATATATATATATATATATATATATATATATATATATATATATATGTAATAGTACCTTAATATGGCGAATATTTTTTTTTTTGCCGTAATCACTACAAAAATAGTAAAATAGTGACAAAAATTTTTATCACTATTCCGTCACAAATTAGATTTAGTGACGGATTAGTGATGAAAATCTTATCATCACTAGTTTTGCCGTCACTAAATTTAGTGACGGAAAGAGGTCCGTCACAAAATAATAGTGGCAGATTTGTGACAGAATATTTCATCAAAAATTTGTAACGAAATATATTTTCTGTCACTAAATTATGACGGATTAGTGACGAACTATCCGTCACTAAATTATGACGGATTAGTGATGAATTATCCATCACTCATTATTCCATCACTATTCCGTCACAAATATGTCCATCACTATTCCATCATAATTTAGTGACGGATTATTGACAAAAATTTAGTCACTAAAACTTTATCACTAGTCCTTCACGAATATTTCATCATAGTTTAGTGATAGATTATTGACGGAATGCGTGTCATCAGTCATCCGTTATTGTTCCATCACTAATCAATCAATAATATTTCATCACTAATCAGTCACTATTATTTCTACACTAATCCATCATTAACCTAATAAAATTTCATCAAATTTTTATTCTTATAAATTTAAAATTATTTTTAAATTATAATATACTTAATGCATTCTAATGAAATTTATAGATAAAAATTTAAATTTAAGAATAAAAAATATATTTCATAAAATAAGATAAATATATATACATTAACACTAATGTTTTATACACACTACAAGAAAAACAATTTTTACCTATGATTTTTTTCGTAGGGAAAGATTGAAAAATTGTAGGGAAAGCCTTTTCCTACGACTTTTGTCGTAGGCAAAAGCTGGAAAAAGTTGTAGGCAAAAGTGTGTCGGGAAAGCCTTTACCTACGACTTTTCAAAATCGTAGGCAAAGAGTAGACCTTTTCCCTATGATTTTTTTCATAAGAAAAAATTAATATTTCGTAGGGAAAGAGTGACCAAAATTTAAAATTTAAATTTAAATTTTGAAAACTTTTGCCTACGAAAATGAAAAATCGTAGGAAAAAATTAAAAAAATATTTTTTTTATCCATATCTTTTCCTACGAAAATTCTTATAATCGTAGGGAAAAGTTGGCTAGTAATAATTTTTAATGATTCCTTTTCCTACGAAAAATCCTAAAATCGTAGGGAAAAATTAAAAAAAATATTTTTTATCCACATCTTTCCCTACAAAATTTTTAAAATCATAGGGAAAAGTTGGCTAGTAATGATTTTTAATGATTTCTTTTCCTACAAAAAATCTCAAATCGTAGGGAAAAATTAAAAAAATATTTTTTTATCCACATCTTTCCCTACGATTTTTGAAAATCGTAAGAAAAAGTTGACTAATAATAATTTTTAATGATTCTTTTTCCTATGAAAAACCTCAAAATCGTAGGGAAAAATCAAAAAAATATTTTTTTATCCACATAATCTTAGGGAAAAGTTAGGTAATAATAATTTTTTAATAATTTTTTTAAATTATTATTTTTTAATTATTTTTACCTACAAAAATAAATTAAATTGTAGGAAAAAATAATAAATTTCCATTGTGGCATTATGAAGCCAAATCAGACATTTGACAAAGTTAAATACATCAATATCCAATCTATGATGTGTACAGAAGATGGTTTTCACTGGCTGAAAGACATTACTGTTATAAATCAGAAAGTGTAGATAACAAAATAAGTTCAATTTTGGCAATAATCAGCTGAAGCAGAAGCACAACATGATGCCAAAAGGTGTCTCATGTGACCTTGCCAGTATAGCCAACATTAATCTTGTGAAAGCATAGCCGACGTATGCCACCATATCAAGAAGTGCTGCCTCCCCTCCACCTAATGAATACAACAAGCCTTTTAGGATGGCAGCCTCCATAAACCACCCAGCCAATCCCCTTGTGAACTGTAAACTCAAAGCTTCTGGACTGAACCTACAAGAGACTCAAGTATGATCAGTAACTGTTATTGCTGAAGATGTAAGGTGAGGCCAGAATACACAACTTACTTTCCCATAAGACCAAATGAGAAGCCTGCGAGAATAATGTAGGTGCCAAAGGCCATGAAAGGAATGTATAGATATGGGGCATTTATATCATAAACTGGAGGTTTGTATGAAAGCCTACCTCCAACTATAGCTCGGTTATCCTGGTTCAGTGACCCTGGATAAAACAGAATATAGGAAAAACATAAATTAGTTCCATAAGCTTATTAATAATAAAGAGAAGTGATCAATTAGGAAAGTCAAGCTAAAAAAATAAAGCAGTAAATTTACCCTGTGCAGGAATGGAAATAGGACCACTTTCAACTTATTCCTCACATACTGCTGATTCACTTGAAAATAATTCTGAGGATTGGAGAAATACTTGCTAATCTGTTACATTTGAGGCCAAAAGTTAGAAAATATAATGGCATGTTTATTTTTATTTATAATGCATGCAAATAATTCAGACTGCAAAAAGGAGGCTATTGACTAATATTCTACAATGCATGTACTAACATGCATTCTCTGTTTACATATTCTATACATTGCTTTGCATAAATTTAGAACTTGAGCCCAAGAATTTCTCTCCATATGCCCCCAGGCCACATCTGATAAGCTGAGATCCAGCTCCATAGAATGCATTGCCAAATGGGTTTGGTTGAGGATTTATTGGAGGTCTCTGCACCCCAGCTTGATTGCCCAGATTATCATACATGGCTGCAGGTGACAGTGGAAGTAGTTGTCCATCATATTTTAAAAAAAGTATAACCAAACAATACATCTTACATAAAAAAGGACAAAAATTATAACCAGACAAGCCTCGGCAGCCTTCACGAACTCTTTCGAGAGATCCTTATGGTCAAAGAACAAGTCGTCATCATCACCAGTGGCCACTGACACTCGCCAAACAGAATAACCTCTGGCCACGAGATAATCCACCAGCTTCGTCCACTCCGGCCATGGGTGCTCGGCCCTAGAATTTGGGAAGGAGACCGGGGGCTCCTCGTAGCCCTCCTAGGGAACGGCCTGGGTATGGACCTCCTCTGCGGCTCCGACGGAGAACCAAGGTCAGAGGCCGGGGGGGTGCTAGACGGGAGGAGGCGACGGTCACCAGCTTCGTCCACTCCGGCCATGGGTGCCCGGCCCTGGAATTTGGGAATGATACCGGGGGCTCCTCGTAGTCCTCCCAGGGAGCGGCCTGGGTGTGGACCTTCTCTGCGGCTTCGATGGAGAACCGAGGCCGAAGGAGGGGGGGAAGACGGGAGGAGGCGATGGTGGGTGGCTTTCCTCGGGAGTTAGGGGAGAGTGAGGGAAGTCGGGAGTTAGGGCAGAGGCGGAAGAACCGAAGAAGTCTGGGAATCGGGTAGGCCAGTTTTTGAAAAGGCGCCCTCGCTGCTAAAATTGTTTCCCGAACCGCTAAGGTGGCTAAAAAATTTGATCTATCGCCATTATTTAAATTATTAAAAGGCTTCTAATTATTTATAATTTTTTAAGTTAATAAATAATTATAAAAGTTATTAACAAAAAATGAATTAAATAATTTATAACTATTCGACTATAAATATATATATCAATACTTATAAAATTATAATTTTATTTTATATTAGTATTAATATTAATGGTAATGATATTCAAAATAATATTGCTATACTATTTAATTTTTACTATTCTTATATTATATTTTATATTATTATATACATTATGTATGGTATATATATTTTATAGCAACATTATATTGAGATTTGCTGCCGTCCTATTGTATTATTTTCAGTAGACATACATGGATAAATTTGTGGATCCATGGAGGAAGGATGAATGCAAAATCAATAGCAACAATCAATTCTAAGGATTTTTAAAAATATTTTTAAAATTTATTTTTTAAATAAAATATTATTTTAATTATTTATAGAAAACTAATTCAATCAGAACTACAGGCATGCAAGATTTCAACCAATATCAATCTTGATGAGAGATACAAAAAAGTAAAATTGAGCATTAAAGAAAGATAACCTACTAATATATCAATACCAATCTTGTTGCATGCTCATTAATGTTGATAGAACCACCAGTGTGAAGTGGGAAGCCCAATTGTGATGCCCCTCCCAATAGTCCCATATCGAGAAATTGGGAGTTGATTGAGTGGTTTATAACCAGTTAAGGAAGATGGACAAGCACCAATTGGATCCTTTTTGGACTGTAGTGGCCCAAGTTGGTGTGGACCTTGTCTGTCTTGCTTTCTTGTAACGAAACAGGCCCATGGGCCTGAGTCGTTACAATATGGTATCAGAACCATGCACCAATCGGAAGTGCAGGATCTAAGTGCCATACAGGGTAAAGTGCTACATCCATGGGGAATGGAAGCCACCTCTTGACCTGTGAGGGCCACCTCTAGATCCCTGCCTGCCTGGTGGTTGCCCCTGCATCGCCTCTGTAAGGGGGGTAGATTGTGATGCCCCTCCCAATAGTCCCACATCGGGAATTTGGGAGTTGGTTGAGTGGTTTATAACCAGTTAAGGAAGATGGATAAGTACCAATTGGATCCCTTTTGGGCTGTGGTGGCTCAAGTTGGTGTGGACCTTATTCGTCTTGCTTTCTTGTAACGAAACAGGCCCGTGGGCTCGGGTCGTTACACAAATCCACCGCAATTGGATGCATGATTCTTCTTGTTATTCTTCTTCCTCTCCTTCAACTTTTTCTTCATCTTCTTTTTCTTCATTATCAATGGTGTCTTCAAGATATGCATCAACCTCCTCAAATAATCCTTCACTATCTCGTAAATTTTCAATGGCCTCATTATCATCTATTACATTTACTCGAGACATTTCATCATCTTGAAAAGCAGGCATGAAGACTAAGAAGGCTTGATGATAGTGATAGATAAAATTTAGATTTTGGAGATGACCATCAGTACTAAAAATATGTCATTAATGAATTATGAATGTTGGAATAGGGTTCATAAAGCCCTAACGAGTGCTAATTGCATTGCTTGAATTTGATCAAGTCATAATAAGTAGAGAAATAAAAAATAATTTATTAAACTTCTATTTAGATATGACTTAATATATAATTTAATAATTTAGGCAACATATCATTTTCCAAGGGAATCTCTGAGGAAAGGTTTTCGAATGATTTTTTGAGAAATTTTTTTGAATTCATTTACGAGAAAAATTTTTCTCGACAAATCACTCGCAAAATTAATTTTGTGAGGGATTTTGCGAGAGATTTTTTTATCAATTTTTTTTTACAAAGAAACCATTTATGTTAGAAATATCTCTTGGAAAATCCCTCGTAAAATTATCAAAAAATCCCTTGCAAAATCTCTCAAAAATTAATTTTGCGAGGGATTTTTTCATCAAAAAAATTTACTAAGGACTCATTAATGAAAAACAAATCCTTCAAAAAATGCCCTGCAAAATTAATTACCGAGGAATTTTACGAGGGATTCATCGAATTGTTTTTTTACAAAAAATCGATTTATGTTAAAAAGATCCCTTGAAAAATCCCTCACAAAATTAATTTTACGATGGATTTTGTGAGAAAATATTTTTTATCAAAAAATTTTATAGTTTAAATTTTTTTGTCAAAAAATTTCTTGAATTATGATGGATTTTTTTCTCAATAAAATCTCTCGGTGAATCACACTTTTTAGTAGTGATAAATCTTTGTGCATCGGACTCCGATGCACAAAGCGCGCATCGAGCGCTGCCATTGTGTTAGGGTCCCCGGTCAAGGACTCCAAAACATTCACCAACTCCTCCGCGCGATCCGCTCCAACACCACAATCGATCCTCCCGAACCGTTTCCAGTAACACACGAGCGTGGTAATTAGGATCTAACACACAAGAAATGAAGAATGCCTCACTGTTATTACGAAGAACGTGGTCTCAGGATTATTAGTCCTTCGAACCACCAGAACACAAGAACACTCGTACAAGGGTTATTAGCCCAAGCACGCCCAAACTTAAGAGGTTATCAGCCCCCAAGTTTACTGGCATAAACGTGCCTATGCCTGGCCAACATTCATAAGCTCTCTAAGCTTACAAAACACAATCCCCTCCTATTGCTCCTGAGGAGTGCTTATATAGGCATCCTCAGGAGCTTCCAAAATCCTACCAACCCAATCAAATCAAATCTAGATCAAATCTTCAAGATTCTAAGGAAACAATTCGAAACAATTCCTAGAATCAAGGAGATTTGACGATACATGCCTAAAACAACTTAACTGAAAAGGAAACTAATCTTCTAGAGTTTAGGAGAAACATCCTAAATCTAGAAGATATGATTTATTCAATCACTCCCCATAAGGAAATCAATCTCTGAAGATATCTCCATAATGCACTTGATCTCGCCGCCGTCCGCCGCCCTACACGGTGGCGCCGCCGCCATTCTCCTCCATGGGTGGTGACTCCCCCCATGCTCGTTACATCCCGCTCGGTCACCGCTAAGATCCAATGGCTCTAGCCACTCTTGATCATGCTACCTAGGCTGGTGGCCAAAGTCTTGCTGTGGCACTTTGTGCAAGTCTGGGTGCGCCCTGGGCTTGCCATGGCATGCTTCGGCCGCGCGCTATGGGCATGTCATGTGCTTCGGTGCGCGCTGTGGGCATGTCGCCATAAGTGTCACTGGGGCCGCATCTCGCAACTTATCCTCCCGTCGTGGCCGTGTAGGCCATGGTCTTCGCTTGGGATCCTTTCATTCCCCCTTCCATTAAGTGTACCCTTGTCCTCAAGGGTAAATTGTGGGAACCTTAAGGCTATGTCATCATAATCCTCCCAGGTTGCTTCCTCTCTAGGTAGCCCTCTCCATTGCACCAATACTCTCCAGATCTTCCTTCTAATCCTCCCACGTGGCACCATTTTGTATTCAAGAATCGTTGCGGGCTGTAGTAGCATTCTACCTTCCTCATCGAAGGAAGGCAATTCCTCTACAATCAAGCTAGGATCCCCAACTCGTCTCTTGAGGAGAGACACATGAAACACTGGATGAAGTCTTGAGGTTGGTGGTAATTCCAGCCGATACGCAACTTCTCCGACACGGGCAGCCACTTTAAATGGCCCATAGTACCTTTTCTCTAGCTTGTAGCTTGCCTTTCTCTTCATTGTCTTTTGGCCATAGGGTTGAAGCTTCAAGTACACAAAGTCCCCGGGCTCAAACCCTTCTAGCCTTCTCCTTTTATCATATTTCTTCATGCTCGATTGGGCCTTCTTAAGCTCCCTCTTTGCCTTGGCTAGTATCTCGTCTCTAGTGATCAAGGCTTCCTCCACTTCCGCATTCTTAGCCGTACCCCTCTCATAAGCCACCAAGGTAGGAGGCTTCCTTCCATACACCACTTCAAATGGGCTAAGTGTGATGGAAGAGTGGTATGTTGTATTATACCAATATTCCGCCCATGACATGTAGTCCATCCACCTTGCTTGCTCATCATGGCAATAGCATCTCAAGTATTGTTCCAATGTACGGTTGACCACCTCTGTTTGGCCATCGGTCTGCGGATGGTATGAAGAACTTGTCTTCATTTTGCTCCCTTGCAGTGCAAACACTTCCTTCCAAAAGGAGCTCATGAACACCCGATCCCGGTCCGTAACAATGGTTCTAGGGAAACCATGGAGCTTCACCACGTTGTCCACAAAGGCCTTAGCCACACTCTTCATTGTAAATGGATGCTTAAGGGGTATGAAGTGAGCATACTTACTTAAGCGATCCACGACCACCAAGATCACTTCGTACCCTTGACTTGCGGGCAAGCCCTCCACAAAATCCATGGACAAGTCTTCCCATATAGCTTCCGGTATGGGTAAGGGCTGCAAGAGACCCGTAGGGGCCTTCGTATCATGTTTGGTCTTTTGACACACGTCACATTCCGCCACCCACTTCTTCACACTTCTCTTTAGGCCCTCCCAATAGAAGAAATGCTTGATCCTCATATAGGTCCTAAGCCATCCCGAATGACCACCTTCTTTGCTATGGTGGAAGTGAGTGAGAATCTCCTTCCTCAGGTTTGGTACGTCGGGCACATAGACATAGGACTTGTAGTAGATAAGCCCATCACGCCATTTGAATCCGGTCACCCCATTACATGGACTCTCAAGCTTCTCTATGATCTCTTGAGACCTTGCATCCAACTCCACGGCCTCTCTAAGCTTGTCCCATATCCTCCATTCAGCTCCACTCAAGGCCATATGTTCAGCCTCATCTTCATACAAAGTCCACATCATTGGACTTCCCTCCTTCCTTGACAACGCATCAGCCACCTTATTCTCCTTGCCGGGCTGATATATAATGTCATACTCGAATCCCAGAAGCTTCACAAGAAACTTCTGTTGCTCTGGCGTCACGATCTTTTGTTCTAGCAAGTGTCTTAATGCTTGTTGATCGGTCACTATAGTGAACTTTCTTCCCAAGAGGTAAGGTCTCCACACCTTCACCGCATGCACAACCGCCAACATTTCTCTTGCATAAGTGCTCCATGCTTTCTTCATTGGCCCTAAGGCCTTGGAGATATAAGCTATGGGCCTCCTTTCTTGAGCTAGTACCGCCCCAATCCCTTCTCCACTTGCATCAGTATATACTTCAAATGGTTTCTTGAAGTCGGGCAAGGCCAAGACGGGTGTCTTGGTCATGGCTCTCTTCAAGTTCTCAAAAGCTCTCCTTCCATCTTCGGTCCACTCGAAGCCCTCCTTTTTTAGCATGGAGGTAAGTGGCTTGGCTATCAATCCATAGCCTTGCACGAACCTTCGATAGTAGCCCGTCAAACCAAGGAATCCTCGTAGAGCCGACACATCCTTGGGTAAGGGCCAATCCACCATAGCTTCCACCTTCCGCTGGTCCACTTTTACTCCTTGGCCCGATATGATGTGGCCAAGGTACTCCAGCTCTTCTTGCATAAAGGCGCATTTGGAAGCCTTGATGAAGAAGTGGTGCTCCTTCAAGATCATCAATACTCGCTCCAATTGCTCCAAGTGTTCCTCCACATTCTTCGAGTACACCAAGATGTCATCGAAGAATACTAATACAAACTTCCTCAAGAATGGCTTAAATATGGCATTCATAGCCGCTTGGAAAGTTGAGGGGGCATTGCACAGCCCAAAAGGCATCACTAGGTACTCATAGTGGCCGGAATGAGTCCTAAATGCCGTCTTGTGGGTATCTTCCTCTTTCATCCGGATTTGATGGTATCCGGCCCTTAAATCCAGCTTGGTGAACACATGAGCCCCATGCAACTCATCAAGCATCTCGTCCACTGTTGGTATGGGAAATCTATCCCTCACTGTTGCCTCATTCAATGCTCGGTAGTCGGTGCAAAAACGCCAACTTCCATCCTTCTTCCTCACAAGCAACACCGGTGATGAAAAGGGACTAGTGCTTGGTCGAATCAAGCCACTAGCCAACATCTCCTCCACTTGTCTTTCGATCTCACCCTTTTGAAAGTGAGCATACCGGTATGGTGGCACATTCACCGGTTTGCTCGCATCTTTCAGCACAATGCGATGATCAAATTCCCTACTTGGTGGTAATGAAGTAGGTACCTCCAATACTTCCTTGTGTCTTTCTAAAACCGTCTTCACACCTTGGGGCAGCTCCTCATTTCCATCACTATGCTTCTCTTCTTGCCCTTCATCTCCTCGGTTTTGGCCCATCACTATGGCGAAGCAATGAGCCCCACCCTTGCATAGTTTTCAAACATATTGGCCTCGCAAGGCCTTGGCTCTTTTGATGCTAGAGCTGTCCACGTCCTCTTCTTCCCTCCAAGCTTGAACTCCATAGTCATCTTCTCATAGTCGGTGACGACCTTGCCAATGCCTCTTAGCCATGCATTGCCCAAGACAACATCTAGCCCCACCAATGAGAGTACGTGAAGATCAGCCGCTATACGGACGCCTTGGACATTCATCTTCACGGTTCGCACTACCATCTCGCACCTTAGCTTTTCCCCGTTTGCCACCTTCACATCGAATGGCTCTACTTCTTCCCCATGCAATCCCACCTTAGAAAGGACGCGGGAATTGATGAAGTTGTGGGTAGACCCACTATCCACCAATAATGTCATTTCATGCTTGCCAACCCAAGCCATAAGTCGCATGGTTGAGGGCTTTTGTACGCCGGACATGGCATTGAGGCTCAACTCGGCTTCCTCACTTTCCTCATCGCTAGAGGACTCCTCATGCCCGTGCTCTTCCTCACTTGTCTCCCCCAATTGCTCCTCCTCTATCCCGATCATACACATGACCTTGGCTTTCTTGCATTGGTGATCACGGCTCCACTTTTCACCACATTTGAAGCATAAGCCCTTCTTTATGTACTCATCAAGCTCCTCACGACTAAGCTTCTTGACTTCCTTCCCTTTGCTCCTTGAATCTCCCGTAGTCCCCTCCTTTCCTTTCCAAGACCCCGTGGAATACAAGGGTTTATAAACCTTGTTAGCCACTTGGTCCTTGACGTGTCTTTTCTCGAAGTGATGACTTTCTTCAAGGATTTCAGCCATCCTCATTGCTTCTTGCAGCCTAGTGGGCTGCTTCAACTTGAGCTCCTTGGCAATCCATGGTTTTAGACCATCCACGAAAGTGCCGATAAGTGCCTCCTCAGACCAACCCCTCACCAAGGTTTGGAGTTGTCGAAATTCCTCCACATACGCATGCACCTTGCCATCTTGCTTGAGCTTAGCTAGCTGGCCATGATGGTTGATAATGGGCGAAGGCCCAAATTGCATAAGCAGCTCCCTCTCGAATGCCGTCCACCCGAGCCTTCTTCCTTCCTTCTCATATTGGGCCCGTATCCATCTCCACCATTTGCTTGCCTTCCCATCAAGGAAGAAACATGCTGTGGCCACTCTCTCTGTCCTTGGTACTTCATATATATGAAAATAGTGGTCCGCCTTATCGAGCCACTCATGAGGGTCACCACCATTGAACTTAGGGAAGTCAATTTTTGGTCTCCTTGGTCCTCGGTTGTTAAACCGATTTCCATCATCATCTTCATAGTCACCTCCACGGTAATGTGGCCTTCTAGGTCCTCGGTGGTTAAACCGATTTCCTTCATCTTCATCATGATAGTGGTGGTCTCTTCTCGGTCTCTCATGTCTTCTAGCATCTTCATGGATCCGGCCATAGGGCATTTCTTCCCCATACCGACTCCCACCGAATCTTTCCTCCGTCCTTGCATGGTTATCAACATCACGGTCAGACTCCTCCTCTCGCAGCCACCTTTCCACTACCTCGTGCTCATTCTCCACACGCCCGCCCAATCTAAGAGGTTGCCTTGGTCTAGGCTCTCCCCTTGTGGACTTAGAAATGTGAGTTTCCCTCCCATCAACGAGTTGCTCCTCTTCCACCCTTGGGGTTTGTCCGCGGTTGGCCCCATTCGCTCCTCCTCCAAGTCTTGCCAATATTGCTTGCAAGTCTCGTCTCATGCCTTCCACCGCCTTCATGTTCTCCTCCGTAGCATTAGTGACGGAAGTGATGGCTCCTTGCATGTGAGTCATGTTGGTGGTAGTCTCCGCCATCTGCTCCTTCATCCAAAGAGTGGATGACTCCAAAGCTTCAAAGCGGTCTCGGTTGGATGGAAAAGTACTTGATCCGGCCTCCATTGGAATATGGGCTGCAACAACAAGTCCAACCTTGGGTTCTCTCCAAAATGAAGATCGAACCCCCTCCCACGAAGAACTTTGCACGGACAACTTCCGACCTTGGGTTCTCTCCAGAAGAAGATCGAACCCCCACCTCAAATAATAACTCCAACAAGAACAAACAACTTCTAACTATAACAATCTCAACGAAGAGAATCAAAGTAAGGTTTGCTCGTGATTACCCCGCTTGAAGCGTAGAGATCTTCAAGCAACTCATCTCAATGAAAGCACCAATTTGTTAGGGTCCCCGGTCAAGGACTCCAAAACATTCACCAACTCCTCCGCGATCCGCTCCAACACCACAATCGATCCTCCCGAACCGTTTCCAGTAACACACGAGCGTGGTAATTAGGATCTAACACACAAGAAATGAAGAATGCCTCACTGTTATTACGAAGAACGTGGTCTCAGGATTATTAGTCCTTCGAACCACCAGAACACAAGAACACTCGTACAAGGGTTATTAGCCCAAGCACGCCCAAACTTAAGAGGTTATCAGCCCCCAAGTTTACTGGCATAAACGTGCCTATGCCTGGCCAACATTCATAAGCTCTCTAAGCTTACAAACACAACCCCCCCTATTGCTCCTGAGGAGTGCTTATATAGGCATCCTCAGGAGCTTCCAAAATCCTACCAACCCAATCAAATCAAATCTAGATCAAATCTTCAAGATTCTAAGGAAACAATTCGAAACAATTCCTAGAATCAAGGAGATTTGACGATACATGCCTAAAACAACTTAACTGAAAAGGAAACTAATCTTCTAGAGTTTAGGAGAAACATCCTAAATCTAGAAGATATGATTTATTCAATCACTCCCCACAAGGAAATCAATCTCTGAAGATATCTCCATAATGCACTTGATCTCGCTGCCGTCCGCCACCCTACACGGTGGCGCCGCCGCCATTCTCCTCCATGGGTGGTGATGCTCCTTCGACTCCCCAGGCCATGCTCGTTACATCCCGCTCGGTCACCGCTAAGACTGGTGGTGCTCCGTCACCGAAGGTGGCTGCTGTGGGTAGCCACTCTTGATCATCTACTACTGGTTGGCTAGGCTGATGGCCAAAGTCTTGCTGTGGCACTTTATCAAGGCAAGTCTGGGTGCTGGCCCTGGGCTTGCCATGGCATGGCTGTGGTGCTTTGGCCGCACGCGCTATGGGCATGTCATGTGCTTTGGCCGTGCGCGTTGTGGGCATGTCAGGGGCGCCCATAAGTGTCACTGGGGCCGTATCTTGCAACTTATCCTCCCCGTCGTGGCCGTGTAGGCCATGGTCTTCGCTTGGAATCCTTTCACATTAGCCATGTGTCCGTGCGAGCGCGCATGCCATGGCCCATTGGGCCACGATGTGCCCCACATGAGCGCTTGCATGGGTGCGTGGTCAATGCGTGTGCCCTGTGCGCTGTGTGCACCAGAGTTCGGTGCACAAAGACATTCCCTACGATTTTTACGGGAAAAGGTTTAAAAGAAAAAAAATTATTAGAAAGAAAGGTCAAGAGCCTTTCCTACGATTTTTGAGAATATCGTAGGGAAACGCAGCCTTTCCCTACGATATTCACAAAAATCGTAGGGAAAGGCTCTGGACTTTTCTCTACGATTTTCTAGGAAAATTGTAGGGAAAGGTTTAGAACAATAATAGGGAAAGGTCTATGACCTTTACCTACGATTTTCATGAATATCATAGGAAAATGCTCTGGACTTTTCCCTATGATTTTTGTGAAAATCGTAGGGAAAGGTTTAGAACAATAGTAAGGAATGGTCTAAAGCCTTTTCCTACGATTTTGTGAATATCGTAGGGAAAGGCTCTGGACTTTTCCCTATGATTTTCATAAAAATCGTAGGGAAAAGTTTAGAATGAAAAAAATTATTATAGGAAAGGCTCTAGAGCTTTTCCCTACGACTTTTATGAAAAGCGTAGGAAAAAGTCCAAAGCATTTCCCTACGATTTTAGTGAAAATCGTAGGGAAAGACTTTTTCAGAAAAATATCGTCATGTTATTTTTCCTCCAAAAATTTGTTATTTTTCCTCCAAAATTTGTTGATAAAGAAAAAGTCTTTCCCTACGATTTTCAAAAAATCATAGGTAAAGGTTTAGAGCCTTTCCCTACGATTTTTGTGAAAATTGTAGGGAAAGGGTTTTCCCTAAATCATAGGGAAAGACTTTTTCAAAAAATTATTGGCGAGTGATTTTGCCTCTAAAAATTTTTTGATCAAGAAATAGTCTTTCCCTACGATTTTCAAAAAATCGTAGGGAAAGGCTCTGGACCTTTCCCTATGATTTTTTGAAAATCGTAGGGAAAAGCTCTAACCTTTTTCTATGGAATCTTTGCCTACGATTTTTAAAAAATTGTAGGGAAAGATATCTTTTGCCTACGATTTTAAATTCGTAGGTGCGAATATCGTAGGCAAAAGTCATTTTTCTTATAGTGACATTAGACATCAAATTATTAAGTTTAAGATAAGTCAAAGAAACAACTTGTAATGATTAAACTATTGACATTGGCATGAGCCATGTCACAGCTTGGATGAATTCTCTTTTCCTTTATTACCTTCTACGCCTCTAATCTCCTTAGATTGCTACAGGACTTCAAAGTATTATAGTATAGTGGATACTCCACTATAATACTCCTGCCGGCCGTAGTGATGGTGCGCCCCAACTTGTTGATCTCTGCATGTCCCATTGATGCCAAGACGGCTTATCTCCAAATGTCAGGATAGCATCATTCTGCCAGTGAGCTATAGTTCTTGATATTTTAGGAAATGAATAAACAACTCTTCACGGTACGAGACAATGGATTTGTCCACACTGCCACTGGTTTCCTTTAACAGGCTGCTACGAGTAAAGCTGATATCATCAAAGAGATAGAGGACCCTTTGACATTCGGAATTCCATTTACTGGGAATAATAAAATCATGCAAAATTGCAGCAGAAGCATTTACTAGCCCTGAAGCTGATCTGATTATAGCCATCCTGCAGAAAACATAACATGCAGTACCGCATCAACAAATTAGTAGATGGTCCTATAAATAAGGATCAACTGTTGGTGGTGGCAGCACATTCTACTCAACTCCAAGTAGCAACGAAAGTCTAGGAAGTTGATTTCAGTGCAGAAAACAAACTACCTATCTATTTAGTAATATTTTTTTGTGTGAAAAATGGCCAAAACTCAAGGTCTGTGTGACAAGAAACAAACAAAACATTTGGTTTTCCATTAAAAAAACAAGAATTTCGTCTATCTTCAGATTCTAAAATGAAAAGAATAACAACATTTAGTATCTTCTGCAATCTAATATGAATGGTTAATTTGCTAAGAAATTGCTTACACATGGTGCAATTACCCATGTAGGAAAAAAACATAACAAACAAGTTCTTGAAGCCAAGTAGAAAACTTGCTCTTATACATCTAGATACAGCAGAAAGCATATAAAAAAATGACTCAGAATTAAATGCAGAACAAATATTACTAGAGTAGGAGGTGAATGACAGTAACAGAACAATAAATTAAGCAATCATGATACTCACCAGATGATTGTCTGATACCTTCAACAGTTTGTATCATCAATCCGTACAGGGCATATCCACCACGATGGCAACCGGACATTCTGAGAGTCATTTTCTCTAATTCATCCTAATTTGCAACAGCTTGCCAGCAATTAATCCACATAATAAATAAAGAATCAATAACATATAAAAACTGAAACTAACCCTTGAAACGGTGTAAAGCTGAGTGGACTCGAAGCCATCTTGAGCTCTAGAATATAGCCGGTAAATTTTCCTCGACTCCATATTGCATTTCAGAAAGAAAAAAGCTATTGGTCTCACATTCATTTCCCTGCAAGATATTTCAATAAAAATTGGATCTGTCTGCATGCCATTAAACACATGTCAGTAATATGCATGGACTATAGCATATGCAATGCGATTTGAAGAATCAGACGTGAAGCATACACACTTGGAGAATATTTTAAGGAAAAATATTAAGTTGGAGTTACAAGAGAGATAAAGACTGAGATACTATCAAGGACAATTGTCCCTACTAACAAAATTTGCTTAGATTCATCACATTTAGCTCCAAGTGCAAGGAGCTTGTTCCATGAAGCCTATAGCAGCTAATCTACTTATAACCTCAACATATCACATCTGAAGAACCTATACCAACAAAAACCACTTCAAAAGAGCAACAAACAGGCTCAAATATCATTCAATGCAACTGATAATGCATCAGATCAGTAATGTGTTTCATCCGTAAGTACTGAGACTCAAACATCAGTGCAAACAAATGTAATGTTCATGTGAACAAATGATACTTACGGAAGTTGAGATTTGAACTTTGAAATTAAACTATGCTATGCTCAAATACATATTGTGCATAACTGATACAAATCAATGTCAATTTCACCTCAATCAGTCGCCCATACAACTAAACTGACAACTACTAGAGGAGACCTTGCTATATACTATTTCCCACTGGTAATGAAGATCTCTGAATGAACTCGAAAACTGAACATCTAATAGCATATTCTACTGCAATCTATTAGAACATGACTCATAGCACTATAACCATAACAAATTCAAGCAACCAAGCATGACTTGTAGCAATATAACTATAATAAATTTAAGCAACCAAGTAACATGAAAAACACAAAATAAAAGTATTGAGGCTTAATCGGTTAACTACAATATTCACAAGATTGAGAGTAACCACATCTACTTGTAACAATCAATTCAATTGCATAATCTGCCCTTCTAGAGCCTAATCATATTATTATAAAGTGCATCAAATAATTTAATAATATAAATAATGATCACTAACTATAGTATTCGTGCAAAGTCTCTCTTCGCACTTCCTTTCGAAACAAAACACTTATATAATATCACAATGGACATCTTCAAAAGCTTAGCACTTATATTTAAGAACATACTCTTGCTATCTTCTGAAAATATACTGTCACAATAGCCATATTCAAGTCATTGACCCTGCCAATCATCTCCATTTATATGAATGGATTTTAAAATATTGATTAAAGCTTTTCGATGGCAAGAGATATAGGACTTTCTTTCCTAAAACTCTCAAGCAACTCAAAATTATCTACTTCCAACGTATTTGAAGTAATGCTAATCATCAGTGGAGGAATATAAAGGGAATTTTAAAGGGCTGAGATGTCCAGGTCCCGGATTGCAGACAACATTGCTTTGCATCAAGGTTAAACTCATCTCCTTCCTTCCTCCCACTGAAGTGGGTGAAAGAGGGGGAAAAAAGAAGAAAGCCATACCATGGCTCTATTCTTCCTCCCCCATTAGACCATTAGGAAAACAAAAAGCTACTAAACAGAGAGCACACATTCAATGGGAGAGATTACTTTTGATTCCTAAGTTAATTTAAACGATGTTATCAATATATGGGAGAGATTTACCAGATCGCTGCCGAAGATGAAGAGAATGCCAACAATGGAGACTCCTTCCCCTCCCCCCCGGGCCCCCTCGACGACCTCTCACTCGTCGACTCCGAGTCCTTCCTCCAGCCCCTCCTCTCCGCCTCCTTCTTCGGCTCCGTCAAGATCACCTAACCCTAGAGAGAAGCACGGGACGATAGAAGGAATGGGAAAAATAGAATTGCATGAGAAGGAGGGGGGGCAAGAATGTAAAAGAATTTGGTTAGTGACGGAAGACTTAGAGATGGATGGTGCAGTCTGTAACTAATTTAGTGATGAATTACTCTTCTATCACTAATTTTATGATGGATTAGTGACAAAAGCGTAATTCATCACTAAATTAGAGATGCGCGCGCAGCCAAGTGCACATGCACGCATAGATACGACATGGGCACGTGCAGACACGACGCAAAGGGCCGGACACAGGCAAGGCTGTGCAGCCAAAAAGACAGGCCGATTGGTGCAAACACGCGTGGGCCATGGCAGGCACGTACAGGCCGAGTAGCAGATGTGCATGATGCGCGCCGGAAGGCAGACATGTGGTTGGGACGCGCATGGGAGGTGGCGCACATAACTGGCACATGCAGATGCAGCTTTTTTTGTCATAATTTTTTTAAAAAATTAGAGTATAAATTTAGATAGGCAATCCATCACTAAATTTATGACGGATTAGTGACGAAAGGCAATACGTCACTAATTTAGTTACGGATTGCCCCATCCATCACTAATTTATGACGGATTAGTGATGGATTGTCCCATTCGTCACTAATTTATGATGGTTTAGTGACGGATAGACTAATTCGTCACTAATTTTAATTTTCGTCACTATTTTGTTACTAAACCGTCACAGACAAAATTTTTCATCACTAATTTTTATCACTATTTTGATATTTTCTTGTAGTAATAAGTATACCTATTAGAAAAAAAAAGATTTTATAAAAAAAATGTACCTTAATATGGAAAAAAATTGCCATAATAAGTATACCTATTATAACAAAATTTAAATTTTGCTGTAATAGAGTGAAAAAAAATATAAAAAATATTGTACCTTAATATGGCAAAAAAAAATTGCCATAATAAGTATACCTATTATGATAAAATTTAAATTTCATCATAATAAACAAAAAAAAAGATTTTATAAAAAAATCGTACCTTATTATGGTGAAATTTTTTTTACCATAATAAGTATACCTATTTTCTACTACAAGGAATTCCTCTGTCTTAATCAAAAGCCTGTTGGAGAAAACAAAAAGAGCTCTCTTTATCTCTTTTTATTTTTATATTTAACTTCTTGTTATTTTATATTTACTCGTTTTTTATTTGGGCATATAAAGGAGTCACTCACTTTTCTTTTTAAATTATTTTCTTGTAATAAGCATACCTATTATGGCAAAATTTAAATTTTGCCGTAATGGAACAAAAAGAAGATTTTATAAAAAAAATTGTACCTTAATATGGTGATTTTTTTTTGCCATAATAAGTATACCTATTACAGCAAAATTTAAATTTGCCAAAATAGAATGAAAAAATATATAAAAAAATCATACCTTAATACGGTGAAAAAAAATTTATCGCAATAAGTAAAACTACAAAATTTAAATGTTATTGTAATAGAACAAAAAAAAAGATTTTATAAAAAAAATCATACCTTATTACAGCTAAAAAAAAATTTGGCCGTAATAACTATATACCTATTTTCCACTGCAGGTCCTGTGTCTTAATCAAAAGCCTGCTGGAGAAAAGAAAAAGAGCACTCTCACCTTTTTTCTTTTAAATTTATTTTCTTATTTTATATTTACTCATTTTTTATTTGGGCATATGAAAGGAGTCACTCTCTTTTCTTTTAAAATTTATTTTCTTGTAATAAGTATACATATTGCAGTGAAATTTAAATTTCACCATAATTGAATGAAAAAAAAAGATTTTATATAAAAAAATCATACCTTAATACGGTGAAATTTTTTTATGTAATAAGTGTACCTATTACGATGAAATTTTATATTGTACCTTAATATGGTGAAATTTTTTTTTACCGTAATAAGTATACCTATTATGGAAATTTAAATTTTGCCATAATAGAACCAAAAAAAAGGTTTATAAAAAAAATTGTACAAAAAAAAACTTCACCGTAATAAGTATACCTATTTTCTACTGCAAGGAATTGGTCCTGTGTCTTAATCAAAAGCCTACTGGAGAAAAGAAAAAGAGCTCTCTCACCTCTTTTCTTTTTAAATTTATTTTTTTGTTATTCTATATTTACTCAATTTTTCATTTGGGCATGAAGGAGTCACTCTATTTTCTTTTTAAATTTATTTTCTTGTAATAAGTATACCTAATACGATCAAATTTAAATTTCACCGTAATAGAATGAAAAAAAGATTTTATAAAAAAATTGTACCATATTACGACAAAATTTAAATTTTACTGTAATAGAATGAAAAAAATAAAAAAAATGTACCTTATTGTGGAATTTTTTTTTTTGCTGTAATAAGTATACCTATTGCGGCGAAATTTGAATTTGTAACAAATAGTAAACAATTTATGTGATAATTTATATCGTTACTAAAAAATTTGTTACAAAAAATGTTATCATAAAAAATAAAATTTAGAATCATTTTTTGACAGTTCCTTAGAAGTCACCATGGACTATGTTAATTTTCTTAAAAACTATTTTTTATTATCACTAAAATAATTGAAGTATTAAAATTAGTTAATAGCAAAAAAATGTTGTCACAAAATATACTCTTGTGACAAGAATAACTTGTAATAAATTAATTTATGTTGTTATTTAATTTTGTTATAATAAAAATAAATAATAATTTAAATTTAGTGATAATTCAAGATTATTTAAAAAAGATAATATATTTTTTTAGTGGCAAGATTTTTTTATGAATTTTCAACGTGATTCACAATAAATACCTTTTCTGGGTGAAGCTTGATTGAGGATGGCCTAAATTTCTTTGAAAGCTAGATGGAGGACGGCCACAATTTCTTTGATCATGGACAGCTTCAGCAACAATCGGTAATGCTACCATCACGACCTCCGCCGATTGGACGTGCAGCGCGGCCGATCGAGAGACAAATAGATCATCCGTAGACCCTACTCGAGATGGGCTACCACCTACCATCTTTAGAGTGCCTCCTGAAATCTTCTCACTGCCTAAAATCTTCTCATTCGATATTACAAATTGCCATGAGCATCCCTACAGTCCAATAGCCGTCTGCATCGGCCCTACCACAACTCCTCTAGCTGGGAACATCGAAGGTTGAAGTCCATGCAAGATCACAAGCCTGCATGTGGGAACAATTTAGCATCCAAATATGGAAGAACAGAAGATTTCTTTGACAAATGCCTGAAGAGGATGAAGGAACTGGAAGGACCAGTTACGAGGAGTTATTCGGAGGACATTTTTTTTCGGTTGGGAAGCGAGGCTTTAGCACAGATGCTGGTGCTGGATGGCTGCTTCATTCTTAATCTCCTCATAAAAAGAGGGACCCATGCCATTTGCTCGAGTGGCGAGCGTTCATCCACGTAATAAGTATACGCAAAATTTAAATTTCGCCCCGTAATAGAACAAAAAAAAAAGATTTTATAAAAAAATCATACCTTATTATGATGATTTTTTTTTTGTAATAAGTAAATCTATATAGAGAAATTTAATAGAACGAAAAAAAAAGTTTTAAAAAAAATCTTACCTTATTACAGCGAAAAAAAATTTCATCGTGATGGGGCCAGTTGACCCCATGGGCCACAATGATAGCATCCGGACTTGGCAACTCGGCCTTTCCCCCGTCACCTTTTCTCTCTCCTACGCATGGAGCCAGCTTATGTTCGGTTGCCCCCTTAGCCTCATACGGCCTCGGTACTCGGTCGGCCTCGGCTCCTCGGCCTCAGCCCCGGTCGGCCTCGGCTCCGGTCGGCCTCGCTCCTGTCGGCCGCCTCAGCCCCGATCGGCCTCGGCTCCGATCGGTCGGCCTCGGCCCCGGTCGACCTCGGCTCTGGTCGGCCTCGGCCCCAGTCGGCCTCGGAACCAGTCATCCTCGGCCTCAGCTCCAAGCACCGAGCTCCCCTCGGCCTTCCACTCGGCCTCAGCCTCGCACGGCCTCGGCCTCGGCTCTTCAACTCGGCCTCGGCTTCAGCTCCCACACCGAGCTCCCCTCGGTCTCGCATGGCCTCGGCCTCGCACGGCCTCGACCTTGCACGGCCTCGGCCTTAGCTCCCAGCACTGAGCTCCCCTCGGCCTCGTACAACCTCGTCCTCGGCCTCAGCTCCCCACACCGAGCTCCCCTCGGCACTCGGCTGCCCCCTTGGCCTCGTACGGCCTTGGCACTCGGCTGCCCCTCGACCTCGGCTCTTCCACTCGACCTCGGCCTTGTACGGCCTTGGCTTCGGCTTTTCCACTCGGCCTCGGCACTCGGCTGCCCCCTCGGCCTTGTAGACCTGCTACTTTGACGGGACATGGCCTGCAGCCACCTACTTTGACGGAATATAGCCTGCAGCCTGACAAGTCGCATGGGAGTAAGCTCCATAGTGCCTAAGACTGCCACATAGACCCGCTAATCCACTTTATGCCAAAATCATGGGCGGTTACCGATATACAATGGGCAGTTGTCGGTATCTACGGTGCGTGCTTAGCAACTGCGCACCCACCCACCACTTATTAAGCCGATCCTAACGGAAGGATTCGACTATCATCGACGAAGGGCAAGAGGGACCCCCGAACAGGTATATATGGACCCCAACCCCCAAGGGGGAGGGGGGGGGGGTCTCTACTCTCTCATTCAAATCCTTGTTCTCCAAATCGCTGACTTGAGGGTCCCTGCTGGAACCACCGGTCCAGAGCTTTTCTTGTAGGCTCCCGGCTGAAGGAGGTGGTCCCGATCATTCCTCTGAAGGCCTACGAAGCATTTCTGTCGCATGACGCTCCTCAAAAGTGATTTGGCAGCAACAGATTGGCGCGCCAGGAAGGGGGCGGTCAGCGATCCTCATCCCCCCTTAATCAAAATGGTGGATCATAAAGATGGTGATGACCCCATATCCAAGAAGCTTTCACCAGTTATGCTGGGGGGGCACATTCAGCGAGCTGAGCAAAAGCTTCAGAAGCAACATCTCATGATCACACAATAGCGAGCAAAAGCTTCCACTCGCTCTTTGGTCGCTACTTAGGCTAGCCATCCTTCATCCCGCCAGGAATCTCCCAGCAAGAGATCCACCATCATCAAGCTCATCAGCGACTTAAAGCTTAGAGAGCCACCACTCTCTGCCCAACAGCCTTCTCTTCTACGGGCGGCGACGTGGAGGAAGGCAAGTAAGGGCAACGACACCTCCAGCTCCCATGTCCAAGCTTCCTCCCAGCTGCCTTCGGACGCCTTCATCCTTCTCCAGAGCTGGCTTGGGAGATGTGAAGGTCAAGGCAAGGAGCTCCCAACTCCTGTTTCCATGCTCCTGGTTGCCGACTCAGCTCCAGCTGCCTCCGGACTCCACGACGCCAGGACCGGCCCTGTCCCGGTGTCTCCAGATCCGTCTCAACCCCACCATGCCTTTGCCAGCTCCAGTCGGCCTTGGAAGGCCTCCGCCCAGCTCCAGTCTTTACTGCCAAGCTCCCCTCGGCTGTCCTGGTCCGCTTGTCCTCCCGAGCTTCTCCCTGGCTCCCGAGCTCCCTCTCGGAGGCTCTAAGGTTCCGTCTTTCGTGCGGGAAGGCTCCCACCCTCCGGCACCTTCTTCGTACGAGCACCCGAGCTCCCCCTCGGCTCCCGTTGCCATCTCCAGCAAGCTACCGAGGTACGTTGCATTAAGGGCCAGGAGCATGGCCATGAATCCAATAATGCATGTGGTACCCATTGGCCACTCCTTTTTGTTAAGCCTATGGGAGAGCCAGGCACATGCATGAAGATGTCACATCATGGGCCCCCCTCCTTTGGTCCCATGAGAGAGCCTAGCACTCCACACCAATCCAACGGTCGACCTCTCCCTCAGCCATGCAAGCTCCTAGCATGGGTCCCACTTTCCTCTCCATGCAGCCTTCTGAGCTCCCCTCGGCCTCGGCTTTTTCCCTCATACGGCTCCCGACTCCGTGGGTTTGGTAAGCTCCCGAGCTCCCCTCGGCCTCGACCTCAGCGCCCAGCACCGAACTCCCCTCGGCCTCAGCTTTTCCCTCGGCCTCGTACGGGACTCGGCCTCAAACTTTTCCTCGGCCTCGGCCTCAGCCCTTTGGCCTATTTCCTTGGGGGCAGACCACCAGCGGACTAAAGTAGACAGGGTGCTACAAGAGCTAAGTACACCATGCTTAACGGTATTTCTTTTATTGATACTTGAAAATGTCATGCAGGAAGACCGACTCTGCATCAACATTCAAAACCAATCTCGCGTTGGCATCTCAAAAGCCCGATGTACCATTGGCACTCAAGCCCGACTCCGATCGGCTCTCAAAAGCTCGATGTACCATCGGCACTCAAGCCCGACTCAGGTCGGCACTCAAAAGCCCGATGTACCATCAGCACTCAAGCCTGACTCTGATCAGCACTCAAAAGCCCGATGTACCATCGGCATAAGCCCAACTCTGGTCGGCACTAAAAGCCCGATTACCATCGGCACTCAAGCCCAACTACGGTCGGCTCTCAAAAGCCCGATGTACCATCGGCACTCAAGCCCAACTCCGGTCGGCACTCAAAAGCCTGATGTACCATCAGCACTCAAGCCCGACTCCGGTCGGCACTCAAAAGCCCGATGTACCATCGGCACTCAAGCCCGACTTCGGTCGGCACTCAAAAGCCCGATGTACCATCGGTACTCAAGCCCAACTCCGATCGATATTCAAAAGCCCGATGTACCATCGGCACTCAAGCCCGACTCCAGTCGGCACTAAAAGCCTGATGTACCACCGGCACTCAATCCCGACTACGGTCGGCTCTCAAAAGCCGATCTACCATCGGCACTCAAGCCCGAGGCCATCTGACATCAAAGACCAAAGACTCGACTCCAGCATCAGCAACAAAAATCATCAGCACAAAGAAAAAGGCACCTGACAACTCTCGACTCTCAGGTCAACCTCGGGGTTAAAAGGCACATGATGACTCTCAACTCTCAGGTCACCCTCTGGGGTGAAAAGGAACTGACGACTCTCAACTCTCAGGTCACCCTTCAGGGTTAAAGGCTCCCAAGCATGGTTCTATCCCAACGACTCTTGGGTCACCCTCTAGGGTTAAAAAGGCTTCCGATAGCCTCAACTTTGCCTTAGCGATTTCGTCACAGCCTCAACTTTGCCTCAGCGGCTTCGTCACAGCCTCAACAGCATCATCATAGTCTCAACAGCTTCGTTTTAGCCTCAGCGGCTTCAACTATGTCTCAGCGGCCAGAGGCCAACTGGGTAATACCTTTGTTTAAATTATACACTTGCAACATATTGCTAGTTACTCTCAGCCATCTACGAAGAAGCCCCAAGTCAACTCACAGTAGGGAGAGACCGACTCTCCAACTTACAGTTGACGGGCATCCACTCCCGGGCTCCGCATCGAAAGAGGACTACTGGCTGCCAGTCAAGGGAAGCATGAAGATGTCTACACAAGGAACCACAAAAGAAAAGGGGATTTCCCCACCAGCAAGTAATCACAGTTGAAGTTGACATGAAAGGGCAGGCGCGAAGGGTGACTTCGGCCTCCGAGGTCCCTTCAGCCTCCGAGGTCCCTTCGGTCTCCGGGTCCCCTCGCCCTCGGCTTCGAACTTGGCACCCCCTCGGCTTCGAGCTTCCACCTCAGCCTTGGCCTCGGCCTTGAGCCTCCACCTCGGCACTCGGCCATGCACGCTCCCTCGGCCCGACTGCCATGTCATAGAGCCCCCGTGGCTGCTCCCAAGCTCCTCAGAAGCTGCTGAGCCCCCCTCGGCCATGCAAGTTGCCGAGATCCCCTCGGCCTCGTAGATCCCCTCGGCTTCGTACGACCTCGGTCTCGGCACCAAGTTCCCTCGAGCTCGGCCTCGGCACCAAGTTCTCCTCGGCCTCAACTCATGCTCGACCTCAACTCATGCTTGGCCTCGGACCTGTTCCCTCGGCCTGGCTTTTCTCCTTGGCCTCGTACGGCCTCAACACCAAACACAACGCAAAGGAAACAACTACAAAAAAGCTAAGTACACTTCACTTTGAGAAAAAGTTTTTTTCATTAGTGTCTGAATGCATTACAGGAAACCTGACAAAACCAACCATTCAAAAGGCTCTCAATGGTCCTACGATCATAAGGTCACCCCCGGACCGACCGCAAAACCCCCGCGGTAGTTCAAGACCTATGGTTCAGCAACCTCGAGTCACCCCTGGGCCGGCCATAAAACCTCCAGATGGTTTCGAAGGAGCTCGACGACATCGCGGCTAACAGATACCACTCAGTTCGGCTAGGATATGCCCCCGAGTTGGTTTAAATCCCTAACAGCCCATGCCCGCTCGAGTCACCTTCCGGACCAGCACACAAACACTCGAGGCAATTTTATTTTAGCCCCCACGGCTCTATTTCTGCTTCGGTAATTTTATTTCAGCCTCAATGGCTTTATCTCTGCCTTACAACATTATTGCAGCCTCATTGGCTTTCTCTGCCTCAGCGGCATCATTGCAGCTTCAATGGCTGTCTCTGCCTCAGCGGCATTATTGTGGCCTCATCGACTCTCTCTGCCTCAATGGCATGTTGATGGGCACCCACATCCAAACTTTATGTCAGAAGTTGAAGACACAAAGTCAGCTCACAGTTGGAAGAAACCAACTCTCCAACTCATAGATGACGGATATCCACTTTCAGACTCTGCGTTGAGAGAGGATTGCTGGTTACCCTCAGCTAGCCAACGAGCAGACAAAATTATCCAAAGCAAGACAAAAAAAAAGGATCTCTCCATTAGGAAGGAATCAGACTGAAGCAAGCATGAAAGGACAAGCAACGATGAAGAGCTCTACTCCTTTCGCTTAGCTGATGCACCACACATAAGCGCAAGGAGTTTGGGGGGCATTTGATGGGCCAGTTGACCCCATGGGCCACAATAACATCATCCGACTTGGCAACTCACCTTCCTCCTGTTCGCCATCTTTTCTCTCTCCTTGCATGGAGCCAGCTTATGTTCGGCACTCGGCTACCCCCTCGGCCTCGTACGGCCTTAGCACTCGGCTGCCCCCTTGGCCTCGGCACTCGGTTGCCCCCTCAGCCTCGCACGGCCTTGGCCTCGGCTCTGGTCGGCTTTGGCCCCAGTCGGCCTCGGCTCGATCAGCCTCGGCCCCGGTTGGCCTCGGCTTCGGTCGGCCTCGGTCCCAGTCGGCCTCGGCTCTGGTCGCCTCGGTAGGCCGACTCCGGTCGGCCTCGCTCCAATCGGCCTCGGCTTTGATCGGCCCGGCTCCAGCCTCGGCTCCGGTCGGCCTCGGCTCCGGTCGGCCTCGGCCCCAATCGGCCTCGGCTCTGATGGTCTCGGCCCCAGTCTGCCTCGGCACCGGTCGGCCTTGGCCCCAGTCGGCCTCGGCCCCATCGGCCTTAGCTCCGGTCGGCCTCGGCCTCAGTCCCAGCACCAAGCTCCCCTCAGCCTTCCACTCGGCCTCGGCCTCAGCTCCCAGCATTGAGCTCCCCTCGGCCTCGCACAGCCTCAGCCTCGGCCTCATCTCCCCGCACCGAGCTCCCCTCGGCACTCGGCTGCCCCCTCGGCCTCTTACGGCCTCGGCACTCGGCGGCCCCCTCGGCCTCGGCTCTTCCACTCAGCCTCGACCCTCGGCCATGGCTCTTCCACTCAGCCTCAAAATTGGCTGCCCCCTCGGCCTTGTAGACCCACTACTTTGACAGGACGTGGCCTGCAGCCACCTACTTTGATGGGACATGGCCTGCAGCCTGACAAGTTGCATGGAAGTAAGCTCCACAACACCTAAGACTGCCACGTAGACCTGCTAACCACTTTTTGCCAAAATCACGGGCAGGTACCGATATACAATGGGCAGTTGTCGGTATCTACGGCACGTGCTTAGCAACTGCACACCCACCTATCGCTTATTGAACCGATCCTAATCGAAGGATTCGACTATCATCAACGAAGGGTAAGAGGGACCCCCGAACAGTTATATAAGGACCCCGACCCCAAAGGGGGAGGGGGGCTAAATCTCTACTCTCTCATTCAAATTTCTATTCTTCAAATCGCTGACTTAAGCGTTGAAAGGTCCCCATCGGAACCACCGGTCCGGGGCTTTTCATGCAGGTTCCCGGCTGAAGGAGGCAATCTCGGTCATTCCTCTGAAGGCCTACCAAGCATTTATATTGCCTGACGCTCCTCAAAAGTGATTTGGCAGCAACAATACCCATTACGATGAAAATTAAATTTTACCGTAACAGAACGAAAAAAAATTTTATAAAAAAAATTCATACCTTATTACGGTTAAATTTTTTTGCTATAATAAGTATACCTATTACGACAAAATTTGAATTTGTAACTAATAGTAAACAACTTATGTGGCAATTTATATCGTTACGAAAAAATTAGTTACAAAAAATGTTTTCATAAAAAATTAAATTTTAAAATTATTTTTTTGACACTTCCTTAGAAGTCACCATGGACTATGTTAATTTTCTTAAAAACTATTTTTTATTATCACTAAAATAATTGAAGTATTAAAATTAGTTAATAGCAAAATAATGTTGTCACAAAATATACTCTTTGTGACAAAAATAACTTGTAATAAATTAATTTATGTTGTTATTTAATTTTGTTATCATAAAAATAAATAATAATTTAAATTTAGTGAAAATTCAAGATTATTTGGAAAGATAATATATTTTTTAGTGGCAAGATTTTTTATGAATTTCAATGCGATTCACAATAAATACCTTTCCTGGGTGAAGCTCGATTGAGGACGGCCTCAATTTCTTTGAAAGCTAGATGGAGGACAGCCTCAATTTCTTCCATGATGTATAGCTTCAGCAACAATTTCTTTGATCCCTACAATCCAATAGCCGTCTGCATCGACCCCTACCACAACTCCTCTAGTTGGGAACATCGAAGGTTGAAGTCCATGCAAGATCACAAGCTTGCATGTGGGAACAATTTAGCATCCAAATATGGAAGAACAGAAGATTTCTTTGACAAATGCCTAAAGAGAATGAAGGAACTGGAAGGACCAGCTAGGAGTTATTCGAAGGACTTTTTTTTTTTGGTTGGGAAGCAATGCTTTAGCACAGATGCTGGTGCTGGATGGTTGCTTCACCCTTAATCTCCTCATAAAAAAAATCATACCATATTATGGTAAATTTTTTTGCTGTAATAAGTATACCTATTACAGTGAAAAAAAATCTTACCTTATGATGGGGCCAATAAGCCCCATGGACAACGGTAATCTCATCGGGGTTGGACCAATTGTTTCTAGAGTCGACCCCGGAGACACCCCCTTGGCCTCAGAAAGATACCCCATCGGCCTCAGCCAGATACCCACAACTCCCACTGGCCCACCAATCTCCTGCACTCCTATGTGCCCACTACCGGTTGCATATCCGTCTGACATGGCTAGACCCACTAACCACTGTGACGCATCTATCAGGAGATGGTATGTCAAGGTACCTCTGATGACCTGAGAGACGGTTGAGGCTTGTCCCCCACTAATCCTACCATCTGACCCCAGACGACGGTGGCATCTCCGATCCAACAACTTTCCAAGAGGGGTAAGAGGGATCGTGGGGCATGTATAAAAACCCCCCACTCATGGTGGGGGGGATCCGAACTCCAAGTTCTCAAGCTATTCTCCTTCATTAGCTCATTTCTTGACTGTTCCCAAGTCGTTGGGTTCCCGCCAGAATCTTCAATCATCGGGACTTGTTTGTAGGCTCCCAAGCGCAAGAAGCTCGCCAGAGGATCCCGGGCTCGCTGGAGGAGGTGGCTGGATGCTGCGGACGTTCAAGGATGGTGATTTGGCATCAACAGATTGGCGCGCTAGGTAGGGGGGAGCGACAAGAGAAGTAAAATATCTATGGAAGCTAGTAGCAGATCTTTACCTCCCCACCGAGCAAGGATGGTGGTGACACGCGCACAGGAGATCTCCACTAGTCATGCTTGGGGGGCACGGGAACCGAAACAATGGGAGACCGGTCTTTCTGCCCCCTAGGCCAGCCTCTTGGCTCCTCATTCGCTACCACCCCAGAACGACCGAATCGCCACCCTTGCCTTGCAAGTTCAATCGCTTTGACAGCGGTTTATTAGCTACAGCAGCAACTGCGGCCATGCAACTGCATCCAATGCCATCTTCGCTAGGCGCAGAGGTGGGCCAGCCAAGCCAACAGTTAACTCACGGGAGGTCTCCCCTGTGGGAGACTCATCGCCACCGCGCCTCGTCCGACGTCATCACCGGAGACCTCCAAGAGGCTTGGTCCCCGTCCTCCCACTCGATGATTCCTGCAAGCGATGGCATGGAGGAAAAGCGAGCAGGTGTATCACCATCGGCATCGCCCCTCCCCGTCTTCAGGATCTTCTCATGAGGGGTCCTTCGATGGTCGGATCGCTCGTTGGGCCGAGCAGCGGTTGAGGAGTACAACCAACGACTGGAGGAGCTAGCCGCAAGATCACCAATCAACCTGACATGGACTAAGACAGCTGCCCTTCGCTGTCTTGTCGCATCATGGAGAAGCCAATATCGACTCGGTTTTGCCTTCCGTAGCTGACCGTACGATGGCACCATGGACCCCCTGGACCATCTGGAGAGTTATAAGTCCTCATGCAAATCCAAGAAGTGATCGAATCTCTCCTCTCCATCGCCTTCCCAGCCACCCTTCAGAAGGTCGCCAGAGCATGGTATTCCGGTTGCCTCCTCGAAGCATCAACTCCTTCCGACAGCTGGAGAGGGCCTTCCTTACGCATTTTGATGCATGCCAGAAGATCCTGCAGGTAGCCTACAGTCTGTTCTCTGTCCAGCAAAGAGCGACGAGTTGCTAAGGGATTTCATCATGCAGTTCAAGGAAGCTGCCCTCGAGGTTTGCAACCTCGATGACTTTGTGGCCACTCTGACCCTAAAGCAAGGACTCCACCCTTCCTGCTTTGCATACTCTCTCGACAAGAAGTCCTCGAGCTCCTACGCTGAATTGCTGACCCATGCATAGAAGTACATCCGCGCTGACGAGGAAGACTTCTCGCGGAGGGAGGCTGATGGAGGGTCCCAAAAGAGGCAAGCCCGTTGAAGCCTAACAAGCCTCCTCCCAGGAGGCCCGAGCCACCTCGTCGACCAAACAACCGACCACAGATCCTGCCCCGAGAGGGGGCCCTTCACCCCCTGCTTGTTCGATATCCCATATCTTAATGGAGATCAAGGGCAAGACATTCCTTAGCGCCCCATTCCTCTGAAGCCAGGAGCCCCCCATAAAAAATCTCTACTGCCGCTTCCACCACGACCATGGCCACGACATCGAGGATTGCCACCAGCTGAAGAAGGCGATCGAGGATCTTATCCTGCGGGGGTACCTCGGCAAGTTTGTCAGAGGAGGAGCCCTGTAGTGCTAGGCCGTCGGTGCCCCCGCTTGCCCAGGCCACTTTGACAACGCTTCAACCGAGAAGACGGTGGCCATGATTTCTTATGGGGCGGGAGGCGCAACTAAGAGGCTATGAGAGGCTGAGGGGGTAGATACTGTAATCCCTTTCTTGAAAGGCGACGTAGAGGGGGTGGATAATCCTAATGATGACCGTGTCGTTATTTTTATGATGATCACGAAATACCCTGTAAAAAGAATTTTAGTTGATAGCGGGAACTCAGTCGATGTTCTTAGTTGATGTAATCTCATCAGGGTTGGACCAATTGTTTCTAGAGTCGGCCCTGGGAAGACACCCCCACGGCCTCAAAAGATACCCCCTCGGCCTCAACCAGTCACCCACAACTCCCACATGGCCCACCAATCTCCCACACTCCTGCGTGCCACTACCAGTTGCAGTATCTGTCTGACATGGCCAGACCCACTAACCACCTATGACACCACATCTATCAGGGAGATGGTACATCAAGGTACCTCTGATGACCTCAGAGATGGTTGTGGCTTGTCCCCCGCTATTCCTGCCATCTGACCCTTGACGATGGCGGCGTCTCCGATCCAATAACTTTCCAAGAGGGGTAAGAGGGTCCTGGGGCAGGTATAAAAACCCCCCACTCATGGTGGGGGGATCTGAACTCCAAGTTCTCAAGCTATTCTCCTTCATTGGCTGTTTCTTGACTATTCCCAAGTCTCTTACTTGAGATTCGGAGGGTCCCCACTGGAATCTCCAGTCCTCGAGACTTGTTTGTAGGCTCCCAAGCACAAGAAGCTCGCTGATGGATCCCAGGCTCGCTGGAGGAGGCGACGGACGCTCGCGAACATTTACGGATGGTGATTTGGCATCAACAGATTGGCACGCTATGTAGGGGGGAGCGACAAGAGAAGTAAATAGCTGCGAAAGCCAGTAGCAGATCTCTACCTCCCCACCAAGCAAGGATGGTGGTGACATGCACTTAGGAGATCTCCACTAGTATGCTGGGGGGCATGGCTGGGAACCAGAGCAATGGGAGACTAGTCTCCCTGCCCCCTAGGCCAGCCTCTCGGCTCCTCCTTCGCCACCACCCTAGGACGACCGAATTGCTGCCCTTGCCTTGCAAGTTCAATGGCTTGTGAAGTGTTTATCAGCTACAGCAGCAACCTACGGCCATGCAACTGCATCCAATGCCACTTCGCTAGGCGCAGAGGTCGGCCAGCCGAGCCAGCAATCAACTCGCAGGAGGTCTCCCTGCAAGAGACTCATCGCCACCGTGCCTCATCCTGACGTCATCACCGGAAGACCTCCAAGAGGCTTCGGTCCCCCTCCTCCCACTCCGATGATTCCTGCAAGCAGTGGTGTGGGAGGGAAACCGAGTGGGTGAATCACCATCGGCATCGACCCTCCCCATCTTCAGGATCTTCTCGTGAGGGGTCCTTCGATGGTCGGGTTGCACGTTGGGCCGAGCAGCAGTTGGAGGAGTACAACCAGCGACTGAGGAGCTCAGCTGCAAGATCACCAATCAACCTGACATGGACTAAGACAGCTGCCCTCCGCTATCTTGCCACATCATGGAGAAGCCAATATCAACCCGGTTTCACCTCCCACAGTTGGACCCGTACGATGGCACCATGGACCCCCTGGACCATCTGGAGAGTTATAAGGTCCTCATGCAAATCCAAGGAGCGATCGACTCTCTCCTCTGCATCGCCTTTCCAGCCATCCTTCAGAAGGCCACCCGAGCATTTTATTTTGTTTGCCTCCCCGAAGCATCAACTCCTTCCGATAGCTGGATAGGGCCTTCCTCGCGCATTTTGATGCTTGCCAGAAGATCCTGCAGGTAGCCAATAGTCTGTTCTCTATCCAGCAGAAGAGCAAGAGTTGCTGAGGGACTTCATCACGCAATTCAAGGAAGTTGCCCTCGAGGTTTACAACCTCGATGACTCTGTGGCCACTTTGACCCTAAAGTAAGGACTCCGCCCTTCCTGCTTTGCCTACTCTCTCGACAAGAAGCCCCCGAGCTCCTATGCTGAATTGTTGACCCGTGCATAGAAGTACATCCGTGCTGACGAGGCAAACTTCTCATGGAAGGAGGCTGGTCCAGAAAGAGGCAAGCCCATCCGAAGCCTGACAAGCCTTGTCCCAGGAGGCCCAAGCCACCTCGTCGACCAGACAATCGACCATGGACCCTTGCCCCGAGAGAGGGGCCCTTCATCCTCCTGCTCGTTCTGATATCCCATATCTTAATAGAGATCGAGGGCAAGCCATTCCTTCAGCACCCCGTTCCTCTAAAGCCAGGAGCCCCCCACAACAAGAATCTCTACTACCTTTTCCACCACGACCATGGCCACGACACCGAGGACTGCCACTAGCTAAAGAAGGCGATCGAGGATCTCATCAGCGGGGGTACCTCGGCAAGTTTGTCCAGAGGGGGAACCCAATGGCACTAGGCCCGTCGGTGCCCCCGCTTGCCCAGGCCAGCATTGACAACGCTCCGACCAAGAAGATGGTGGCCATGATTTCTTGTGGGGCGGCATGTGCAGCCAAGAGTCTGTGAGAGGCTGAGGGGGTAGATACTATAATCCTTTTCTTGAAAGGGGACCTAGAGGGGATGGATAATCCTAATGATGACAGCATCATCGTTTCTATGACAATCGCGAAACACCCTATAGAAAGAATTTTAGTTGATAGAGGGAGCTCAATCGATGTTCTTAGTTATGATGCTTTTGTTCGGATGAGTTTGTCTGTTGATTCTCTTCGGCCGTGACCACACCTCTGATGGGCTTTACTAGGAACTCCGTGAAGGTAGAGGGCGAGATTACCCTCACTACAAGAAAGTATAGTATTTATGGTGAACCTATTATGAAAAATATTTGTGTCTTAATATGTTCATTTATAATGGCGAAATACAAATTAAATTCGCCACAACAAGTTATTACGGCAAAATACAGTTTCGTCATAATAAACCGACCTATTATGACGAAAATTATTTTTCATCGTACCATAATATATTAGGATTTTTTTTATTTTTCTTTTCGGTTTGTTATGGCGAATCTGAATTTCACTGTAATAAGGCGACCTATTATGACGAAAATTATTTTTCATCATAATAGGTACCGTAATATATTAGGATTCTTTTTTTTGTTTTTCTTTTCGGTTTGTTACGAAAATCTGAATTTCGCCGTAATAAGGCGACCTATTACGACGAAAATTATTTTTCATCTTAATAGGTGCCGTAATATATTAGGATTTCTTTTTTTTATTTTTCTTTTCGGTTTGTTACGATGAATCTGAATTTCACCGTAATAAGGCGACCTATTACGACAAATATTATTTTTCATCCTAATAGTTACAATAATATATTAGGATTTTTTTATTTTTCTTTTCAGTTTGTTACGGCGAATATGAATTTCGCCGTAATAAGGCGACCTATTACGACGAATATTATTTTTCATCGTAATAGTTACCGTAATATATTAGGATTTCTTTTTTTTATTTTTCCTTTTGGTTTGTTACGGCGAATCTGAATTTCGCCATAATAAATCGACCTATTACGATGAAAATTATTTTTCATCATAATAGGTACCATAATAGATTAGGATTTCTTTTTTTTTTCTTTTTGGTTTGTTACGGTGAATCTAATTTTGCCGTAATAAACTGACCTATTACGATGAAAATCATTTTTCGTCGTAATAGGTACCGTAATATATTAGGATTTCTTTTTTTTATTTTTCTTTTCGGTTTGTTATGGAATCTGAATTTCTTCGTAATAAGGCGACCTATTACGATGAAAATTATTTTTCATCGTAATAGGTACCGTAATATATTAGGATATTTTTTTTATTTTTCTTTTCGGTTTTTACGGCGAATCTAAATTTTGCCGTAATAAGGCAACCTATTATGATGAATATTATTTTTCATCCTAATATAACGAAAAGAAAAACTTTTCCCCTTTTCCCTGAGACCCTCCCGCGATTTGTTTCGTGAAACCCTCGCTCCCGCGCCGTCGACCCGTCCCAACTCCTCTCCGCCGTCGGCTCCCGAACGCCGGAACCCTCGCCCGTGAGCTCCTCTTCACCATCAGCTCTCGGATGCCGGAACCCTCCCCCGCGAGCTCTTTCTCTGCCGTCAGCCCCCGGACGACGAAACTCTCCCCTTCCCTCCCCCGCGAGTTCCTCCCCGCGGTGAGTTCCTCCCTTCCTCTTATTCCTCTTATTAAGTTGTACTCAGGATTTTATTTATATATTTATCTATTTTTTTAGTGGGAATGCTTTCTATATCTTCTGTAATGCTTAATTTAATTTCATTATTTTTTCTGCTTTGATTTGATCTGATAGACTGATACTGGCACAAGCTTGTCCCCTGGTTGCGAAGCGCAGTGCAGAGAAAGCGAGGTGAGAAGAAAAAGGGTTCTATAAAACACTCTCGCTCGAGTGCGACTGTTGAGATCAGTCAGACGCTTGGAGTTTCTCATCGGGTCGGTGGAGTCGATCTTCTTGGCGTGAATCCAGGTTCGTTTCTTATCCGCTCTTTTTTTTTTTTGATTTGGTTGTTTTCTGATTTGGGGGGTTTTAATGGCTTAAAGTAATGACTGGAGTTATCAAAGATCCGTTAGTTCTTGTTTTTTTTTTCCTAAACTATATTATGGATTGCATGGTAGACCAACCTTCGGATCTGGAAGTAATGCTGCTGTTGACTAATTGAGGAATGAGCTCGAAGCATTCCTGGCAGCTAAAAGGACTGAAGAACCTAGAAGTGCATGTAAGGATCTTGCTCTGAAAGTATCCTGTTCTGCATCTAGTTCTTCATTCCTTTGATGGTGGGACCATTGGATATTATTGATTCAGGAAATTTAGTCCCCATTGGAAGTGATTGAACTGGTTAATTAAGACAGAATGAGTATAAACATGGAATTCACTGAACAGGAGCCATCTGCACCTGAGAATGAACAACTTTGCGGCTGTTTCTTGCTGATTTCACCTTCAGTCCACTATGTCTGATTGCTTTCACACAACCATTGACCCTTCACAAGCTTGATCGCCCATGTCTTCCAAAGCTTGTGCTATGCTCCATAGCCTTGTAGGACTAGCCAAACCTCGTGGCATAGCGATTGTAGAATTTGACAACAAATGATCTTTGAGTCCCTTTACCGATAAGTATCTCTGGGCATCTTGATCCATCTTTTGGGCCTGTTTGTCCAGGAGGCTACTGTTGTTACAGCCTGTTTTGCCATTTTAGTTTTATGATTCCACATAAACTAATGGGGAAATGGTAGGAATTTTTGGAATGGGGCTCAGAAGGACCCAAGGACTACCATTGCCCATCAGAAACCACACTGACATGGTGCACAGCACACGATGACCAATTTATATGGAAAGAATGTTTGCTCAAAGTACTCCAACCTGAGTGCTTCATTTGAAGATATAAGATCATCAGTAGGAATTTTGTAGTAGCGGACAGAAATTTAGCAGTACCGGATAAAATCTTAGCAGGCCATTGGTAGGGAGAGGAATCTAGCAGCAGTGGACAATAACTTAAAATTTCTGGTGAACAGGAAGCAAATAACTTGGTTAACAAATCAATTAGGAATTTGTTTCTTCAATGTCATCCAAAATTGAGGACAGTTCTTCAGAAAATTCTGAAGAGGGCAATGACCTTATCATTTTCTTTGGACTTGCCCTCTCCAAGCCCTTTCAAACAGTTTGCTCTAATCTATTTGTAGCAAAACAAAAAGATAGAATTCCTATAGTCACCAGTGGGACATATTTTTAGTCTAATGACATCACTCCTTAAGGGGTCTGATGCATTTTTCTGGTTCACCAAGTAGGCTTTTAATCAGCAAGAGACCTACTAAGGTACTACCAATCTGGGATACATTCAATATTTGCATGACCTTTCTTTCTATGTTTGTAGCAACAATGGTTGTTTATTTGTCGAATGCAATAATTTTTAGTATAATCTTTAACTTGTATTATTGAAATCATGAGATAACTAAAGTTTGATCGTTGCCTATTGCTATTTAAAATTAGATCATGATGGTAGTCATTAAGGACAAGAATATATGATCTGTACACCAATTCAACTGGCACACAATTGATGGTTTGATGCCACAAGACATGGGGCCCTGCAGAAATTTGAACTTTGTTGTTTTCCCTTCCAGTGTTCTGATGGCCTGAGAATATCACTCTACTAAAGTTGAATGCTATCTATAAGTTCTTAAGTTCATAACATTGTATGTCGTATCAATATATTAAACCAACATGCATACTGATTGTACCAGTGTTGTATCAATATAGCACCGGTACAAGGTTTGATATCGAGATGGTGAACCTTGATTTGTTCAATGTATCTTCAAGGCATAGAAACAAGATTCAATCGTTCGGAACGAAATTTTGATTCGGATAGCCATTTGGACAAGCAATTAAATATATTTGCAACTCGTTGGCAGCCTCTTGGAAAAGGAAGAATGGTGCATTTAGATGATAAAACTTTAAAACAAGTACATTGGTACCTCATCAATAATTGTCCAGAGGTGTAACCATTTCTCAAGTAAGTATACTTATAAAATTATTTGTTCATATCTCTAAATTTTCTATAGTGCTCATTAGCGTAATGTTCTCTATAGCCAACACATTGATCAACTAAATCCAACTAGACCGGAACAACTGGACCAATTACAGAAGGAAAGATTTTTGGAGTGGTTTAAAAATGAAGTAAGCTCGTACATTCATTTATATTGTAAATTAATATATCATATGTCTTTATTTCAAATGTCGTTGATGTTTGGTTTATCCAGACGTTAAATAAGCATAAGCATTTTTCTGGGGCATCTGAAGCTATTGATGAGCTTTATTCATTAGCTATTGGTCCCAACAGTCGTGTGTTCTCATATACTGGTTGTGTGGTGAACGGCGTTAAATTTATCACTGTTAATCGGGATGTCGGCCATAAAACACAGAATAGTGGCATTTGTGTTCCCTCTACTCATTTAGGAGAAGAAATTAACTTTTATGGTATATTATTAGAGGTCCTTGAATTTCATTTTGTTAAAGGTTGTAAGGCGATAATGTTTAAGTGAACATGGTTTGAAACTGAACCAAAGCACAGGAGAATGCAACAACATTATAATATTACAAGTATAAATATTAGTTCAGAATGGTACAAACATGAGCCATTCATTTTAGCATCACAAGTTGAAAAAGTTTTCTACTTGGATGATTTGAAGAACAATTCTAATTGGAAAGTGGTATACAAGGTTAGTCATCATCATTTGTAGGATATTACAAAAAAAGATGATGATGTTCAGGAAGAAGTATATCAAGAAGATGATTCAGCAGTCCTTCGATTCACATGTGAGCAACCTGACATGGACTTAATAACATCTCGGCGTACGGCTGAAATAGTTACAATTCAAGAAAACATTAGAGGTCAAAGTAATGTCGATCAAGATGACTTTATATGCGAAGATGTTAAAAAGGATGACACACTAGCTGATTATGATAGTGAGGGATCTATACATAGTTCTGATATGGAGGATGATGAAGACAATGAGCATATTAGTGATGATAGTGATTAATTTGGTAGCATTCATGTTTTTTTTTTTACTTATTACAACTATATGTTCTTATACTTTCTTATTTATTAATTCTAGTTTGTATGTTTGTTTGCAGATGTCTTCGAGAGATACTCTTGCTACATTGAGGCCAGATGATTCTCCTTACATTCCAGCTCTGACAGAGGGGTCATTTGTCATTGCATCATGTAATTTGGCTATATTTCTTTATGTTATTTTGTACTAATTTAGTTCATTATGTTTTGCAGCTACGTCATCAAAGAAGAAGGGCCGAGGTCTAGCTCGCAGATACAAGTCCACACATCTGATTGATACGCGTCGTGAACAGAAGTTGCCTATTCTTCTGCCACCTGAGGTTGGACAACCAATGGATAAATGAAAAAGCTGAAGAATGCAAATTTTATCAATTAAAAACACAATATTATTGAATGTAATGTTTTATACTAAACATATTGAATTTGTTTTCTTTTCATTGCAGGCATAGTTAGTAGAGCGACTTTCCTCACAGGACTCTACAGCAGAATCAATCAATGAGGATGTTGTTTTGGAGGAGGTTTTAGGCTATAGATCTGGTTATAAAAGGGGATGGGGTCACTACCGAAGGGTACATCGAGAATTAGAAGTAGTTCTGAAAACTCATAATTAAAGATTGAACTACATGAATGCCGAGATCTCAGCGCTCAGCAAGACGATAAGCTCGCTCAGCAAGACGATAAGCTCGCTCAGTAAGAGAAGACCATCCAGGATCTAAAGGCGATGACTGATGAGCTTACTACTTTCATGCGACAGCTAGTGCCTTGATATCGTCCTAGTGGATCCCAGCGGACCTCACCTCCATAGTACATGTATTTTTTTAATTATGTATTCTCAAAAACATTGTATATGATGATTTTATTGAAATGAATGAAAACTTTTATTAAATTTTTTGTGAAACTTTATATTAAAAAATTGTTTCTAATATCATTATTGTAACATATTATATTATTCTAACATGTGCAAAAATAAAAAAAATATTAAAATAAAATTTTATTATTTTTAAAATATAAATAAAAACTTATTACGGTGACTTATTTTTGTCATAATATCAACCTATTACGACAAAAATAAGTCACAATAATAAGTTTTTATTTAAATTTTAAAAATAATAAAAACATATTACGGTGACTTATTTTCGCCGTAATAGGTTGATATTACGGCAAAAATAAGTCATCGTAATATGTTTTTATTTAAATTTTAAAAATATTTAAACCTTATTACGGTGACATATTTTTGCCGTAATAGATTGATATTACAGCAACATAATATATTTTTATTTAAATTTTAAAAATATTTAAACCTTATTACGGTGACATATTTTTGCCGTAATAGATTGATATTACAGCAAAAATAAGTTACCGTAATAAGTTTTATTTAAAGTTTAAAAATATTTAAAACATATTATGATGACTTGATTTCACCGTAATAGTTGATATTACGGCAAAAATAAGTTGCCATAATAAGTTTTTATTTAAATTAATTTTTTTAAAAATATATAATGATGATATGGTTTCGTCGTAATAGGGAGCTATTACGATGAAAATAAGTCACCGTAATAAGTTATTACGACAACAAGTTATTACGACGAGTTTATATTTTATTACGATGAATGTTTTATCATCGTAATAACTTATTATGGCAACTTTTATACTTATTGCGATGAATTAATTCATCATAATAAGTCATTTTTCTTGTAGTGCCTCCTGGTGATGGCTAGGACATCGCCATGCCAGAGCACAGTCCTCATCAAAGTCCGACCTGAACCTCTTGGACGCAATTATTTCCACCAAGCGGCTACTGGTCAGGTTGCCTGCCGATGCCGGGGTTGGGGAGATGCGCGAAGAAAGGAGCTCGGTGCCATTATGTTACCATACGGCCCCTAGTCTACAGGCCATAGTCGCTCTCCCAACGCTGGAGTCGCTGGACCCCAAAGAGGCCGAAAGGAGGGGAGAGCCTGCCAAGCACTTATTAGCATTTCAACTGGGGGAAGACTCGATGAGGATAGTCAGGGTTGGGGAACTTCTCCTCGAGGAGGCAAGAGATTGACTCCTCACCTTCTTTCGGGCTAACTCATATATCTTAGCCTGGTCGGTGTCCGACATGCTGGGTATACTGCCAAAGGTGATCACTCACAAACTCAGCATCAACCCGCAGTATCGATCGATCCGACAGAAGAAGAGGAGCTTTGCCCCTAAGCGGCAGAGGGCCATCAACGAGGAGGTTGGCAAGCTAGTTGCCGCAGCCACATCTGGGATGTGCATTACCCAGACTGGCTAGTGAATGTGGTAATGGTCCGCAAGGCTAATGGGAGCTAGAGGATGTGGATGGACTTCACCGACCTCAACAAGGCATGCCCCAAGGATAGTTTCCACTACCTAGGATTGATCAGTTGGTGGATGCCATATCATGCCACGAGACTCTCAACTTCATGGATGCCTTCTCGGAGTATAACCAGATCAGGATGGATCCGACGGATGAGGAGCCCACTTCCTTTGTGACTGAGAAGGGCGTCTACTGCTACAAAGTAATGCCTTTTGGACTAAAGAATATAGGAGCTACATACCAAAGGCTGATGAATAAGGTATTCGAGGACCAGATTGGGCACAACACAGAGGTATACGTGGATGATATACTGACTAAAAGCGTTCGCGCCGATGACCACATGGCTGACCTAAAGAAAAACTTCGATAACCTTCGCTGGTTTTAGATGAGGCTAAACCCCCGCAAGTGCACCTTTGGAGTAATGGCGGGTAAGTTCCTGGGTTTCTTGGTGACCCATTGAGGGATTGAGGGAAACCCAGACAAGATCCGGGCCATCTTTGACATGAGACCTTCAGTCAGCAAGAAGGAGGTGTAGCACATGACAGGGAGGGTGACAGCCTTGAGTCGATTCTTGTCAAGGTTGGCCGAGCACTGCCTACCTTTCTTCAAGGCACTGTGGAAGGTGAACAGCTTTGACTGGATGGAGTAGTGCCAAAAAGCTTTCGAAGGACTGAAAGAGTTCCTATCGACCCCGCCATTGCTGTCGAAGCCGACGAAGGGAGAAGACCTTTTACTGTACCTTGCCGCCTCCTAAGAGGCCGTCAGCTCGGTTCTTATCCACATGGATTCTAATGGAGCACAGAGACCAATCTACTACACGAGCATAGTACTTCATGATGCATAGATCAGGTATTCCAAGATTAAAAATTTATTTTCGTGTTAATAGTCTTTGCTCAGCGTCTCAGGCCCTACTTCCAAGCCTACCCGATCGTGGTACTCATGGACCAGCCGTTGAGGGCAATCCTATCTCATCCCGACCCTCCAGTCGGTTGACAAAGTGGGCTGTTAAACGGGGGAATTTGACCTATCATTCCGATCAAGATCGGCCATGAAGTCCCAAGTCCTAGTGGACTTTTTGGTCAAGTGCACCTGGGTTGGGGAGCCACCGGAGGAGCCCGGCATGGCACCATCGGCCACCCCTCTCGAGGCGATGGGAGAGGAATGGATCCTCCATGTAGATGGTGCATCGAACTCTCAGCGGAGCGAAGTGAGCCTCATACTCACCAGCCCCGATGGGATGGTGGTAGAGTATGCCCTTCGGTTCCTCTTCCCCACCACCAACAACCAAGTTGAGTACGAGGCGCTACTGACTCCCAACTCATCTCCGACCAGATCACTGGGGAGAACGAAGCTCGGGATGCCGCCATGTCCTGTTATCTAAGGAAGGTCCAATCGCAAGCCTCACTTTTAACTCGCTTTAGCGGCAGCTACATCCCCAGGGGTGAGAATGCTAGAGCCGATGCTCTACTCTGTTTAGCCACCTTGGCTGATGGGACTCTCCGGAGGATGTATGTGGAGCACTTGGAGACCCCGAACATCGATGCCATGGAGGAGGTCTTGCTGATCAACCAAGAGCCCGCATGTATGAAGGCTTATATCCAATACCTTGCCAATGACACCCTCCCCAAGGACCCCACAGAGGCAAAACTACTCAAGCATCGAGCCCCTAACTTTCTGGTGTTAGACGGACGGTTATTGAGGTCTTTCTCTCATCCACTCCTCAAACATGTCGGCCCTGCGGACTCCAACTACATCCTTCGTGAGATCCACAAGAGCATCTGCGGGAACCACCTGGGGGACAGAGCATTAGCATAAGGCTCTACACCAAGGGTACTACTAGCCCACGATGAGAGAGGACGCCGTCGAGTTGGTTCGGAAGTGTGATAACTGTCAGCGACACACCAACATCCAACAACTGCCGACCTCCAGCTAAGTTCCTTGTCGGCTCCGTGGCCCTTTGCCTAATGGGGGATGGACATTCTGGGGCCATTCCCTCTAGCTTCTGGCCAACGAAGATTCTTACTCATCTCTATCGATCACTTCACCAAGTGGGTGGAGGCCGAAGCCCTAGCCAAGATAACTGGGAGCAAGGTGAGATCGTTCTTCTGGAAATCCATTATCTGTCGGTTTGGGTTACCCCACACCCTCATCACCGACAACAATCGGCATTTTAACAACTCCCCCTTTAGAGAATTCTATGCCAAGCTAGGCATCCGCCAATGGTTTACTTCGGTCGGTCACCCACAAACAAATGGAGCGGCCGAGGTAACAAATTGTACCATCCTTCAGGGGCTCAGAACACGGCTAGACGACTTCAAGGGGAGGTGGGTGGAAGAGCTCCCCAACGTGCTATGGGCCTATCACACAATAGCCTGCACTCCCATCGGCAAGACCCCCTTTTGCCTCGTCTTTGGCTCTGAGGCCGTCATCCCCATGGAAGTTGGGATCCCAAGTCCTCGAGTGGAGTCGTACGATGAGGAGGACAATGCAAGCCGACTGTGAGCCAACCTTGATCTCATTAAGGAGGTACATGACAGGGCATGGCTCAGAATGGCAGCATACTGAGGTACGTGATAGGGCATGGCTCAAAATGGCAGCATACTGTCAGAGGATCGCCAAGTACTACAACACTCGTGTCCGCTCTAAGGTATTCCTCTTGGGAGACTTGGTCCTCATATGAGCCAAAGTCTCGAAGTCGACGAAAGGAGGCAAGCAATCTTCCAACTGGGAGGGAGCCTACCGGATCACGAAGGCTTTACATCGTGGAGCATACTGAATTGAGGAGCTTGATAAAACTCCACTCCCCTGCACCTAGAATTCGGATAACCTCCGTCTATATTATCAATGATGTATGTAACCAGTTAATTTTAGGTTTGACTACCTCATCCTTTTAACTTACTAAAATAAAGGTAGCCTTGGACATCTCATCTTCCTTTGATTAACGAAGATGTGTTCAAGGATCTCACCCTTTCCACCAAAGCCAGCCAAACTCTGGTCGGCGCTGAAAGCCCAAGGCCAGCTCGGCACCTAAGCCTGACTTTGGTCGGCACTGAAAGCCCGAGGCCAGCTCGGCACCTAAGCCCAACTCCGATCAGCACTGAAAGCCCGAGGCCAGCTCCGCACCTAAGCCCGACTCCGATCGGCATTGAAAGCCCGAGGCCAGCTCGGCACCTAAGCCCGACTCCGATCGGCATTGAAAGCCCAAGGCCAGCTCGGCACCTAAGCCCAACTTCGATCGGCATTGAAAGCCCAAGGCCAGCTCGGCACCTAAGCCCAACTTTGATCGGCACTAAAAGTTCGAGGCCAGCTCAGCACCAAAGCCCGACTTCGATCGGCACTAAAAGCCCGAGGCCAGCTCGGCACCAAAGCCCGACTCTGATCGACACTAAAAGCCCGAGGCCAGCTCGGCACCAAAGCCCGACTCCGGTCGACACTGAAAGCCCAAGGCCAGCTTGGCACCAAAGCCCAACTCCGGTCGGCATTGAAAGCCCAAGGCCAGCTTGACACCAAAGCCCGACTCCGATCGGCACTGAAAGCCCAAGGCCAGCTCGGTACCTAAGCCCGATCCAGTCTTGACTGAAAGCCCGAGGCCAGCTCGGCACCTAAGCTTGACTTTGGTCGGCACTGAAAGCTTGAGGCCGGCTCGGCACCAAAGCTTGAGACCAGCTCGGCACCAAGGCCCGGAGTCAACTTGGCCCCGGGAGATCGACACCTGCACGGAACACAGCCCAGCTTCTTGGTCGACTTCGGTCTACGCTTTGGAGTCCACCTCGGCCATGGACTGAGCCGCTGTTCTGAGCTCACTCAACCTCATAAGGAATGATGAGCTAGCAAGGCCAAGTACCCGAGAAGAGATCAAAAGATCGACACTTAGAATGAAATTCCTTACTTTTTATTAATACTTAAAAATGTTTACAAAATGCCGACACAAGTCGGACTTTAGTACAAAATGCCGACACAAGTCAGACTTTAATACAAAAAAAATAAAAAGTATAAGTATGCTCAGGCCTCGGTCGGTGTTGACCCATCATTGGCCTGCCTCGGCAGCGTGGCTGCCTCATCCAGCACCTCATCTAGCTCAATATCGTCAAGGCTGGCTCAATATCGTCAAGGCCGTGAGGCCGAAATGCGACTGACCTTCTCCTTCCCATCCCAGAATTTGAGGTGGTAGGCGCCAGCAGAGGCCTTGGCCAGCTCGTCTTCGTAGGTCGTGGACCTCCTGAAGTCATCCACTACCCTACCGGCCTTCTGCTTGGCGGCCACAACCCTCTCTTTTGCTGCCCTGGCCTCTGCCTCCTTCTCGGCCACCCTGACATTGGCTGCCCAGGCAAACTCCTCCATCCTAGTGGCCCGCAACTCGGCTGCCTTCAACTCGAAGGTGTAGGAGTCGATGTGCAGGTCACGGGCGCTAATTGTGGCCCAACCAGCCTCCAGCATCTCCCCTACCAGCCGAGCATGCTTGCGTTCGGCTGCAGCCAGGCACTTGAACTCCTCGAGCTCCTTGGCTCGCTAGGCATGGGCCGCCCCAGCGCTCCCTCGTCCCTCTCGGCACAAGCCTCCGCCTTGGCCAGCTCCCATCGGGTCTGGCGGAGCACGGTCTCACTATGCATGAGGACATCTCTCATGGCGGCTATGGAGTTCATCGTCTGCACCGAAAGGCCTTTGTCAGTACTAAATCAAGCAGAGAGTTGTATGCAAAAGTGGAAGGAGGTACTTACCCATAGCTAGGCAACGAAGACGTCACGGAAGAAAGAGGAAGCCCCCTGATGGTGGAGCTCCCCTTGGAACTCCAGCAGACAGACCCGAGCCATCACTCTATAGCCCTGATTCATGAGCGAGGGTCGGAGTGATGGTTATCTCAGAACGATTATTGAGATGTTTGCGGAAGCGAGATAAGGATCAAATCACTTATCTTAGCGAAAACAAGATAAGGATCAAATCACATATCTTAAAAATTTAAGTTAGCGCGATCTATACCTGTATTAATTTAGTAATAAGAATAATAAGGAGATTAAGAAATCAACCTTTTGTTCTTCACGACATACCTTGGAATCACCAAATCCTTTGATGACCACGGATCTTTCCAAACTTTCTCCAGATTATGATGACACGAACGAGTGGGCGTTCCTTTTGATTTGGGTTGAGATTACACAACTGAATTTAATTCACTTTGTATTCTCAACTCATGAGATAAAGTGAAGTTGAAGGAGGAACTCTCTGTGGTTGATCATTGTTCTCCGATGTTCTTCTCTGTCTCTCGTGAATCTTATATTCATAGAGAATAAGAACTATCAACCTTTTTTATTAATTAATCAACTAATTAATATTTAAAGATCACTTCCAACTCTTGGAATTACTTTAACTTGTTGGTTAGATATATTTATCATGGGACGTTACTAGAGAGAGAAAGGCTCTCTCACGATCCCATATTTATTTCTCAACTAAATAAATTTCTATATATAATTTTGTCATGGAATATGCCTACGTATTCCCTAACACACATTATAATAAAAATTAATTTAATTAATTTCTATATGAAAAATAATTTAGAATTCTCAATTCCAAATTAATAACTAACCCAACATATCATAAAGTTCACATAATTTAATGGAGCCATCAAGAGGAAGACATTATAATTCTAAGCTCCAATAATTTTGACATTCAATTAACACCTTAATTAAAATATTAAAATTATTAATTCCAAATTATGCCATTAAAAATTTGGAATTGCACTCTTAAAATTATAAAATTAATTATATTCAATCGTCTATTGATATAGTCACTGCATATAAATCAATCCTCCATAAACAGTTCATGATTAAAGCTAGGCATTTTTCATTAACCTCTTTAATCACATCTTTATCCATAAGTACCATTGATTCTATAATGAATAATATATTTATGATCCAATCATAAATTGAGCACTCTTATTATTCAATCCCGAATCAACACTTATGGAAATCGTCTGACTTCTTTACGAAGGAATGGATTTTATCTTGTATATTAATATTCTCGGCTACTATTATTATATTTCCAATATACCAAGAATTTGATACTATGTTTCTGTGTCATTACCCGATAAGTCAAAAAATATAATACAATAAATAGGAGTCTATTAATTACTCAAAATTAAGATCGATTCACATATGACCATTATTGATTAATTTTGAATTCTCTATTTTAACAATAAAATTTATTAGAGATTCATAATTAATCATGTTCCAGTCCTATATAATCAAATTATATAAAGCGCTTTCATTCCGATAATCTCATTATCAATAATCGGATAAGATCATTTCATTCAGAATAATGAACCGCACTAGTAATTTTAAATTAAAGATCCCTATTGCAATTTTAATTTATAATTATGGATAAATTTAGATTATTTACTTTAAATATTATCCTTTGTATATAACACTTATATACAATATTTAAAGTCACATTTTAATAATCAGGAATTTTTGATATTTATAAAGCATCAAACATGCATGCAAGTATAATATTAAAAAAATTTCTTAAATATTCAGCAAAATAATAAATATCATTTGTTTATGGGCACATATCCCAACAATCTCCCACTTGCCCTAAAAAAATGTGACATGTCTCTAAGTCCCATCCCATCAAGATGTAGCTCAAAACCTTAAGCCGGTAATGTCTTAGTAAATCAGCTATATTGATCGCAGATGTGATCTTCTCAATTGAAATGTGTCCTCTACTGATAATCTCTCTCACAAGGTAAAATTTTCTCTCTATATGCTTTCCTCTACGGTGGTTTCTGGGTTCCTTGGCATTGGCTACTACTCCACTGTTGTCACAGTAGAGCCTAACTGGTTCATGCATATCTGGACAACTTCTAGATCTTTCAAGAATTCTCGAAGCCAGACTGCCTCCTTAGCTTCTTCACAAGCCGCTACATATTCAGCCTCCATGGTTGAGTCAACAATGTAGGTTTGCTTGATGCTTCTCCATATAATGGCTCCTCCAGCCAAAGTGAACACCGCTCCAGAAGTAGACTTCCTAGAGTCTTTATCTGATTGAAAATCAGAATCTATATCCAATAGGAATCAAATCCCTACTGGAATATACCAGCATATAGTTTCTCGTACGCCTCAGATATTTCAGAATATGCTTGACTGCAACCCAGTGATCCAATCCTGGGTTTGACTGGTATCGGCTAACCACTCCCACTGCAAAGCAGATGTCGGGTCTTGTACACAACATTGCATACATCAAACTACCAACTATCGAAGCATAGGAATCCGTCTCATATCTTCCTCCTCTTGCGGTGTTTTAGGACACTGCTCTTTAGAAAGATGAACTCCATGTCGAGTAGGTAAATTACTTTCTTAGAGTTTTGCATCGCAAATCTGACAAGCACCTTGTCAATATACGATGCCTGAGACAATGCCAAAAGCCTATTCTTGCGATCCCGTATAATTTGGATGCCAAGAATGTAGCTTGCTTCTCCCAAATCCTTCATTTGGAATTGGCTGGCTAGCCAGTTCTTTATTTTGGACAGAGATCCTACATCATTCCCAATGAGTAAAATGTCATCCACATAAAGAACTAAGAAGACCACTTTATTTCCTTCCTTTTGCTTATAGACACAAGGTTCACCTAAATTTTGTTCAAAACCATAACATTTTATGGCTTCATTAAATCTGATGTTCCAAGATCTAGAAGCTTGCTTAAGCCCATAAATGGACCTTTGCAATTTGCAGACTTTCTGCTCTTGGCCTTTAACCACAAAACCCTCTGGTTGGACCATATGAATAGTCTCTTCAAGATGGCCATTCAAAAACGTCATCTTGACATCCATTTGCCATATCTCATAATCATAATGAGCAGCAATGGACAAGAGAATCCGAATGGATTTTAGCATGGCTACTGGCAAAAAAGTATCCTCATAGTCTACTCCTTCCTTTTGGGTAAAACCCTTTGCCACTAACCTAGCCTTGAAAGTCTCTACTTTTCCATCGGCTCCTCTTTTTCTCTTATAGATCCATTTGCATCCAATAGGCTTTACGCCTTCTGGTAGATCTACAAGCTTCCAGACTGAATTAGAATACATTGATTCCATTTCGAGTTTCATGGCTTCCTGCCATTTCTCTTGATCAACATCCTCCATTGCCATCTTGTATGTCAATGGATCATCATCACTGCCATCGGTGACTGCAACTTGTGCTTCTCCATCCTGACCATGGATGGGTAATCTTATTTCTCCCACTACGTCGTGGTGGCGTGGTATTTGATCTTGAGTAGTGGTCTCAACCTTTTGTCGTTCAACAACTTTTGTTGGTGTGGGCTGATCTCATCAGCTAGCAACTCTTCCAGAACTACTTTACTTCTAGGTTTGAATTCTGTCATATAATTGTACTCAAGAAACGTTGCATTTGTCGACAAAAACTTTGTTATCTTGAGCATTATAAATAGTCCTCCTCTCGTTCCATTAGGGTACCCAACAAACATGCATACTTCTGAACGAGGTTCCAAAGTCTTTCCCTTCAGCACATGGGCTGGACATCCCCATATGCGGATGTGTCTCAAACTAGGCTTGCGACCATTCCATAACTCTAAGGGAGTCTTAGGGATTGACTTAGATGGAACTAAGTTTAGAATGTATACAGCTGTTTGTAATGCATATCCCCAAAATGAGTTAGGCAAAGAAGAATAGCTTAACATTGATCTTATCATATCAAGCAAAGTGCGATTCCTTCTTTCAGCTACACCATTTTGCTGTGGTGTCGCAGGTGCCGTGAGCTGTGATAATATTCCATTCTCAATCAAGTGGTCCTGAAATTCATAATCCAAGTACTCTCCTCCTCGATCAGATCGAAGAGTTTTGATTGATTTACTGAGTTATTTTTCTACTTCAGCATGGAATTCTTTGAACTTTTCAAAGGCCTCGGATTTTCTTTGCATCAGATATGCATATCCATATCTAGAATAATCATCAGTATGTATGATCTCTAAAGGTGCTTTTGCTCTTTCACCTTTTGCTGAAAAAGGTCTTTTGGTCATTTTGCCTTCTAGACAGGATTCACAAACTGGTAGAGTGCCAACCCTTAGCTCTCTTAAAGGACCATCCTTCACTAGTCTTTCTATTCTGTCTATATTAATATGACCAAGCCTCAAATGCCATAAATACGTGTCATTATCATTATTCGCAACTTTTCTTCTTTTAGGAGTTGGTTCAGCGACTTTAAACATTTCGGTTTGAAGCAAGTTGTTGGAATTTGGTTTAACAAAATATAAACCATTTTCAACATACCCAGAACAAATATTTATTCCATTCTTATAAATTGAAACAGAGTCAACACTAAAAGAAACAGAAATAAATTGTTCATGCAACTTTGACACCGAAATCAAATTCCGTTTGAAATCTGGAATATAATAAACATTGTCCAAAAGCAAATATTTATTATCAGCAAACGATAGTCGAACTATCCCTACTGCTGTCGCTGACACCTTTTCTCCACTGCCTACTCTCATTGTGAAATCTCCCACTTGAAGATCCCGGGCAGACTCAAGCATCTGCAAAGAAACACAGACATGGTTAGATGCTCCTGAATCAATAATCCAGCTTGAGAAATCATTCTCAACTAAGCATGTTCCATGACTAGTAAATCTAATTTACCTTGTTTCTTTTTCTGTTTCAGCTCATCAAGGTACTTTTTACAGTTCCTTTTCCAATGGCCATCTTGGACAGTGGAAACATCTTGATGACAGTGGAAACACTTTCCTTTAGGCTTAGGCTGAGCAGCAGCCTTTCCTTTCTTCTTCTGGATCTTCTTCTTGTTATCCTTTTTCTTTCCCACATAATTCTTCTTTTTTCTTCGAAGAAGAAGGCTTTGCCTCAGCTGCGTTGGCTTCAGCAACAATTGCCTTACCACCCTTATCATCTATAAGAGTCTCATATATTTGCAGCTCATTCAGGAGTTCAGTCAGATTACACTTTTTATGATTCATAATGTAATTAGTCCTGAATTGGAGAAAAGCGGGAGATAGTGTCTCCAGAATCATGCCAACCTGAGTCTTTTCATCAATTTTAGCTCCATTGATCTCAGCCTCATTGAAATGATTGACCATTTTGAGGATGTGCTCACGAACAGAAGAACCATTCTCCATTTTTCCATTCATAATGGCTTTTACAGCTTCGTAGCGATCCATTTTGCCAACATCTGCAGAGATTCCATAATCTCTCTTGCAGTTTCAAAGGCCTCGTGCTTAGTTCTAAGCACCTCATTCATTGCTGCTAACAAGTAGCAGCGGCTTTGTTGTTTGCAACAACCCAACGGTTGTACTCTTCAGCAGCAACCTTGGAGGCATTGGTTGGAGGCACTGGAGGACAATCCTCCTTAAGGACATAGTGGTAGTTTTCATTAATGAGAAGGATATTCATGTTGCTTTTCCACTTAACAAAATTTTCACCAGTTAATACTTGAGAGGCGAGAAGTGAGAAAATCGGGTTTGACATATTTACTGAAAAATAAAAAAAAAATTAATAAATAATTACATAAATATCATTACACAATTTAAGGCAAAGTAAATAAGATGCATAAAAGCACATGTTAAAATACACAAAAACATGTTTACTTTAAAGGCCTAAGGAATTTTAATCTCCACAACTAAGTGCTAGGGTAGGTCAAATAGTTGCTAATTAAAATGAGATCTTCTCAATTAATAAGTATCTCCCGAAATATCTCATATTTCTAATACTCATTAATTTCCTTAATTTTGGTCAAGAAAGTAATTAACTAATTTAATTATTTCTTCATGAGTGTGACCCATCGTATCAAACCTTTTGAGACTTAACTTAGAAATTGCTGCCGTAGGGTAGGTCAATTCTAAAATACATCTTAAAAGTCCTATCGCATGGAAGACAACCTTGGTATTGCCATTAGTAGACACCCTCGTAGGGATAATGAAATCAAAGCATCACGAGCGCTACTAATAACTCATGGTGTTGTACTAACGATGGAGACCAAGGGTTATATTGTCATATTACCCCTTCCACTCATTATTTTACAAAAGTGTATTTTATTTATAAAACAACTTTTGTTTCATAAACTCTTAGTTAATTTAAACAATTTAAATCACTAAATTTTATAATATTAAACACTTTAAATTATAAAATAAGCTAAATGTGATAATTTAAATATAACATTTAAATTTAAAACATCACATTTGGCACATTAATTTTGCAAATCCAATTGCTCAATTAATTTATAAATTTAATCTCATTAAATTTATTGCAAAGTGCATTAAATATAATTTACTAAAAACTTTTTAGTAAAAAATAATAAAATATATAATAATTAGGCAGACACATTTCTATGCATATGCTAGGCATGAAATGTAATTATTATTGTCATAACAAAACATTTCATAAAAACCAAAACAAAAAAACTTCTAAGAGTAAATGTGATTATTATCAACATAACAAAGACATTTAATAAGAAACGAAACGTACATGACTCTTCACTTTGGAGACCGTGAGAGTACTCATCGAAGGGAAGGGATTCCCCACTCAAAACCTTCTATCAGACAACCTTTGAAAAAATTCTCAATCAACAAAATAGGACTTTTTAATAAGTATAAAAAATTCTAATTGAGAACTTTTCTCAAAACATGAAGAACCTTCTTCATCAATAAAAGGAATCCTATATTCAATTGATCTAATTAAAAGAAAGTTACATAGCTTATTCCATGGAATCAGAAAAATAATGCCAATCCATTCACACATACATTCATCATCATGAAAATATTAAAAGCATATTATGCATAAATGCCTACCCAATTATCATATAATCTATTATTAAATTAATAGGGGTATAACCTGTTCTGATACCAATTGAAGGTATATCTCAGAACGATTCTTCAGATGTTTGCGGAAGTGAGATAAGCATCAAATCACTTATCTTAGCAGAAACAAGATAAGGATCAAATCACATATCTTAAAAATTTGAGTTAGCACAATCTATACCCGTATTAATTTATAATAAGAATAATAAGGAGATTAAGAAATCGACCTTTTGTTCTTCATGAACACTACCTTGGAATCACCAAATCCTTTGATCACCACAGATCTTTCCAAACAATCTCCAGATTATGATGAACACAAATGAGTGGGTGTTCCTTTTGATTTGGGTTGAGATTACACAACTTAATTTAATTCACTTTGTATTCTCAACTCATGAGATAAAAGTGAAGTTGAAGAAGGAACTCTATGTGGTTGATCATTATTCTCCGATGTTTTTCTCTGTCTCTCGTGAATCTTATATTCACAGAAAATAAGAACTATCAACCTTTTTATTAATTAATCAATTAATTAATATTTAAAGATCACTTTCATTACTTTAACGTATCTCAATCCAACAAATTGTTGGTTAGATATATTTATCATGGGATGTTAGTGAGAGAGAAAGGCTCTCTCACGATCCCCTATTATTTCTTCAACGACTAAATAAATTTCCATATAGAATTTTCTCGATGTGTTCCCTAACACACCGTATAATAGAAATTAATCCAATTAATTTCTATATGAAAAATAATTTAGAATTCTTAATTTCAAATTAATAACTCAACCCAAATATCATAAAGTTCACATAATTTAATGGAGCCGTCCAGAGAAACTATGGACATTATAATTCTAAGCTCCAATAATTTTGACATTCAATTAACACCTTAATTAAAATATCAAAATTATTAATTCCAAATTACTCCACTAAAAATTCTTAAAATTATAAAATTTATTATATTCATAAAGATTTGAATCCCATTGATATAGTCACTACATATAAATCAATCCTCCATAAACGGTTCATGATTAAAGCTAGGCATTTTCCGTTAACCTCTTTAATCACATCTTTATCCATAAGTACCATTGATTCTATAATGAATAATATATTTATGATCCAATCATAAATTGAGCGCTCTTATCCGTCCATCTGACTTCTTTATGAATTCTTTATGAAGGAATGGATTTCATCTTGTATATTAATATTTTAGCTACTTATGCTATTATATTTTCAATATACCAAGAATTTGACACTATGTTTCTATGTCATTACCCATGTGTCATTACCAGTAAGTCAAAAAATATAATACAATAAATAGGAGTTTATTAATTACTCAGAATTAAGATCGATTCACATATGACCATCATTGATTAATTTTGAATTCTCTATTTTAATAACGGAATTTATTAGAGATTCATAATTAATCATGTTCCAGTCCTATATAATCAAATTATATAAATCGCTTTCATTTCGATAATCTCATTATCAACAATTCGGATAAGATCGTTTCATTCAGAATGTAATGAACCGCGTTAGTAATTTTAAATTAAAGATCCCTATTGCAACTTTAATTTATAATTATGGATAAATTTAGATTATTCTACTTTAAATATTATCCTCTGTATATAACACTTATATACAATATTCAAAGTCACATTTAAATAATCCAGAGATTTTTGATATTTATAAAGCATCAAAACATGCATGCAAGTATAATATTAAAAAAATTTCTTAAATATTCAGTAAAATAATAAATATCATTTGTTTATGGGCATATATCCCAACAAGGAGGGCATGGCACATGCTCCAACTCCCTCGGCGATCTTGGTTGGACCCGAGGATGTCGGCGGTGCGTTGGGTGCCGACGACCCCTCCCTCACCGGTGGGCCCACTGCCATCAACCCCTCCCTTGCCTGCTCTCTCGTGGGCGAGCCTCCCATCGAGGTCGGCTCAACCTGCAGGCTGGTCATCTCCATGCGCGGGGAGGTCAGCTCCGTTGGGGGACCTCTCTCGGCCCTTCGCTCCTTTGGCGATGTATCAGTTGTGAGGTCGACGACCGAGACGGGCTCTCGATCCTCCGGGGCAGAGGAGCCCACGTGGTGGATCGAGTCGAGGACCGAGCAGGCGACCGGGATCGATGTCGTCTCCTTTACCCCTCAGCATCATCGGCGGCCTTCCTCTTCTTGACCGCTGCCCTTCTCACGATATGGTCTGGCAGACTCATATCTACATACGCCCAAGGTCAGTCAGCAAAAAAAAAAAAAGAGAAAAAAAGGGAAGGAAAAAGGGCCTTCACTACCGCTCGAGAAGGCGCCTGCCAGCTGTAGATTCTCCTTGGACAGAGGCTCATGGCAGTGAGGGATTTCAGTTGTCAGCAGCTAGTGGAATGCCTCCTTGTCCCTTGGAACCACCATTTTATTCTTATTTGGACCCATGTCCGGGTCCCCCCAGCTCGGCCTCACCTCGAGACCCCCAAAGACAAGGCTAAGCCTTGACGGACATGGGTCTTCCAACCCTTGATGGATGAGGGAAGGCTAAGCCTAAGGGTCCGACCAGGCCTGGGATGGAACATCCATCAGCCCAACTAATGATGGAGGTTGTAGAAGGCATGGAAAAGAGAGACTCTGGCTTTTATGCCTTGGAGGTGGCATAGTACTAGGAAAGCACAGATGGTCCAAATGGAGTTCGGAACCAACTGCGCGGGCGCTAATGCATACCTATCAAGGAGGTCGGTTATGAATATATGGATAGGCAGTCGGAGGCCCTCCTTGAGAGATGCCTCGTATAGGGGAACCCTCCTGGGTTGAGAGGATGTTACCCTGTCATCGGGGCTGGGGACGAATAGTCGGATAGTGGCCGAGATCCTATACTGGGCCCTAAGGTTCGCTAGGTCCTGGCCAGTGACAGTGGAGATGGATCCCTCGGGGGACTCCCCTCTAGCCCCAGTGGGGGACCAGCGACTGTCGGACGACCCCTGACAGGGGCCCATCCGGCGATTTGCTGCTATGACAAATGAACCTAGTCCTCATTTGAATTAGAGGAGGACCAGGAGATGGAGGGATTCGGGATGGTCGCAGATGGGAAGAAGAGAAGTGGCCACCAGATGGAAGGGTGGAAGACCAGGACTCAAGGGAGGAAGCCATGGAAAATAGAGCTGAAAGGACTAACCTGGAAAAATGGGAAACGACGGAGGCCAAAGAAAGTAGGAGGCTCAGGCAGAGGTGGAAGAAAACCCAGGCGCAGGGGATGGAGAAACTTTGGAAGCACAAGGAGCCAGATTAGGGACGATCCTTCCCTTTTACCCCCTCTTTGAAACATCCTATCCAGCTGAACCAGCCACGCACATGCGTCCCGTTGGGAGGGTCTTCTCGACAACCACTCGGTAAGCGATGCTTGAGGTCCTCAGCCAGCGGCAGGACACTGATGACCTAGGCCCAATGATGGCAATCACTGTTTTTGCAGAGCCTGAAAGGGTTTCTCCCATCCCAAGGAGGATCTCCTTCGGATTATGTGGTGGGGGCATGCGAGGTAATGGCGTCGTGATACCCCAAGCACCCGGCATTAAAGAACTGTCACCGCCAGGGACACGTGTACGCTCAACGATCAGCGGTGCATCGGGATCAGCCACCGGGTGACATGATGCCCCTTTTGCTGGGCGGGAAGCACGCCCACACCATCCTCAGGGGTGGGGGAGCATCTGGTGTGGTTGATCATGCTCCATTAGTAATGGGCTAACGGGAGGTATCCACCGCCACCTCGACCTCGGTGCTGACCTCGACCTCGGTCCCGTTCTTGACCTCGGCCTTGATGCTGACCTCGACCTCAGGCTCGGTGCCGACCTCGGCCTTGGCCTCAGTGCTGACCTTGGCCTTGACCCCGGCCGCGGTGCCGACCTCGGCCTTGGCCTCAGTGCCGACCTTGGCCTTACCCCGGCCGTGGTGCCGACCTCGGCCTTGGCCTCAGTGCCGACCTTGGCCTTGACCCCGGCCGCGGTGCCAACCTCGGCCTTGGCCCCGACCTCGGCCTCGACCCCCCTCGACCTCGACCTCAGCCCTGACCTTGGCCTTGGCACTTGAGAATCCCGTGCGGCCTGGCAGACACCCACAACTCCCATGTGGCCCACCAATCTCCTGCACTCTTGCGTTCTCACTACCGGTTGCAGCATCCGTCCAGACCCACTAACCACCTATGACGCCGCATCTATCAAGGGGATGGTACATCAAGGTACCTCTTATGACCTCAGAGATGGTTGTGGCTTGTCCCCCGCTAATCCTGCCATCAAATCCCTGATGACAACGGCATCTCCAACCCAACAACTTTACAGGAAGGGTAAGAGGAATCCTGGGGAAGGTATAAAAACCCCCCACTCATGGTGGGGGGGATCTAAACTCCAAGTTTTCAAGCTATTCTCCTTCATTAGCTCATTTCTTGACTATTCCCAAGTTGCTTACTTGAGCGTTGGAGGGTCTCCACCGGTGAAACCGTTCCCCGAAGACTTTCTTGCAGGAACTTCAACAAGAAGGAGGCCTTCTGTTATCCTAACGTTCGAGGAACACAAGCTAATGAAGGAGAAAAGCTTAAGAACTTGGAGTTCAAATCCCCTCACCATAAGTGAGAGGTTTTTATACCTGCCCCAAGATCCCTCTTACCCCTCCTGGAAAGTTGTTGGATCGGAGATGCCGTCGTCGTCAGGGGTCAGATGGTAGGATTAGCGAGGGACAAGCCACAACCGTCTCTGAGGTCGTCAGAGGTATCTTAACGTACTATCCCCCTAATAGATGCGGTGCCATAGATGGTTAGTGGGTCTAGCCATGTCAGATGGATACTGCAACCGGTAGTGGGCACACAGGAGTGCAGAAGATTGGTGGGCCACATGGGAGTTGTGGGTGTCTGTCGGGCCACACGGGGTTCTCGGGCGCTAACGCCGACGTCGAGGCCGAGGTTGGCACCAAGTTGGGGCCAAAGCTGGGGCCGAGGTCAGGCCGAGGCCAAGACCGGGGCCGAGGCCGAGGCCAAGACCGGGGCCGAGGCCGAGGCCAAGACCGGGGCCGAGGCCGGGGCCAAGGTCGGGGCCGAGGCTGGGGCTGAGGTCGGGGCCGAGGTGACGGGGGTATCTCCCGTTAACCTGTTACTAACGGAGCCTGATTAGCCACACCACCTTATTACGGTGAAAAAAATTACCATAATAAGTATACCTATTACGACAAAATTTAAATTTTACCGTAATATAACAAAAAAAATTTATAAAAAAAATCATACCTTATTACGGTGAAATTTTTTTTGCTATAATAAGTGTATCGATTACATCAAAATTTGAATTTGTAACAAATAGTAAGCAACTTATGTGACAATTTATATCGTTACTAAAAAAATTAGTTACAAAAAAAATACTGTCATAAAAAATAAAAAATAAAAATGTTTTTTTGACACTTCCTTAGAAGTCACCATGGACCATATTAGTTTTCTTTAAAACTATTTTTTATTATCACTAAAATAATTGAAGTATTAAAATTAGTTAATATCAAAAAATTGTTGTCACAAATATACTCTTTGTGACATGAATAACTTGTAATAAATTAATTTATTTGTTATTTAAATTTTTTATCATAAAAATAAATAATAATTTAAATTTAGTGAAAATTCAAGATTATTTAGAAAAGATGATATATTTTTTTAGTGGCAAGATTTCTTTATTAATTTTCAATGCGGTTCACAATAAATACCTTTCCGGGGTGAAGCTCGATTGAGGACGGCCTCAATTTCTTTGAAAGCTAGATGGAGGACGGCCTTAATTTCTTCGATCATGGATAGCTTCAGCAACAACTTCTTTGATCCCTACAGTCCAATAGCCGTCTGCATCGGCACCTACCACAACTCCTCTAGCTGGGAACATCGAAGGTTCAAGTCCATTATATGCAAGATCACAAGCTGAACAATTTAGCATCCAAATATGGAAGAACAGAAGATTTCTTTGACAAATGCCTGAAGAGCATGAAGGAACTGGAAGGACCGGTTAGGAGGAGTCATTCGGAGGACATTTTTTTTCGGTTGGGAAGCGAGGCTTTAGTGCAGATGCGTGATGGTTGCTTCATCATTAATCTCTTCATAAAAAGGGGACTCATGCTCGCGTGGGTTGCTGGTATGCTCGCCAAGCAAGTGTTCATCAAACGTAATAAATATACCTTATTATGGCAAAATTTAAATTTTGTAATAATAAGTATAACGGCAAAATTTAAATTTTGTAATAATAAGTATAACGGCAAAATTTAAATTTCGCCTTAGGAAAAAAAAAGATTTTATAAAAAAAATCGTAGGCAAAAAAAATCTCGCCATAATAAATATTTTTACCGTAATAAAAAAAGATTTTATAAAAAGAATCTTACCTTATTTGGACGAAAATAAATTTTGTTGTAATAAGTAGCGAAATTTCAATTTCGCCACAATAGAACAAAAAAAAAGTTTTATAAAAAAAATCTTACCTTATTACGGTGAAAAAAAAATTTCACTCATATTACGATGAAAATTAAATTTTACCGTAATAAAACAAAAAAAATTACAAAAAATTAAATCGTACCATATTACGATGAAATTTTTTTTTGCTGTAATAAGTGTCCCTGTGAAGGCGAAATTTGAATTTGTAACAAATAGTAAACAACTTATGTGACAATTTATATAGTTACTAAAAAATTAGTTACAAAAAATGTTATCATAAAAAATTAAATTTAAAATTGTTTTTTTGACACTTCCTTAGAAGTCGCCATGGACTATGTTAATTTTCTTAAAAACTATTTTTTATTATCACTAAAATAATTGAAGTATTAAAATTAGTTAATAGCAAAAAAATGTTGTCACAAATATAATCTTTGTGACAAGAATAATTTGTAATAAATTAATTTATGTTGTTATTTAATTTTGTTATCATAAAAATAAATAATAATTTAAATTTAGTGATAATTAATTCAAGATTATTTGGAAAAGATAATATTTTTTTAGTGGCAAGATTTTTTTATGAATTTTCAATGCGATTCACAATAAATACCTTTCCTGGGTGAAGCTCGATTGAGGACGGCCTAAATTTCTTTGAAAGCTGGATGGAGGACGGTCTAAATTTCTTTGATCATGGACAGCTTCAGCAACAATTGGTAAGGCTACCATCACGACCTCTGCCGATTTGACGTGCGGTGCGGCCGATCAAGAGACAAATACGAGATCATTCCTTAGATCCTACTCGAGATGGGCTACCATCTACCACAGAGTGCCTCCTGAAATCTTCTCTCTACGACAACTCCTCTAACTGGGAACATCGAAGGTTGAACTTCACAAGCTTGCATGTGTGAACAACAGAAGATTTCTTTGACAAATGCCTAAAGAGGATGAAGGAACTGGAAGGACCAGTTAGGAGGAGTTTTTTTGGAGAACATTTTTTTTCAGCTGGGAAGCGAGGCTTTAGCGCAGATTCTCTGCATCTTTCTCGCATTATCGCATGGGTTGCTGGCGTTATGCTCGTCAGGCGAGCGTTCTGCGAATGCCGGCTTGACGAGCGTTAGTGACCCATCGGGCAAGCGTTGCGCGAACGCTGGCGTGACCAGCGGAACCAGCGTTCCGATAACGTTCGTTCATGGGTTTAAAAAAAGGGACAGCCGGTCTTCTGTCTTAATATTAGAAGAGAGAACTCCTCTAACTGGTTTTTTTTTTTTTGACGTGACACCGTAATATTGAGATTCTACTGCAAAGAATCGGTCTTGTGTCTTAATCAAAAGCCTGTTGGAGAAAAGAAAAGATATTTATTTTCTTGTTATTTTATATTTACTCATTTTTTTGATTTGGGCATAGGAGTCACTCTCTTTTCTTTTTAAATTTATTTTCTTGTAATAAGTATACCTATTATGGCGAAATTTAAATTTCACCATAATAGAATAAAAAAAAAGATGTTATAAAAAAATCAGTGAATTTTTTTTTTTTTGCGGTAATAAGTATACCTATTATGACAAAATTTAAAATTTAACAACGAAAAAAAATATAAAAAATCCTACCTATTACGGTGAAAAAAAATTTCGTGGTAACAAGTATACCTATTATGGCAAAATTTGAGTTTTACGGTAATAGAAAGAAAAAAAAAAAAAAATTCATACCTTGTTATGGCAAAAAATTTTTTTTGTCATAATAAGTATAATTGGTGAAATTTTTTCACCGTAATAGAACGAAAAAAGTTTATAAAACGGTAAAATTTTTTTTTGCCGTAATAAGTATACCTTTTACGGTGAAATTTAAATTTTGCTATAATATAACTAATAAAAAAGATTTTAATGATAATTTTAATTATAACGATGATTTCATTGTTATAAATAGTTATTACGGTGAATTTAATTTTAATTTCTCCGTTATAAATAAGTATATATCGACGAAAATATTTTGTCATAATAAGTTTGTCACAAAAGCATGTAATTTGATGTGGTGGGTGCAATATTTAGAGGGTGCACCATTAAACCGTGTTTAGTTTGTAGTAATATAATATTATCAAAAATTTTATATTTTTATTATAATTAGCTGTCAAATTGCTAGAAATATAAATTATCAAGTAATAAGTTCAAATTATTAGGAAAGTAAGACTTTATATTATCATATATTGTATTTTTCTTAAATCTTTTTTAATCTTTGGTTATCTTTTCCCCCCCCCACAAATATGAAATATTTTGGTAAAAAGCAACAATTCTTTGTAAAATATTTACAAATATTATATACTTAAATTTTATAAATAAATATTTAATATATAATATATTATAGTATTTATTAATGCATATTTGATAATATTTATCATATAAATATTATTATCTGAATATAATAATTTAATATAGAAGAAGGTCAAAAATATTAATAATTTTAAATTTAATATTTATATTATTATATAACTATATAATATTATTTCAAATACTAAATTTAATATCAATACCTAATTCTTCCTCCTATTCTCCCTCTCCTCTTAGGTGAGGCCTTCCAACCCTCTCCTAAGTTCTAATGTGTCTCCATTTGTTCCGTTCTTCTTCCTTGGTTTCATATCCTAGGACTTAGCCATCTTATGATTATTCCCTATTAATATTAGGTTAAAGGGCATAAAAACTCTTGCATTTTCCTCATTATCCTTCCTTATTAGGATTTAGGACAAATCTAGCTAGGATTTCATACCCATTTTCTAAACCTAAATTAAAATCCAAGATTGAAGGCTTAACTTCTTCAAATCCTTTGAACCAAATGGCCCCCAAAACTAGGAAAGTATCCAAAAGTGAGGCTTCTAAAAAAAAAAAAGGGAATCCTCCTCTCAAATTGAAGTTAGAAGAAAATCCCAATTTAAGGACCCTTTATTTAAATTTAGGGATTTAAAATTACTGTTTAGGGATATCTTTGAGAAAAGGAACATCATTTCTTTAGGAATATAGTGGACTTAGCCCATTGAGCATGGCTTTATTGCTCCTTTTGAGCAATAAAGATGGAGATCCTTATTGATCATGAACCATGCTATCTTCCCTAAGCTGATCCAAGTTATTTTTCTCAAACCTAGAAATAGATGATGATAACCTAAAAATCCACTCCTTCATTAAAGGAATAGATATTACCTTGAATCCACCCACTTTATCCCATATCCAATACATTCCTGAGGATGGAGCCTATATCATCCAGAGTTTTTAGTAGAACACTAGATCCTTTTTGAGCTTCAACAGACCAGCACTGTATTATATGACCAGTCTATAGAGGTTGCCTTGAGACCACCTATTCAAAAACTCCTAGTTTATCATAGGATTATGCATCATATTATCACCCATAACATCATTCCTAGGGATGGACATAGAGACCATATATATGACCTTCATTGATATGCATGTCCTATCCTACCTGACATTTGAAGTTCCCGTCAACTTTCCACATCTGATGATATGGCATATAATAGATGCCTTTAGGAAGAGGACCTCCTTACCCTATAGCCTAGTTTTACCAGGGTTTTTTAATATTTTGGCCTTGAGCTGATTGGTGAGGAGGGAAGGAGGTAGAGGAGACTTCATGATTTCTACTTAGACTCTACATTCTGGAGGATAAAACTCCATTTGACTATAGAGGGTATACCAGCATAGGAGTGATGTTAAGGATGAGGACGACTATGATTTTACTGGCGATAATGCTCAGCCTACCAATGCACCCCAGTGAGGCACTCTTTCAGCACCGGGTTCTTCATCTGCATCGATGTCCGCCAAATTGACCCAAGATGACTTTGATTTGAGGAAGGATATTCAAATTATTCGCTAGGACATCCAGTCACTTTGACAAAACAAGTCTGAGATGTATGAGAAGTTCTTCGCTCGTTTGACTTTGTTATAGATTTTCTTCATAGGATTTTACTTGAGTCTTTTTAGCATGTTCCTAGGATGTATAACTGAATGTATTTTTAGTTTAGATTTTTTTTTTTGTAGCCTTGGTCCCTGTTTGTTTTATTGATCTATTTAGATGACTGGATGTATCTTTGTTTAGATGCTTTTTTATGTTATTATGTATCTAGATATTAGTTGATATATATATGATGATCCTTATTTTATCTTCTATTCATAAGTTATATTTCTCCATTTGAGATGCCAAAAGAAGGAGTGATATTTGTGAGAATGTGTGACTTTTTTACGGAGCTTAATATTGGAAAACTTAATTTTTACTGAATTTTTATAAATTTTTTCATATTTTACAGATACTCTTTCGATACTCTAGGATTTTTGCATTATTTTTTTGTAGGCTTTTAATATGATGATTTAAATAACTTATCTTTCAATTAAAAGCCTTATTTTGATTTAAAACACTTAGATAGGGGGACACTAAGGATTGAAGGGGAGCTAGGCACAAAAATTTAGCACTTGATACTTACACTAACACTAATTTATATGATAATAGTATCAAGTAAAAAATCTTATTTAGCTCATCGCATGCTATATTTTAATTTGACAATCGAAAATTATTGAACTTTAGGATTCTGTAATTCATGCTTGATGATAACAAGATATTAATTAAGTTACTAATAGCATATTTGAGTTATGATGACTTAAACAGGTGTGCATACATCCAGAATGTAATTGATCCTATAAAAGCTTAAGTACATGAGTTGGAGGTGGTACCATACAAACTTAAAGGACCATTCGATGTGTTGAGGTTCAAAGGAAAGAAGCTTACTTGTATATTTTATTTCCTAAAGGCACCATATATAAAACTATGTAGGACATTAAGCGCACATGGCTTAATGAACAAAAAATTGGTTAAGATTTGGTTTTGGATCATAATTAATGTAAAATTAATATAAAAATCTAAAATTAGAAATGTATGGTTGAACTAACCGTAAAATGGTGAGTATGCTTGGAAAAATCCTAAAAACCCCAATCAAACCATCCTCTATCTAGGCCTAGCAATCAATGAGCATAGGATAGGATGGTTGATTGGCCTAGACTGTGTGGTCAACTGGCCCTAGCCTGGGCAATCGATCGATTGAGCTTTGATAGCCTAATAGTTATATTGACATATGATTGTTGGAGTTGCCTATAAGCCCAACGGTCATATTTTCATGGTTATAAACTGAGGGTTTGGTGGCTAATTTTAACATATGTTTTTGGGTTTAAAATCAATGAAAATCTGTTGACGCACTTATTGATTTTGATGATTAACAAAAGACATGAGTATATTTCTTATGATACTAATGTAATTGACAAGTGTTTCAGGAACTCAGAAAGGTTATATATTCAAATGTTATATAAAATTAAGTTTGAAATCAATTTTTAATGGAATATGTCAAAGTTCAGAACTTGGAGCCGATACCCATAGTTTCGGAGCCGACTCTAGAGCGTATCAGAACAGTTTAACATTTTTGGCATGGTTTAGAGTCGACACCTGAAAAGTTAGAGCCGACTATAACCTGAGATATAGAGAACTATTTTCTGCTTCAGTATTTGGAGCCGACACCTGAAAATTTAAAGCTGACTCTAACATCAGAACAGAGGCTATGTTTTTCGGAGAATTGTTAGAGCCGACACCCAGAAATTAGAGTGGACTTTAGCTCGCGATGTGTCGACACCACGGAATCTTGGAGATGACTCCACGATGGACTTTTTATTACTATTTTGAAAACACGACTTAGAGACGACACCAAAAAAGTTGGAGCCGACTCCAACCTGTTAGAGTTGATTTTTCAAATCTGTCAGAGTTGATTCCAATGGTTACATTTCTTCACCTACCCTCCAACTGATCTATTTCTTTGCGTGAGGAACTTATCCAAGTACATTTCAATGTCTATTTTTCACCAAATCATGGATTAGAAAGGATTATAAAAGAGGCTTCATCCGTTCAAAAAAAACAGAGAATGAGAGAAAGAAGAAAAATGATAAGAAAAAGAGAGAAATCAAGAAATCCCAAAGAGGAGATTCTCTAAGTCAAAACCTAATTATTATTGAGAGATAGAAGAGAAATCCAAAAGTCTTCCAAGATCAAATTCAAAGGATTTCAAACGTTTTGAAGAAGAAGAGCAAGAGCCCTAAATTTTTTAACCTTCTCTTCATCGAGCCTTGTTCAAGAATCAAAGTTCAAATCTTGATAGCCCATTCAGAAGAGAAGAGAAAAAGAAGAAAAGCTCAACTTCACATTGCTTCAAAATGGACTTTTCTATTCTCATTTATTTATATTGTTTATTTGCTCATTTGAGGAGCTTTTAATTTGCTGTAAACATATATTTTTATTGTTTGTTTTCTAATTCAATCAGGGGGATTAAATTAGTTGAGGTAGTTGACCTCAGGGTAAGCTAAGAGTAGCTTACGTTAGATTTTGTGCTGGTGAACCGGTGAAAACCAGCTGGGTTCGTTGTGACCCCGTGTAAAATAACAAGTTTGAGTTGTGATCTTGCAAAACAACTCAGCTGTAATCAGGATGATTATAGTGTAGACCTAAGAGTTGCTTGGGAGTGGATGTAGGTGTAGCTAACACCGAACCACTATAAACCTTGTGTGTTTGTCGTGCTTATCTTTCTCTCTCTCTTTCTATACTGTGTTCATCGTTTATTGCATCACTACACTTGTGCACATTTATTTTGAGAAATTAGTTTTAAGTGTAAATTTTTAAAGAACCCAATTTACCCCCTCTCTTGGCCGTTGCCATCTGGGCCAACAATTGGTATCAAAGCAAGTGCTCATTTTGGCTTGATCTAACAATCAAGAGCTAAATATTCAAATGGCAGCTCAAGCTGGATCATCTTTTTCTAAAGGTCAATCCACAAATTGGCCACCTTTGTTTAGTGGCACAAACTATTCATATTGGAAAGAAAGAATGAGGATTTTCATTCAAGCTTTAGACTATGAATTATGGAGTGTCATTATCAATGGTCCTAGCACTCCCACACATATAGTAGACTGATCCATTATTCCTAAGCCTGAAAGGGATTGGAATGAAAATGATAGAAAAATGGCTCAGTTTAATGCCAAGGCCATGAATGTCCTATACTGTTCTTTGGATGCAAATGAGTTCAATAGAATATCCACTTGCATCTCAGCCAAAAAAATGGGATAGGTTGGAAGTTACTCATGAGGGTACCAAATTAAAGAATCAAAAATTAACATTTTGGTACACAAATATGAACTTTTCAGCATGGATCAAATGAATCCATTACATGCATGTATACTAGATTTACTGATATAGTAAATGGATTGAAAAGTCTTGGTAAAACTTATACTAACTCTGAATTAGTGCAAAAATTCTTAGGTCTCTTCCAAGAACATGGGAAGCCAAAGTGACAGCAATCCAAGAGGCCAAGATTTGAATGTTCTACCTTTGGAGGAGCTACTTGGATCCCTTATGACCCATGAGCTTACTATTAAACAACATCAAGAGAAAGATGTGAAAAAGAAAAGGACAATAGCACTCAAAGCTGTAGAAAATGAAAGAGCAGCAGCGAATGATGAGACTGCTCTACTTGCAAAGAAATTTAAAAAATTCATGCAAGAAGGAAACCCTTCCACAAGAGAAAACCTGGAATTAAGATGGAAGGAGAAAATGAAAAGGATAAGAAAAGGAAAAGGATCCCTTGATATGTTATGAATGCAAGAAACCGGGACATTTTAGATCTGAATGTCCTCAAATCAAGAAGGGATACAAAAAGAAGAAGAAAGCTTATGTTGCAACTTGAAGCGACAACGAGGGTCTTTATTCGAAGATGATCAAAAAGAGGTTGCCAACATATGCTTCATGGCAAATGATGAAAATGAGGTAAATTCTGAAACCCCCAATGATGATTTTACTTTTGATGAATTATGTGATGCTTTCAATGAACTAGTTAGTGATTTCAAGATTTTGAGAATCAAAAACAAAACTTTGAAAACTGAAAACTTAGATCTTCTCAAAAAGAAAAATGAACTAGTCCTTGAGATCAAAAATTTAAAATCTGAAAAGGAAGACATGTTAAAAGAAAAAGAATCAATTTCTACTGAAAATCTTAATTTGAAGAAAGAAATTAAAAAATATAAGAATATTATTGATAAATTTATAATAGCTCAAAAAAAACTTAATCTACTTTTGAACAATCAAAGAGCTATTTTTGACAAAGCTGGTTTAGGATATAGACCACATATGAAACAAAAATTCGTCTACAATTTCTTTATAAAGAAACCAATCAAAGATGATTTTCTGTTATCATTATAGCAAAAAGGGACATAAATCTTATGAATGTAATTTCAAAATATCTCATAAGAATTTACATCATAAAGATAAGAAAATATGAGTTCCAAAAGGATGGTGTTTATTGCTACTAACCATGAAGGATCCAAGATGGTTTGGATACCTAAAAAAAAGATTTGATTGCCTTACGGAGTGTCTTGCGGCCAAAGGATCAAAAAGAAAATGATATCTTGATAGTGACTGCTCAAGATACTGTAGGGAGAAATAAACTTCGTGGCATGCATATTTTAAAATTTAATAACTATTATCAATGCGGAAACTAAAGATTACATATTAATCTATCTAATATGCATCAAGATCATATATTTTCCTTATATATAGGATCGCTTGATCTAAAATATGCATATAAATAATCATCAAGATCATATCTTGATCCTCAAACGTAAGAAGTTGTACTTCTTGCCTTGAATCATGCCTTAAGGTTTAGGGATCATATCACTTACCTTAAGGGCAGTTTGTAAATACTTTTGTGCTCTGCAGCCGTTGGGAGGGTTTCTCAACAACCACTCAGCGTGTGATGCTTGAGGTCCTCAGCCAGCGGTAGGACACTGATGACCTAGGCCCAATGATGGCAATAACTGTTTTTGCAGAGCCTGAAAGGGTTTCTCCCATCCCGAGGAGGATCTCCTTCGGATTGTGTGATGGGGGCATGCGAGGTAATGGCGTTGTGATACCCCACGTGCCCGGCATTAAATAATTGTCACCACCAGGGACACGTGTAAGCTCAACGATCAGCGGTGCATCGGGATCAGCCACCGGGTGACATTTTTCCCCTTTGCTAGGCGGGAAGCACGCCCACACCATCCTCAGGGGTGGGGGAGCATCTGGTGTGACTGATCAGGCTCCATTAGTAACGGGCTAACGAAGGTATCCACCGCCACCTCGACCTCGGTGCTGACCTCGACCTCGGTCCCGTCCTTGGCCTCGGCCTCGATGCTGACCTCAACCTCAGGCTCAGTGCTGACCTCGACCTCGGCCTCGGCCTCAATTTCAACCCCGGCCTCGGCCCCAACCTCGGCCTCAGCCTCGGTGCCGACCTTGGCCTTGGTCCCAGCCTCGGTGCCGACCTCGGCCTTGGCCCCGGCCTCTGCCCCGGCCTCGGCCACAACCTCGGCCCCGACCTCGGCCCCGGCCTCGGTGTTGACCTCGGCCCCGGCCTCGGCCTCAACCCCGACCTCAACCTTGGCCCTGACCTCGGCCTTGGCACTCGAGAACCCCGTGCGGCCTGGCAGACACCCACAACTCCCACGTGGCCCACCAATCTCCCGCACTCTTGCGTGCTCACTACCGGTTGCAGTATTCGTCTCACATGGCCAGACCCACTAACCACCTATGACGCCGCATCTATCAAGGGGATGGTACATCAAGGTACCTCTGATGACCTCAGAGATTATTATGGCTTTTCCCTCGCTAATCCTACCATCTAACCCCTGACGACAATGGCGTCTCTGACCCAACAACTTTACAGGAAGGGTAAGAGGGATCCTGGGAAGGTATAAAAACCCCCCACTCATGGTGGGGGGGATCTAAACTCCAAGTTTTCAAGCTATTCTCCTTCATTAGCTCATTTTTGACTGTTCCCAAGTCGCTTACTTGAGCATCGAAGGGTCTCTACCAGTGAAACCGGTCCCCGAAGATTTTCTTGCAGGAACTCCGACAAGAAGGAGGCCTTCTGTTATCCTGACGTTCGAGGAACACAAGCTAATGAAGGAGAAAAGCTTAAGAACTTGGAGTTCAGATCCCCTCACCATGAGTGAGAGGTTTTATACCTGCCCCAAGATCCCTCTTACCCCTCCTGAAAAGTGTTGGATCGGAGACGCCGCCGTCGTCAGGGGTCAGATGGTAGGATTAGCGGGGGACAAGCCACAACCGTCTCTGAGGTCGTCAGAGGTACCTTGATGTACCATCCCCCTGATAGATGCGGTGTCACAGATGGTTAGTGGGTCTGGCCATGTCAGACGGATACTACAACCGGTAGTGGGCATGCAGGAGTGCAGAAGATTGGTGGGCCACATGGGAGTTGTGGGTGTCTGTCGGGCCGCACGGAGGTTTCGGGCGCTAAGGCCGACGTCGAGGCCGAGGTTGGCACCAAGGCCGAGGCCAAGGTCGGCACCGAGGCCAAGACCGGGGCTGAGGCTAGGGCCAAGGTAAGGGCCGAGGCCTAGGTCGACATCGAGGCTGAGGCTGACGGGGGTACCTCCCGTTAACCTGTTACTTAACCTGTTACTAACGGAGCCTGATTAGCCACACCACCTTATTACGGTGAAATTTTTTTATCGTAATAAGTATACCTATTACGATAAAATTTAAATTTTATCGTAATAGAACGAAAAAAAAAATTATAAAAAAATCATACCTTATTACGGTGAAATTTTTTTTTCCTATAATAGTGTAACGATTACAGCAAAATTTGAATTTGTAACAAATAGTAAACAACTTAAGTGACAATTTATATCGTAACTAAAAAAATTAGTTACAAAAAAATATTGTCATAAAAATAAAAATAAAATTGTTTTTTTGACACTTCCTTAGAAGTCACCATGGACCATATTAGTTTTATTGAAAACTATTTTTTATTATCACTAAAATAATTGAAGTATTAAAATTAGTTAATATCAAAAATTATTGCCACAAAATATACTCTTTGTGACATGAATTACTTGTAATAAATTAATTTATGTTGTTATTTAATTTTGTTGTCATAAAAATAATAGTAATTTAAATTTAGTGAAATTCAAGATTATTTAGAAAAGATAATATATTTTTTAGTGGCAAGATTTCTTTATGAATTTTCAATGCGATTCACAGTAAATACCTTCCTAGGTGAAGCTCGATTGAGGACGACCTCAATTTCTTTGAAAGCTAGATGGAGGACGGCCTTAATTTCTTTGATCATGGATAGTTTCAGCAACAATTTCTTGATCCCTACAGTCCAATAGCCGTCTGCATCGGCCCTACCACAACTCCACTAGCTGGGAACATCGAAGGTTCAAGTCCATGCAAGCATGTGGGAACAATTTAGCATCCAAATATGGAAGAACAGAAGATTTCTTTGACAAATTCCTGAAGAGCATGAAGGAACTGGAACGACCGGTTAGGAGGAGTTATTCGGAGGACATTTTTTTCGGTTGGGAAGCGAGGCTTTAGTGCAGATGCGTGATGGATGGTTGCTTCATCATTAATCTCTTCATAAAAAGGGGACTGTTGCTGCTGAAATCTATCCTCCGGCTCGGGCGCGATCGGGATGCAGCGTGGGCTCCCTCCTGGGCGGACCTGCAAGATAGTCCTCACGGAGAGGCGTTGGGGGTGGCCCTCTGCGGAAGACCCTCCGACTCCCAAGTCAGTGGAGATCAGCAGTCAACAAACATGGGGAGAAGGATACCTCAGGAAGATTTCCTCCGATCTCTCGTGGGAGCTTTCATGGCGGAGTGTGAGAACTGCGAATAAAAAAATGGGCGTAGAATAGCCGTACCTAAGAGGCTTGAGGGTGGTAGTATTTATAGGCGGTCACCTGACTTCTTGGACGTGCTCTAGATGAGGTCTGAAAGTTGTTGGGATTCAAAACGGATTTGAATCAGGTTGTTACAGGGCCGGTAGGATCCGTATATGGTTAGTTAGAGGATCGACAATAGGGAGGCAGGGAGAGCTGGCCGATGGCTCGACTCATGGCTGCGTGGTCCCTAGGCCACTATTGTAGGTCCTAGGCCACATCTTGGCATGATTCTTTGTTTGGAATCTTATTCTGTTACAGTGAATTTGAACTCTCCCGGCCAGATTCCGCAGAGGTGTTTTGAACGCTATGGTTCAATCATCATGGCTGGCGGAGGCTTGGCAGAGGTAGGTGCCGAGGCACAAGGGGCCAACTTGGATCAGGCGGGGCCGACCGGGATGGAAGCGCCGGGGCCGACTTGGATCAAGCGGGGCCGGCCGGGATGGAAGCGCCGGGGCCGACTTGGATAAGGCGGGGCCGGCCGGGATGAGAGTGCCGGGGCCGGCTGGGAGGATGCCGGCCTTGGACACGCCGGGGGCCGGCTGAGAAGAGTGCCGGGCAGACTTGGATCAGGCGGGGCCGGCCGGGATGGAAGCGCTGGGGCTGACTTGGATAAGGCGGGGCCGGTCGGGATGAGAGTGCCGGGGCCGGCTGGGAGGATGCCGGCCTTGGACACGCCGGGGCCAGCTGAGAAGAGTGTCGGGGCCGACTTGGATCTCCCGCCTCCAGCCATCGATCCTCTAACTAACCATATACGGATCCTACCGGCCCTGTAACAACCTGATTCAAATCCGTTTCGAATCCCAACAACTTTCAGACCTCATCCAGAGCACGTCCAAGAAGTCAGGTGACCGCCTATAAATACTACCACCCTCAAGCCTCTCAGGAACGGCTATTCTATGCCCATTTTTTTTATTTGCAGTTCTCACACTCCGCCATGAAAGCTCCCACGAGAGCTCGGAGGAAATCTTCCTGAGGGATCCTTCTCCCATGTTTGTTGATGCTGATCTCCACTGACTTGGGCATTGGAGGGTCTTCCGCAGAGGGCCACCCCCAACGCCTCTCGCATGAGGATTGTCTTGCAGGTCCGCCCAGGAGGGAGCCCACACTGCATCCCGATCGTGCTCGAGCCGGAGGACAGATTTTAGCAGCAACAGATTGGCGCTAGAGGAAGGGTCTCAAGTCCCATTAAACTTGAAGAAAGAAGACAAGGATCTCAATTTGGAAGAGAACCTCTCCAATGGCTAATCGGAGAAGGGCAACTTCTGAAGCCCAGAACCAGGTCGCCTCCCAGTGACCCAATCCGATGAGTATCATGGCACCCCCGCCACCACCAGCTGAGACTCCATCGCCACCAGCTATCCCAGTGACCCAGGACCAGTTCGCCATGCTGGTCCAGCAGGTCCAGGCCCTGACCCATCTGGTTCAGGAGCGCCTTACAGCTCCTCATCCAGTTATAGCTGCCCTGCTACGTGCCTCCCTGAAGAGGCCACAGCTCCTCTTTCTCCAGCCACTTATCCTTCTGGTCTGCATGGAATCCCGGACCCCCCAACATCGACCTAAGGAGGCCAGACCAGTCCCGCAAGGGGGCTGCGACAAGGATCTCCCAGATCTCGGTGGGCCCGATCCTCTCTCCAGTGTCCTTCGCCATGACTCGATGCTGTCTCCGCCTTCTCCCTGCCTTGGCACAACAGATCGGCTTCCATAGCTGCGCTATGCGCACTAAGGCATTTATGGCCTCATAAACGCCATGTGCATCTACCTGCTTTAAGGCATTTAATGCCTTATCTCCTTCCATCATTAAGGCATTTATGGCTGCCGTGTTGCCCCCTAGGCACCTTTTGCTTTTAAGACAAGGAGTTCTTGACTCCATGCTTCATAGAAGTCCAACGGCTAGCTTAGCCTCAGCCAGTGGGCCTACCGCACCACCCAGAGAGTTCCCACATGCGGGACCCCGTTCCGATGGCCTTCGGCGTGGAAGCTATCATCCCCGTGGAGATAGGACTTCCCTCTCCGGGGTGCTATCATGCCTCCAGAGTCAAGGAGAGATCTTTCTCGCCCGGCGATCTTGTCCTCCGGAAAGCATCCGTCTACAAACTGCTAGAGCAAGGAAAGCTGTCTCCGAACTGGGAAGGCCCCTATCAAGTGGCGGAAGTCATCGGACCTGACACCTACAAACTCCAGGATTTGAATGGGAAATCAATCCCCCGGACGTAGAGTTCGAACAATCATCGTATATACCATCAGTAGGGTACGCTCTCTATAGACTTCCCCATTTACAGCTTTTGGATCCTGTTTAAATTATCTACGGCACAACCGCTACAATCATTTTTCCAAAGAAGTCGTAATAGAAAATAGATGCTGCTTATGCATCGATTCTCGGCACAACCGATCTATCTCCTTGAGCTATCTCCGTACCTCGGCTGGGTCGAGTCTTGATATAATCTTGAAGGCTCGGCTACAACCGAGTAACGGTCTCCAAACCTTGGCAGTGCCAAGTAAAATATAATCTTGAAGGCTCAGCTACAACCGAGTATGGTCTCCGAACCTTGGCAGCGCCAAGTAAATATAATCTTGAAGGCTCGGCTACAACCGAGTAATGGTCTCCGTATCTTGGCAGCGCCAAGTAAAATATAATCTTGAAGGCTCGGCTACAACCGAGTAATGGTCTCTGTACCTTGGCAGCGCCAAGTAAAATATAATCTTGAAGGCTCGGCTACAACCGAGTAACGGTCTTCGAACCTTGGCAGCGCCAAGTAAAATATAATCTTGAAGGCTCGGCTACAACCGAGTAACGGTCTCCATACCTTGGCAGCACCAAGTAAAATATAATCTTAAAGGCTCGGCTACAACCGAGTAACAGTCTCCGAACCTTGGCAGTGCCAAGTAAAATATAATCTTGAAGGCTCGGCTACAACGAGTAATGGTCTCCGTTCCTTGGCAGCGCCAAGTAAAATATAATCTCGAAGGCTCAAAACATGAGTAATTATTTGAAGGCTCGGAAACACGAGTAATTTATTATTTGGAGCCTCGGTTACAACCGAGTAGCATTTTAGGAGGCTCGGTAACACCGAGTAATTTATTATTTGAAGGCTCGGCAACACGAGTAATTTATTTGAAGCCTCGGTCACACACCGAGTAGCAATTAATATTTGGAGCCTCGGTTACAACCGAGTAGCATTAATATTTAGAAGCCTTGGTTACAACCGAGTAGCACCTCGGAAGGCTCGGCAACACCGAGTAATTTATTTGAAGCCTCGGTTACAACCGGGTAACATCTTTGAAGGCTCGGCAACACCGAGTAATTTATTTATTATTTGAAGCCTCGGTTACAACCGAGTAGCACTTCAGAAGGCTCGGCAACACCGAGTAATTTATTATTTGAAGCCTCGGTCACAACCGAGTAGCAATTAATATTTGGAAGCCTCAGTTACAACCGAGTAGCATCTTTGAAGGCTCGGCAACACCGAGTAATTATTATTTGAGCCTCAGTTACAACCGAGTAGCAATTAATATTTGGAAGCCTTGGTTATAACCGAGTAGCATCTTTGAAGGCTCGGCAACACCGAGTAATTTATATTTGAAGCCTCGGTCACAACCGAGTAGCAATTATATTTGGAAGCCTCGGTTAAACCGAGTAGCATCTTGGGAAGGCTCGGCAAACACGAGTAATTATTTGAAGGCTCGAAAACACCAAGTAATTTATTATTTGAAGCCTCGGTTATAACCGAGTAGCATCTTAGGAAGGCTCGGCAACACCGAGTAATTTATTATTTGAAGGCTCGGCAACACCGAGTAATTATTTGAAGCCTCGGTCACACCGAGTAGCAATTATATTTGGAAGCCTCGGTTACAACCGAGTAGCACCTCGGAAGGCTCGGCAACACCGAGTAATTATTTGAAGCCTCGGTTACAACCGGGTAGCATCTTTGAAGGCTCGGCAACACGATTAATTTATTATTATTTGAAGCCTTGGTTACAAACCGAGTAGCACCTCAGAAGACTCGACAACACCGAGTAATTATTATTTGAAGCCTCGGTCACAACCGAGTAGCAATTAATATTTGGAAGCCTCAGTTACAACCGAGTAGCATCTTTGAAGGCTCGGCAACACCGAGTAATTTATTATTTGTAGCCTTGGTCACAACCGAGTAGCAATTAATATTTGGAAAGCCTCGGTTATAACCGAGTAGCATCTTTGAAGGCTCAGCAACACCGAGTAATTTATTATTTGAAGCCTCGGTCACAACCGAGTAGCAATAATATTGGAAGCCTCGGTTACAACGAGTAGCATCTTGGGAAGGCTCGGCATACCGAGTAAATTATTTGAAGGCTCGGCGACAACCGAGTAAAATATTTCTAAAGGCTCGGTAACAACTGAGTAATAAATTTCCGAGCCTCAGCCAAAGACCGAGTGATATATTTCTGAAGGCTCGGCAACAACCGAGATAAATTCATAAAAGTATGCTCTTTCTAGACATATTTTTATTCAATGAATTAAATTCAGTTTTAAAAAGCCTGCGAATTTTTATAACTCTCATTGAAAGTTACAATGAGAAGCAGGTCATAAAAAGCCCCGGCCAGAG
>UESW01003910.1:0-58435 GCA_900491605.1 Calamus simplicifolius | reverse complement strand
CCTCCTTATAAAAATTTTGGCCTCGAAATTGATGCACTTTCATTAGAGAAAATTAGAATTCCAATTTTATCACATAATCAACTATGTCTTTATTCAAATGTCAACAGTCGTAGCTACATCATTAACTATATTAAGACTCAAATAGTTTGGATACTTCTCTTTCATTTCCTTCTCAAGTTCCCAAGTAGCCTCCCTCTCAGAATGATTACTCCATTGCACCTTGACATAGGGAATGGTACGCCATCTCAGAACCTGATCCTTGCAGTCCATAATACGTACAGGGTACTCCTCATATGATAAATCTTTCCTCAACTGTATAGGCTCATATGCTATGACATGACTAGGATCGGAAATATACTTCCTCAACATAGAGATATGAAAAATATTATGTACCCCAGTTAAAATCGAAGGCAGTGCTAGGCTGTAAGCAATCTCAAAAGGTCCAATATAACCTGGACTTAGCTTTCCTCTAATCCCAAATCTTATCACATCCTTGGTTGGTAAAACTTTCAATTGATCTTCAACCCAAATTTCAAATCTTTCTTTTTGACATCAACATAACTTCCCTATTAACTCTGAGCTACATGAAGCTGCTCCAATAACGATACCTTTTATAGTTGTTAAACCAGCTCAGTACCCAAAAATTTTCCCCTCTAACTTTATTCCAACACGAAGGAGATCTACACCTCATATTGTAAAAAGCTCAAATGGGTCCATTAGTATTGGCTCAGTAATCTTTATAAGAAGAAATTTTACTAAGGGTAAGATGCTATCTCAAGCACCTCCTAAATCCATCACCAGGCTTGCAACATTTCCTCTAAAAATTAAATGGTTCTTTCAGACTATCCACCATGCAAGCCTTACAAAAATCCTCCATTGGAAAAAAAAATGAGTCTAATGGATTCGGACTCAATTTAATCAGTTTACCATTGCACCGGATATAAGATGGTCTTCTTCAAGTGCTTTGCAACTTCTAAATATGCCGACACTTATTTTTAATTTTTGATTAAATCATCATACATACTTGGTTTCACTCTTGAATACTTCAAGCTAACATCATTAAGGTAATAACTCAGATATCTTTCATAATTATCATAATTAACTGATTCAATTCCTTTGAATATCTCAAAGTGACCTAACTGATCTAACTCAGATGGGATACATGGCTTATAAGGTCTATAGAGATTGAAGATGCGCTTACCACCCAAAAGATACATTTAGAAAATTATAGTAATCTTTCTTTGATTTGAAAGTGATATTAGATGTATCCTCAGCCATCTTCCATAATTGATCAAAAATAAAATCATCCCCCTCCTCTTTTCTTGAAAAGATTCAAGCCACTTAGGCTGATTAACAATTTATTCATTCCGGGTAAAAATACCTACTTAGAACTACGAAGAGAGGCATGGTAAGCAGGCATGATAGATTAGTGTTCTATCATCTTGATTCAGGAATCTATTAATAGATGCAAATCCTCATGAAATTCTTTATTAATGAAATTTATCTTATTCTTATCACTGCTAAGAATCTTTCACTTGCTACCTTCAAAACATTTGAACATTCATAACCAAAATCAATCCCAATGATTCATAGGGTCTACATGAACCTTAATCGCCTCAAAACTTAAGATCTTATATTCTTCCTAAATAATCCATTGTGACACTATGTAGTCGATCATTTCAATAATATCAGTATCAATCATCTTCATAACCAACAAATTAGCCTTGAAGATGCAATTTTAATAATGCAAGTCCTCTAGTAAAATCCACTATATATATATATCCGCATTCAAATTCAGATTTAATAATTCAAAATTGAAACATCTACTAAATCAAAATATAAAAATGTCACATTGTTATCAATTGCAACTTCCAACTATTGCATAATATTCCATTTATTCATCTACCTTGTATTGCATATTAAATTAAAGTCTCATGTACCCATGTTCTCTAGGGTCTAAAACCGTTGTTGGCTATTCCCATCCAAGCCCATGTAGTCAGAGCCTCCAGGAGTCACTTGGTCTCCCAGCTGGCCAGGGTCACTAACCAGAAGCCTCATCATGTCACTGACTTCTTGTATGACAGGGTATTATTAATTTTTGCCAGGGCCTAAAGTCCAGTCAACATCTTTATAGACTCTAAATTTTAGGCTCTCAAAACATATTTACTTAAAATCATCTTAGAGTTATTATCCTTCCAGTGTCATTCTACTACTTTGTCTAGTGTCATCATATGTTTGTCCCTAAGGTCAAACCTAGGCTCTGATACCATATTGTAACGACCCGGGCTCACGGGCCCGTTTCGTTACAAGAAAGCAAGACGGATAAGGTCAACACTAACTTGGGCCACCACAGCCCAAAAACGGATCCAATTGGTGGCTTGTCCTTCTTGCTTTACAATATATAAACCACTTAACCAACTCCCAATTTCCCGATATGGGACTATTGGAAGGGTTATCACAATCTACCCCCCCTTACAAAAGACAACACCTCGTCGTCATGGTCAATTGATCACAACCACCAGGCAGGCAGGATTCTAGAGGTGGCCCCCATAGGTTCAAGAGGTGGCTCCCATCAATGTAGTACTTTGCCCTATGGCCCCCACAGGTTCAAGAGGTGGCTCCCATCGATGTAGCACTTGCCCTATGTGGCACTTAGCTCCTGCACTTCCGACTGATGCATGGCTCTGATACCACTTAAGCTGTCACGCCCCAGACCCAAAAATTTAAGCTAGGGTGACAACCCGCCGCATGCCGAGCACGCAAGGTGTCTTGAATTTCAACACATAAATCAATATAAGGCAAAAATTGAAATCCATGATTTATTACAAACCATAATTATCAGTTTTGGGCTACCAGCCCTACACACAAGCAATACTGGGCTACATCAATATAATGGATCATAATTTATTTAATAGAGCTCCATATACCCCAAATATCCTTCTTCATTCCTGTGGCTCTAAAAAATATTGTGAGAATTATATGAGGTCACACTCAATAAGTAAGCTTAATACAGTTTCAAATCATCATATCTTATCATATCATATCAAGATATTGTCAAATCACATTTTTATAAAACTTTAAATTTCAAATACATTTATCATGCTATCAGCACATTCATGTCATCATATCAAAAAATTGGAAACTTAATTAAATAATAATTACTAGAATATGCAATGTAAACAATAAAACACTGTTTATACTATCATTGTTTTCTTTATGTGTCCCACGGCCCTACAACACTCATCTTGTGTATCACTCTTAAATGTCTCCTAAGAGAAGGGTCCTGGTACCAGTGTTATGTCATATCATAATCTATCATCTGTCATCTATCATAATCTGTCATATCATAATCTATTATCAGAACACATCCTAAGGATGCATGTCCTCCACATATTTCCCCTGTGGAGGTGGGTCACGTATTACTTGGCATTTCAAGTCATATGAGAACCGTGGCGACACATAAATTTTTACTGTCATTATCATAATTGCATATTATCATCTCGACAGTAACAACATAATTTTGCAAGATTAACATAATTACATTTAACTGTAAGTTCATAATTTACAAATAAATAATTTATAAAATTATAATACTTGGCTTACTTAGCTCAGTACGCAAATTCCAATTGATAACCCAACTATTTGGACACCTGGGTACCTACAGTATCATTTTACATCATTAAATTTCTAAAATCTAGAAAATCTGAATAAAAATGATTCTTAAAACTCTACCAAACCACTTCATGGGCCCAACTTTGGGCTCAAATATCTCTCAATATATTTTCCCAAATGGAGATTTAAAAATACCCTAAGAAACTTGTTGGGGTTTAGTTCCTGATGAACAAAAGTGGATTCCCCGTTGAACAAGAGCTAAAGATTTCTATCCTATTACCAATGATCAGACTAATCCCTTGAACTAGAGTTCAAACCACCACAACCCTTCTTGCTTCCCGAATTTATTAAATAATAAATCCTCTTTCTTCATACCGCTGGAACTCCTCTTGCCGTGAGACTTTTTTTGGAAACCTCCTCACGTTCCCACATGCAACTGCTGGAATTAATTTTCTAAAGCCCCTCCACTCTCACGTACCTCTTCCATGGAATTTTTAAACTTTTCCAAGTAATAATATCAACCTCCATCTCTCGTTGCAAGCGTTGAAGGCAAAGATACTACTGTTACTGTGTGCGAGTCAATGGACCTCTCCATTGGCCGACACCGCAGCATTGCAGCTAAGTAGCGTACGTAGAGGCAGCTGGATGTCGTTCGATCATCTGTAGGAACTTCTCAACGGCTCCGATCGTGCCTCCTCGTTCTCCTCCTACTCGCCCGAGGTGGAGACTAGAAGACGCCTTCAATCCTTCGTTGGATTGATTTCATTCCCTTCCCGCATACCTCTGCCCTTTAATTTATAGGTGCAGCCACCGCCTTATCCAAAGCTTCTCCCATCCTTATCCATATCCCATGCACCGCCTCAAATCAAGGGATTTGGGACCCAATTAGTTACGAGGTATTTGAAAATACAATCGTGGATTTGGGACTCTATTAATTACGGGATATTTGAAAATACAATCGTCATGCATTAACTACAAGAAAATAGTATAATAGTGACAAAATTTTTACTAATTTTGATGGATTAGTGATGAAAAATAATTCGTCACTAATTAGTGACGATTGTTTTCCATCACTATTTTATGACGGATTAGTGACGAAAAAGCAATCCGTCACTAAGTTAGTGACGGATTGCCCCATCCGTCATAAAATTAGTGACGGATTGCCCTATCCGTCACTAATCAGTGACAGATTAGTGACAGAAGAAACATCCGTCACTAATTTAGTGATGAATTGCCCTATTCGTCACAAATTAGTGACGAATTGCCCTATCCGTCACTAATCAGTGACAGATTAGTGACGGAAGAAACATCCGTCACTAATTTAGTGACGGATTGCTCTTTCGTCAATAATTTGTGATGGATTAGTGACGGAAGGGCAATCCATCATTAAATAGTCCGTCACTAATTTAGTGACGGTTTAGTGATGGAAAAACTAATCCGTCGCTAATTTTAATTTTTTGTCACTATTTTATTGCTAAACTGTCACAAATTAGTGACGAAAATTTTCATCACTAATTTTTGTCACTATTTTTGACATTTTCTTGTAGTGGTTATCTATTCCATGAATATCGCAATTAAGTTTTGCGATCAGGTAATAATCCCATCACCTCGGACAACTCGGATCTCGCAATCAACTCTCATGATCAGTTCCCGAAATCAGGGGGATTACAAGGAGTTTTTTTGGAGGACATTTTTTTTCAGCTTGGAAGCGAGGCTTTAGCGCAGATGCTCTGCTTCATCCTTAATCTCTGCATAAAAAGGGGGACCCACACGAGCAAATTTGCTCGCATGGGTTGCTGGCGTTATGCTCGTCAGGCGAGCGTTTATGGAACGCTGGCAAGGCGAGCGTTTTTGTGAATGCCGGCTTGACTAGCGTTAGGGGTTTAAAAAAAGGGACAGCAGGTCTTCTGTCTTAATATTAGAAGAGAGAACTCCTCTAACTGGTTTTTCTTGACGTGACACAGTAATATTGAGATTCTACTGCAAGGAATCGGTCTTGTGTCTTAATCAAAAGCCTGTGTCTTAATCAAAAGCCTTTTGGAGAAAGAAAAAGATTTCTCACACCTCTGTTCTCTTTAAATTTATTTTCTTGTTATTTTATATTTACTCATTTTTTATTTGGGCATAGGAGTCACTCTGTTTTCTTTTTAAATTTATTTTCCTGTAATAAGTATACCTATTATCGCGAAATTTGAATTTCACCATAATAGAAAAAAAAAGATGTCATAAAAAATTATACCTTAGTACAACGAATTTTTTTTTTTGCTGTAATAAGTATACCTATTATGACAAAATTTAAATTTCAACGTAATAGAATGAAAAAAAAAACTATAAAAAATCCTACCTTATTACGGTGAAGAAAAAAAATTTCGTCGTAACAAGTATACTTATTATGGCCAAATTTGAGTTTCGCGGAAATAGAAAGAAAAAAAATTAAAAAAAAATCATACCTTGTTATGGCAAATTTTTTTTTTGTCGTAATAAGTATACCTATTACGGTGAAATTTGAATTTCACCGAAATAGAAAGAAAAAAGGTTTATAAAACAAATCATACCTTATTACGGTAAATTTTTTTTTGCCGTAATAAGTATACCTATTACGGTGAAATTTAAATTTCGCTATAATAGAACTAAAAAAAAGATTTTAATGATAATTTTTAATTATAACGATGAAAAGTTATTTCATTGTTATAAATAATTATTACGGCGAATTTAATTTTAATTTCGCTGTTATAAATAAGTATATATCAACGAAAATATTTTGTCATAATAAGTTTGTCACAAAAAGTAATGTAATTTGATGTGGTGGGTGCAATATTTAGAGGGTGCACCATTTAAACCGTGTTTAGTTTGTAGTAATATAATATTATCAAAAATTTTATATTTTTATTATAATTAGCTATCAAATTGCTAGAAATATAAAATTATCATGTTTGGTTTGCTAGTAATGTAAGTTCAAATTATTAGGAAAGTAAGACTTTATATTATCATATATTGTATTTTTCTTAAATCTTTTTTTAATCTTTGGTTATCTTTTCCTCCCCCCACAAATATGAAATATTTTGGTAAAAAGCAACAATTCTTTGTAAAATCATTTTACAAATATTATATACTTAAATTTTATAAATAAATATTTAATATATAATATATTATAGTATTTATTAATGCATATTTGATAATATTTATCATATAAGCATTATTATCTGAATATAATAATTTAATATAGAAGAAGGTCAAAAATATTAATAATTTTAAATTTAATATTTATATATTATTATATAACTATATAATATTATTTCAAATACTAAATTTAATATCAATACCTAATTCTTCCTCCTATTCTCCCTCTCCTCTTAGGTGAGGCCTTCCAACCCTCTCCTAAGTTCTAATTTGTCTCCATTTGTTCGGTTCTTCTTCCTTGGTTTCATATCCTAGGACTTAGCCATCTTATGATTATTCCCTATTAATATTAGGTTAGAGGGCATAAAAACTCTTGCATTTTCCTCATTATCCTTCCTTATTAGGATTTAGGACAAATCTAGCTAGGATTTCATACCCATTTTCTAAACCTAAATTAAAATCCAAGATTGAAGGCTTAACTTCTTCAAATCCTTTGAACCAAATGGCCCCCAAAACTAGGAAAGTATACAAAAGTGAGGCTTCAAAAAAAAAGGGGGAATCCTCCTCTCAAATTGAAGTTAGAAGAAAATCCCAATTTAAGGACCCTTTATTTAAATTTAGGGATGCAAAATTACTGTTTAGGGATACCTTTGAGAAAAGGAACATCATTTCTTTAGGAATATAGTCGACTTAGCCCATTGAGCATGGCTTTATTGCTCCTTTTGAGCAATAAAGATGGGGATCCTTATTGATCATGAACCATGCTATCTACCCTAAGCTGATCCAGTTATTTTTCTCAAACCTAGATATAGATGATGATAACCTAAAAATCCACTCCTTCATCAAAGGAATAGAGATTACCTTGAATCCACCCACTTTATCCCATATTCAATACATTCCTGAGGATGGAGCCTATATCATCCAGAGTTTTTAGTAGAACACTAGATCCTTTTTGAGCTTCAACAGACAGCACTGTATTATATGACCAGTCTATAGAGGTTGCTTTGAGACAACCTATTCAAAAAATCCTAGTTTATCATAGGATTATGCGTCATATTATCACCCATAACATCATGCCTAGGGATGGACATAGAGACCATATATATGACCTTCATTGATATGCATGTCCTATCCTACACCTGACATTTGAAGTTCCCTTCAATTTTCCACATATGATGATATAGCATATAATAGATGCCTTTAGGAAGAGGACCTCCTTACCCTATAGCCTAGTTTTCACCGGGATTTTTTAATATTTTGGCCTTGAGCTGATTGGTGAGGAGGGAAGGAGGTAGAGGAGACTTCATGATTTCTACTTAGACTCTACATTCTGGAGGATAAAACTCCATTTGACTATAGAGGGTATACCAGCATAGGAGTGATGTTAAGGAGGAGGACGACTATGATTTTACTGGCGATGATGCTCAGCCTAACCATGCACCCCAGTGAGGCACTCTTTCAGCACCGGGTTCTTCATCTGCATCGATGTCCGCCACATTGACCCAAGATGACTTTGATTTGAGGGAGGATATTCAAATTATTCGCTAGGACATCCAATCACTTTGACAAGACAAGTCTGAGATGTATGAGAAGTTCTTCGCTCGTTTGACTTTGTCATAGATTTTCTTCATAGGATTTTACTTGAGTCTTTTTAACATGTTCCTAGGATGTATAACTGAATGTATTTTTAGTTTAGTTTAGTTTTTTTTTTTTGTAGCCTTGGTCCTGTTTGTTTTATTGATCTATTTAGATGACTGGCTGTATCTTTGTTTAGATGCTTTTTTATGTTATTATGTATCTAGATATTAGTTGATATATATATATATATATGATGATCCTTATTTTATCTTCTATTCATATGTTATATTCTCCATTTGATGATGCCAAAAGAAGGAGTGATATTTGTGAGAATGTGTGACTTTTTTACGGAGCTTAATATTGGAAAACTTAATTTTTACTGAATTTTTACAAATTTTTTTATATTTTACAAATACTCTTTCGATACTCTAGGATTTTTGCATTATTTTTTTGTAGGCTTTTAATATGATGATTTAATATAACTTATCTTTCAATTAAAAGCCTCATTTTGATTTAAAACACTTAGATAGGGGGACACTAAGGATTGAAGGGGAGCTAGGCACAAAAAATTTAGCACTTGATACTTACACTAACACTAATTTATATAATATTATCAAGTAAAAAATCTTATTTAGCTCATCGCATGCTATATTTTAATTTGACAATCGAAAATTATTGAACTTTAGGATTCTGTAATTCATGCTTGATGATAACAAGATATTAATTAAGTTACTAATAGCATATTTGAGTTATGATGACTTAAACAGGTGTGCATACATCCAGAATGTAATTGATCCTATAAAAGCTTAAGTACATGAGTTGGAGGTGTTACCATACAAACTTAAAGAACCATTCGACGTGTTGAGGTTCAAAGGAAAGAAGCTTACTTGTATATTTTATTTTCCTAAAGGCACCATATATAAAACTATGTAGGACATTAAGCGCACATGGCTTAATGAACAAAAAAATGGTTAAGATTTGGTTTTGGATCATAATTAATGTAAAATTAATATAAAAATCTAAAATTAGAAATGTATGGTTGAACTAACCGTAAAATGGTGAGTCAGGCTTGGAAAAATCCTAAAAACCCCAATCAAACCATCCTCTATCTAGGCCTAGCAATCAATGAGCATAGGCTAGGATGGTTGACTGGCCTAGACTGTGTGGTCAACTGGCCCTAGTCTGGGCAATCGATCGGTTAAGCTTTGATAGCCTAATAGTTATATTGACATATGATTGTTGGAGTTGCCTATAAGCCCAACGGTCATATATTTTCATGGTTATAAACTAAGGGTTTGGTGGCTAGTTTTAACATATGTTTTTGGGTTTAAAATCATTGAAAATCTGTTGACCCACTTATTGATTTTGATGATTAACAAAAGCCATGAGTATATTTCTTATGATACTAATGTAATTGACAGGTGTTTCAGGAACTCAAAAGGTTATATATTCAAATGCTATAAAATTAAGTTTGAAATCAATTTTTAATGGAATATATCAAAGTTCAGAACTTAGAGCCGACACCCATAATTTCGGAGCCGACTCCAGAGCATATCGGAACAGTTTAACATTTTTGGCCTAGTTTAGAGTCGACACCTGAAAAGTTAGAGCCGACTCTAACTTGAGATACAGAAAGCTATTTTTTGCTTCAGTATTTGGAGCCGACACCTGAAAATTTAGAGCCAACTCTAACCTGAGAACAGAGGCTATGTTTTTCAGAGAATTGTTAGAGCCGACACCCCGAAAATTAGAGCCAACTTTAGCTCGTGATGTGTCGACACCATGGAATCTCGGAGCCGACTCCACGATGGACTTTTTATTACTATTTTTGAAAACCCAACTTAGAGCTGATACCTAAAAAGTTGGAGCCGACTCCAACCTGTTAGAGTCGATTTTTCAAATCTGTCAGAGTCGATTCCAATGGTTACATTTCTTCACCTACCCTCCAATGGATCTATTTCTTTGCATGAGAAACTAATCAAGTACATTTCAATGCCTATTTTTTACCAAATCATGGATTAAGAAGGATTATAAAAAGAGGCTTCGTCCATTCAAAAAAAAAAACATAAAACGAGAGAAAAGAAGAAAAACGAGAAGAAAAAGAGAGAAATCAAGAAATCCCAAAGAGGAGATTCTCTGAGTCAAAGCCTAATTGTTATTGAGAGATAGAAGAGAAATCCAAAAGTCTTCCAAGATCAAATCCAAAAGATTTCCAACGTTTTGAAGAAGAAGAGCAAGAGCCCTAAATTCTTTAACCTTCTCTTCATCAAGCCTTCACTACAGTAAAATAATAGTATCGCGATGCTAAAATTAACATTTGCCGATGCTTAAAAGCATCGGCAAATATTGTCACGACGCTTTTACACGCGTCGGCACACATGCCGATGCTAAAAAGCGTTGGAACAATTTTATCTAACCGATGCTTTATAGCGTCGGAAAAATCGAAAGCGTGAGTTAATTTTCCTTTTGCCGACGCTTTAAAGCTTCGGCTAGATAAAATTTTTTCCGACTCTTTAAAGCGTCGGGACGTGGCGGGTTGGAATTTTTTATAAGCCTGACGGTATGGTCAAATTCTACCGACGCTTTAAAGCGTCGGAGAATGCTAAAAAAATTTTAGCGTCAACACATTCTATTTTTTAAAAAAAAATAAAATAACAAACAGAAAAGCTAAAAAAATTATATTAAACCTGTTATATTTAAACATGTGCAATTAAGATAAAATTTATATTATACAATACAATCATAACAAACAAAATCACATTGCACACATTCTTAATATCCAAATTAAAATTTTAAATATAAATTTCATTACATCAAAAGAGTGTTAGAATTGAAAGTTTCACAAAATTTAAAGATACATGAAATGAAAGATATAAAATAAAAAAAGCCGAGCCGAGGTCAATTATCTACAGGAGGAAGGTCATCACCCTGTCCGCGAGGATCTGATGCTCCATGAGCCTATAAGAAAAATTAAAATATTTAATTTACAAAATTATCAATGAATATTAGATAAATAATTAATTTAATATAAGAATATATTTAATAATATATGTATTTACCTGATGTGGAACAACCGTCTTTCTCATGGAATCCATCAATGCTCTGTCGACTGCTCTCTCGGCTATATTCCTTCGTTGCATCTCCTCCATCATTATGGTAATCGACCGTTGAATCTTTTCAATCGCATGCTCAAGTCTGCGAACACGTGTATCATGAACATCATCTGCTTAATGACCGTAGCGCTCCGGCCCCAAAGCAACATCTGTATTATTATAAGTTAAAGGCTCTGAAAATAAATCCAAAGGCAAAAGGGGGAAGATTACTAAGTTCGAGCAGTTTAAGAAACATACGAACTGTTGTCTGACTCGCGCATAACTCTTGGATCCTGATGTATGGGGAACATACTGAGATGCTCGTGCAGCTTTACCAATATTAGATATGTCTGCAAAATCAAATAAATATTTTAATAAAGTGTCTTAAAATCTTAAATAACAAGAAGATTAAATAACAAGATACCTGTCTCCTCTCGGAGAACCAATAATGAACCAACTCCATCCACTGAGAGGGTACATCTGGAGGAATGTAGCATGAACTAAAAAGTTATTTATGGGTCTAAAAAAACTCCTATGCCCAAACCCAAATCTCTGAACAATTCCAGCGGGTATAGCATACAAAAGCCAAGGCCAATTGAAGCAGACTCAAATGCTTCAAAATGCATGGTTAGACACATAATGTAAATTTGCTCAAACTAACCTGACCTGAAACTGACCCACTTTGGCTGGGCGATTACCTTGGCAAAGCCTGGCCAAGTTTGAAATGGTACAAGACTGTCACATGAATGCATTGCAACTAGAACTCAGGACTTTAGTTGTTATCACTGGCACTTACCATTGCTTTGGTTACAGATCCTTAACGACCGCTACACAACTTTTAGTGCACCCATTTTTTTTCCTTCAGCACCAACAAGATTACTCGCTATGATACTCTTTGACATACAAAGTCATCAGAATCATGTGAGGACCCTATTTTCTCAATTCATCTTCTGTCAAAACAAGAGATTAGCTGCAATTTATAAGCTTTGTGGATCAGCCATAATGATTCTTTGAAAACTCATGTTAATTGTTTCAGTGTAACAGGTTTCACCGTATGGTTCTTTGAAAACTTCATCCAATGGTGTATTAAATCCATATGCCTCCTTATTAAGGATTAATTGATAACTAGATAAGTGACACTGCTCATCTAAAGTAAATCATGCTTGAGTCAAACAATTAGCAATTCTAAGGATGTTTTTACAATTAACATGTACAATTCTCCAAAATTATAAGTCCACTTGACACGTGGCATTGCAATCTTGGGCTTTGACTTTGATTTTGTTCTCAAAGTCAGTGCTCATTATCTTTATATGATAATAAACATTTAATTAGCAAGGACTAGCTACATTAACTTTTGGTGCTACGTTTAGTTCTGTGCATATCAGACTAAATGGTGACTTTGAAAGCATGAGTTTTCGCCACAGCCATAATGATTCTTTGCATACATGGATAAACAATCCCATTCTCTATTCAGTTATTCAACATAATAGCAACTAGTGTTTGTAACCCCTATGATTAAATATGAGCAGAACAACTGACCTGATTTTCTACATGTCTATTTAAACACATCCTAGTTCTGTGTAACCCACATCCAGTGTACATGCAACAAACACAGTCTCACTGGCATGGGAGAATTGGACAACAGGTTGATGGGAAATCGGACAACAGGTTGAAGTGCAAACCATTTCTGATTATGGATATGATATATGTAATTTAATATTTCAAATGACTGCCCAAATCCTAACAAATTACTAGTGGCACAGAAGAGCTAAATACTCATTCACACCAATACCAAAACGAATAATGTAGCCAAATACAATAAAGAAAGCAAGAAATCATAGCATTCTTTAGAACAGTAGTATATAAATTCAACAAGCTGTAAATTACGCTACCATAAGCTGCAAAAGAATTTTGAACCTAGATTTCCATACAATTGTTATGAAACTTTACCAACTCTGATGCAACAATAAAGTTGAAATGACTTGGTGGAATTGACTTTTTGATCCAGGGAGATCCATTTTAGCATGGCAAAAGTAAGTTAAAAATTGCAGGTCTAGGTAGTACTGGATATGCTGAGGTTCCATTTTCCAGCATGAAAAGGTAAATAAATGGCAATGCTGGTCGGTTGTTTGGATGGTCTTACACATGAATAAGCCAACCCCTAACTAAAATCTTTACTCCACCTTCAATGCAACAAGACAAGAGCCTAACTAAATTTCTCTGTTTCAGCTTTACGAACAGTATAACCTTATTCTTGAACTCCTCTATACTTTGCCCAGAATTTGTGCTGTCTTTTAACAGCAATTTCTTGTCCCCATGGTAGCTGGACCTAAAAATGTTAAGGAACCATATACAGGTTTATAGGAATCCACCAGTTTTCCTGGACATGTTGGAACATAATTCAAATTAAGAAATATTTAACTCCATCACGTTGATTACATTTGTGGCAGTTCTTTTGTTCATTCTAGTCCAAATCAAGGCTTGTCATCACTGCATGCAGAGTTTTGCTGTTTCCCTCTTCCATTTCATTCAATTTGTAAGGCATTTAGAACATGGATCATCATTGAACAATATTGTCTCTGCAGGCCTTCTCTGATACATAATTCAAGAACCACTCACTAGCATAATTGCCATATCAGTCAAATTCCTCATGCATGTTTAAACTTCAAACCACCACAGCGATTTATATGAAACAATGTACTTTATAATGGCACAATCATAAGCTACCATACTTTTAAGCAACATACCCTAAATTAATTTACTTATCATAAATAACATGACTTCAGACCAACTAATTACAACCCTAAAATTCCTCAAGATCGGTTACCCAAACGATGCCCCTGATTAACCTGAAAAGCCTACTAAGAAATCGGTTCCCTAGAGACTAGACACTGGGAGTTCTTACAGTACCAGAAACCTTTGAAACTTCAACTGCAAGGACTCACTTAAATGTTGAATAGAAATGGAACTAATCCAGGTCCTGCTCATTCAACTTGCTCTTTCAATCCAGGAGTCCACTGATCTTGTCAGAAACAACCAACAATCTTATGTCTACAGTCTATCAACTGCAAAATAAATCAAGGGGGAAAAACAGCGAATGCAAACAAATACCTCAATGGCTCGGGGTTTGGGGAAATAACTGTGCTCCCGGGTTTGTCAAGGACAGAGAATGCTATGGGAGAGCCGGAGGAGAGGGACGTCGAGGATGGCGAGGTTGGCAGTAGAGGTCGCCGGCAGCACCACCAATGGGGACAAGAACAGTGACGAGATCGGCGGAGCTAGGGTACAGTGAAGAGCGATGAAGCAAGGGCACGATGATTGGAGGAGGAGGAAAACCGGGAGCTAGGGCACGATGATCGGGGGAGGGGAAAAACCGGGAGCTAGGGTAGAGGAGCGCGGCGTGGGAGACGGGAGCTAGGGCACAATGATCGGAGGGGTGGGGTGGGGTTTAATAAAAGCAGTGCGGTTTGATATAATTACTCGGCCTTCAGTTATTAACACTCCCACTCTCTCCTGTTAAAAATTAAGCAGAGTCACAGAGTAGTAGATTATTAAAAGAAGGGAGTCATTATAAGGCCCTTTTTTAAAAAAAAACTATTTCGCTGGTTGGATGGTCGCTACTTAAAATGACACGGTTTGGTCGATCTATTAAAGTAACGAATTATTGGCGTATGCCGATGCTTATAAGCGTCGTTATTTGCCAACGCTTGTAAGCGTTGAAAGAATATGAATTATTATAATATGCCGATGCTTATAAGCGTCGTTATCTGCCGACGCTTATAAGTGTCGGCATCCTGCCGACGCTATTTAAAAGCGTTGGCAGGTTGCGGGATATTCCGACGCTACCAACTAGCGTAGGAAAAAAAGAGTTGGGATTCTCATATTTTGTTATAATGCTTGTTCAAGAATTAGAGTTCAAATCTTGATAGCCCTTTAAAGAGAAGAGGAAAAGAAGAAAAGAAGAAAAGCTCAACTTCACATTGCTTCAAAATAGGCTTTTCTATTCTCATTTATTCATATTGTTTATTTGCTCATTTGAGGAGCTTTTAATTTGCTGTAAACATATATTTGAATTGTTTGTTTTCTAATTCAATCAGGAGGATTGAATTAGTTGAGGCAGTTGACCTCGGGGTAAGTTAAGAGTAGCTTACGTTAGATTTTGTGTTGATAAACTGGTGAAAACCAGCTGGGTTCATTGTGACCACGGTGTAAAACAACAAGTTCGAGTTGTGATCTTGCAAAACAACTCAGCTGTAATCAGGATGATTATAGTGTTGACCCAAGAGTTGCTTGGGAGTTGATGTAGGTGTATCTAACACCGAACCACTATAAACCTTGCGTGTTTGTCGTGCTTATCTTTCTCTCTCTCTCTTTCTATACCGTGTTCATCATTTATTGCATCATTACACTTGTGCATATTTATTTTGAGAAATTGATTTTAAGTATAAATTTTTAAAGAACCTAATTTGCCTCCCCTCTTGGGTTGCCATTTGGGCAAACAATTGGTATCAGAGCAAGTGCTCATTTCGGCTTGATCTAACAATCAAGAGCTAAAGATCCAAATGGCAGCTCAAGCTGGATCATCTTTTTCTGAAGGTCAATTCACAAACCGGCCACCTTTGTTTAGTGGCACAAACTATTCGTATTGGAAAGCAAGAATGAGGATTTTCATTCAGCTTTAGACTATGAATTATGGAGTATCATTATCAATGGTCTAGCACTCCCACACATATAGTAGACGGATCCATTATTCCTAAGCCCGAAAGGGATTGGAATGAAAATGATAGAAAATGGCTCAGCTTAATGCCAAGGCCATGAATGTCCTATACTGTTCATTGGATGCAAATAAATTTAACAGAATATCCACTTGAATCTCAGCCAAAAAAATATGGGATAGGTTGGAAGTTACTCATGAGGTACCAACCAAGTTAAAGAATCAAAATTAACATTTTGGTGCACAAATATGAACTTTTCAGCATGGATCAAAATGAATCCATTACATGCATGTATACTAGATTTACTGATATAGTAAATGGATTGAAAAGTCTTGGTAAAACTTATACTAACTCTGAATTAGTGCAAAAAATTCTTAGGTCTCTTCCAAGAATATGGGAAGCCAAAGTGACATCAATCCAAGAAGCCAAAGATTTGAATGTTTTACCTTTGGAGGAGCTACTTGGATCCCTTATGACCCATGAGCTTACGATGAAACAACATCAAGAGAAAGATATGAAAAAGAAAAGGATAATAGCACTCAAAGCTGTAGAAAATGAAAGAGCAACAACGAGATGATGAGACTGCTCTCCTTGCAAAGAAATTTAGAAAATTCCTTGCAAAGAAATTTAGAAAATTCATGCAAAGAAGGAGACCCTTCCACAAGAGAAAATTTGGAATTAAGATGGAAGGAGAAAATGAAAAGGATAAGAACAAGGAAAAGGATCCCTTGATATGTTATGAATGCAAGAAATCGGGACATTTTAGATCTGAATGTCCTCAACTAAAGAAGGGATACAAAGAAGAAGAAAGCTTATGTTGCAACTTGGAGCGACAACGAGGAGTCTTCATCCGAAGATGATCAAAAAGAGGTTGCCAACATATGCTTCATGGCAAATGATAAAAATGAGGTAAATTCTGAAACCCCCAATGATGATTTTACTTTTGATGAATTATATGATGCTTTCAATGAACTAGTTAGTGATTTCAAGATTTTTAGAACCAAAAACAAAACTTTGAAAACTGAAAACTTAGATCTTCTCAAAAAAAAATGAACTAGTTCTTGAGATCAAAAATTTAAAATCTGAAAAGGAAGACATGTTAAAAGAAAAAGAATCAATTTCTACTGAAAATCTTAATTTGAAGAAAGAAATTGAAAATATAAGAACATTGTTGATAAATTTACAAATAGCTCAAAAAAACTTAATCTACTTTTGAACAATCAAAGAGCTGTTTTTGACAAAGCTGGTTTAGGATATAGACCACATATGAAACAAAAATTCGTCTACAATTTCTTCATAAAGAAACCAATCAAAGATGATATTTCCTGTTATCATTGTAGCAAAAAGGGACATAAATCTTATGAATGTAATTTCAAAATGTCTCATAAGAATTTACATCATAAAGATAAGAAAATATGGGTTCCAAAAGGATGGTGTTTATTGCTACTAACCATGAAGGACCCAAGATGGCTTGGATACCTAAACAAAAGATTTGATCCTTACAGGAGTGTTTTGTGGCCAAAGGATCAAAAAGAAAATGGTATCTTGATAGTGACTGCTCAAGACACATGACGGGTGACAAGGAGCAATTCATCATCCTGGAAGCTAAAAGAGGAGTTGTAACTTTTGGAGATAATGGCAAAGGCCAAATTATGGGCTTTGGTAAAATTCAAATCACTCCATCCACTTTTATTGAAAATATTTTATATGTAGATAGATTAAAGCATAATTTAATTAGCATTAGCCAACTTTGTGATAAAGGTTTCAAAGTTTCTTTGAAGCTTCTATTTGCACTGTATCAAATCCCATTGACAATAGCATTATATTTATTGAAAATAGAAATGGCAATGTATACTTAATTGATTTGGACAATTTGTCTACTAGTAATCATTGCTTAATTGCTGATAATGCTAAGGTAAATGAGATTGGATGGCTATGGCATCGTAGACACACACTTAATTTCAAAATTGCTTAGAATGGATTTAGTTAAAGGACTTCCAAAACTAGATTTTGAAAACAATAGAATTTGTGATGCATGTCAATTTGGAAAGCAAACTAGGAATTCTTTCAAATCTAAAAAACATTGTTTCCACTACTAGGCCACTTGAGCTACTACATATGGACCTTTTTAGACCTACTAGAACCACTAGTTTAGGAGGAAAGAAATATGGTCTTGTGATAGTAGATGATTATTCTAGATTCACTTGGGTATTATTTTTAGCTCACAAAGATGAGACTTTCTCTATATTTATGAAATTCTTCAAGAAAGTCACAAATAAGAAAAACACTACCATAGTGTCTCTTAGAAGTGATCATGGAACAAAATTTAAAATTATTTATTTAAAAATTTTTGTATTGAAAATGCATTCATCATAACTTCTCTGCACCTAAAAACCTCAAAATGGAGTTGTAGAAAGGAAAAATAGAACTCTAGAAGACATGGCCCGTACCATGCTATGTGAAAGCCAACTCCCAAAGTACTTCTGGGTGGAAGCTATAAACACAGCATGTTACATCTTAAATAGAGCCTTAATTAGACCAATCCTTAAGAAAACTCCCTATGAATTATGGCATAATAGGAAATCCAACATTAGTTATTTTCATGCATTTGGTTGTCGATGTTTCATTCATAATAATAGTAAAGACAATCTTGAAAGTTTGACACAAATCTGATGAAGGTATATTCTTAGAATATTTCACTTCTAGCAAAGCTTATAGAGTATTTAATAAGAAGTATTTAATTGTAGAAGAATCAATTCATGTAGTATTTGATGAATCTTTAGCATCAAGTTCTGAAAAGATGATGATGAGGAAGATACAAATTTGCTTGAAAGAGATATTGAAAAATTGAATGTAGATGTATCTTCAGATCATGAACCAGAAGGCTAAGGATGATGACTCACCTAAGGATGATGGTATTGATACTACTCGTAATGATGTAGATCTACCTAGAGATTGGAGATATGCTTATGGTCATCCAAAGGACTTAATCATAGGCGATCCATCTCAAGGTGTAAGAACTAGATCATCAATAAGGAATATCAATAATCATCTTGCATTTGTTTCTCATATAGAACCAAAATCTATTGAGGAAGCCAAAAAAGATAGTTATTGGATGTTAGCTATGCAAGAAGAATTAAATCAATTTACTAGAATAAAGTATGGACCCTAGTTGATAGACTGAAAATCATTCTGTTATAGGATCTAAATGGGTATTTAGAAATAAATTAGATGAAAATGGCATTGTAATTAGAAATAAAGCTAGATTAGTTGCAAAAGGATATAATCAAGAAGAAGGAATTGATTTTGATGAAACTTTTGCACCTGTTGCTAGATTAGAGGCCATTAGATTATTACTTGCATTTGCATGTGATATGAACATTAATTTATTTTAAATGGATGTGAAAAGTGCATTTTTAAATGGTTTTATAAATGAGAAAATTTTTGTAGAACAACCATCTGGTTTTGAAGATCATGAATTTCTAAATCATGTTTTTAAATTACACAAAGCATTATATGGTTTAAAACAAGCACCTAGAGCTTGGTATGATAGACTAAGCAAGTTTCTAATTGAAAATAATTTTTCTAGAGGAAATGTTGATAAAACCCTATTTTTGAAAAGAAAAGATAAAGACTTATTGGTAGTACAAATCTATGTAGATGATATTGTATTCGGTGCTACTAACAATCTACTTTGTCAAGAATTTGTAAGTTAATGCAGGGCGAATTTGAGATGAGCATGATGGGAGAACTTAACTTCTTTCTTGGACTACAAATCAAACAAGAAAGAGAGGATTTTCATCAACCAAACAAAGTACACTAAAGAAATTCTCAAGAAGTTTGGTATGGAATCAGTTAAACCTCTTGGAACACCTATGAGTCCTTCATGCAAACTAGATAAAGATGAAATGGTAAGCAAATTGATCAAAAATATTACAGAGGTATGATCGGTTCTCTACTTTATTTAACAGCAAGTAGACCTGATATTATGTTTGTTGTATGCTTATGTGCTAGATATCAGTCTGAACCTAAAGAATCTCATTTAATTGCTGTAAAAAGAATTCTAAGATATTTAAATGGAACTAAAAATGTAGGATTATGGTATTCTAGAGACTCAACATTAAATTTGATTACATATTCTGATTCTGATTTTGCTGGTTATAAATTAGATAGAAAAAGTACAAGTGGTGCATGCCAATTCTTAGGTAGTAACTTAATCTCTTGGTTTAGCAAAAAGCAAAATTCAGTTGCATTATCAACTGCTGAAGCTGAATATGTTGCAGCTGGAAGTTGCTGTACTCAAATCCTTTGGATTAAGCGACAACTTGAAGATTATGGTATAACACTTGATAAAACTCCATTAGATGTGATAACACTAGTGCAATAAATTTAACTAAAAATCCTATTCAACATTCAAGAACTAAACACATTGAAATAAGACATCATTTATTAGAGAACATGTAGCTAATAATGATGTTTGTCTTGATTATGTAAGTACTGATGAACAATTAGCTGACATATTTACAAAACCTTTAAGTGAAGAGAGATTTTGTTATCTTAGAGGAGAATTAGGAGTTTGTGATCCATTCAGAATGATTTTAAATCTCCTAGGAATGACTATCTAGAATTCAAACATTTTCTTAAAATTTTTTTTTCTCTAAGAAAATTTATCTAGATATTTGAACCTCATGATTCACCACATTCTAAAGAATATTTATCCAAAATTTGATGACTTTTAATAAGTTTCAGATTCTTTGAAACTCTCATTTTCACTGAAACTGTCTTGGAGCCGACACCATTGTTGGTGGAGTCGATTCTAGTTTGTGTTGCTCTCTATCTATTTCTGGAGCCGACACCTGCCTTTGCGGAGCCAATTCTATTTCAAGCACTGACTATGTTAGTGACTTGAAGTCGATACCTCATTTTGTGGGAGCCGACACCTTGTGGTCCTAGTTTAACTTTATTAGGGCAGAGTCGACACCTCTTCATTTCAAATCGACTCCAAACTATTGCAAAACCTTCTCCACTCCTCCCAAAACTAAGAATCCCTCTAACTCATCCTTTCCTAGTATTCAATGGCACCTAAGCACTGCGGATCAGTTTTTGGAGCAATTGTGACGATGGGAAGAAGAACGGCGAGGCGTCCGGCTAGACAACTGTCGCCTAGCTCGATTTCTACCTCATCATCTTCTACTCTAAACGCTATTCCCTGTCCATCCTCTGCCCAGATAGATCTCCTAGCTGGGAAGGTTATCACAATGGGAAGGAAAGTGGATTTTGGCTTTTTTGAAGCGGAGGGTTTCACTCTAGGAAGACAACTTAAAGAAATGGGTTGGGAAAAAGGTATGTTCTTTGGATGTTCCAACCTACCCTGCTCTTGTAAAAGATTTTTATCATAATTTGACTAGAGGAGATGGAGGTATTGTCAGTCATGTTAGAGGAACAGGAATTCATTTGACTTCAGAGATATTGGAAAATTTGTTGGAAATACCGGTTGTTGGTTTGATTGCCAACTCTCACAGTGAGAGGGGTGAAGCCTTATCAAGAATTCTTGGTAGAGATGTGGCATAATTTGAGGAAGTTTGGGCAAATCAATTACCATTGGAACTAAGGCTTTTGCATAATATACGTAGTAGAATTTTATTCCCTAAGACTGGAAGGTTTGAGTATGTATCCGAGAGTGACATAGTTGTAATGGACTGTGTTGTGACCGGTCAGCCTATAAACCTACCTGGTATGATGATTGGATACATGGCAGAGGCATGTTGTAAGAAAAGATCTACATTGCCTTATGAAATGATTTTAACTATGGCATTTCAAAATCAAGGAGTGAATATATTGGACAATGAGCCTATGAAAAATCTTAGACATACGAACTACTACAATAGTGCTACTTTGCACCGTATGGGCTTCTTGAAAGTTAATGGCCATTAGGAGAGAAAAGGGCAATTTGATGATAGGGTAGCTGAGGTGGAGACTGCAGCCCCTGGTCCCTCGGAGGCAGGACCATCAGTGAGGCACTTTTCGCTAGGTCCTAGCAGCTCGGCACCCTCAACAGCACCAGCTCCAGCCCCTACAACTTTTGCTCAAGGTTCTTCTGGATTCTCTGAAAGACAGTTAGAACAGCTTAAGTTCCTATTTGCAGAACATGAAGTCAAGATTAAGAATGAAATTAAAAATCAACTTATGGGGATCAGGCAGTTGTGCTACTCTTTGGAAGATAAAGTTAGTAGGATTGAGTCATCATTAAAAACATCTTCAGATGCCGAAGATAGACTTAAAGATGATATTTGATAAAATCAAGGACATAGGAGGTGACTCAAACACCTACTCTAAATGAAATGCTGAATTTCAGGAGAAAGTTATAATTGCTGCTGCATTGGTTGAGAAAATGTTAAATGATTTCATGAAGATTCAAAAGAAAGGGATGGGGTAGATCTTAGAAGAATTCAAAAGGATTTTGAGATGATCTATTTCCAAGCCAATTCAACATCAATCTAGCCAATTTCAAGCTTTCTTTAGTTTTTTAGTTTGTAACTAGGATTAATGATGTAATTTGATATTTTGATGTAATGTGAATGATGTAGTTTGTAATGACTTAATGAATATTTTGATGCAATGACTTTGTACTCAATGAATGCAATATGAAGTTAATCTTGTTACTTAAATTTTGCACTATGAGTTACTCAATTCTTGTGTTTGTATTTTGATGTAGTGATATATTTTGATGTTAATTTAAGCTATATGCATCCTCTCTTAACCTTTTGTTGATAACAAAAAAGGGGGCAAAAGAGTGTTTGTATGTGTATATGCATGGGAAAATTAAAGAGTGTATGTACTTATATATGCATGGAGCTATGTTACATGGAATTAAAATATGCATGAAGAAAAAGAATGTATATGCATGGAATTTAAATGAACTTTGTATGCACATACATAGGAGGAGCTACCTCATTCAAGGGGAGCTTAACTATGAGAACTTATTCATTTTAACAAATTCATTAATCGATTATGCATATACTCAATGTTTTATCATCATCAAAAAGGGAGAGATTGTTGACCCACTTATTGATTTTGATGATTAACAAAAGCCATGAGTATATTTATTATGATACTAATGTAATTGACAAGTGTTTTAGGAACTTAGAAAGGTTATATATTTAAATGTTATATAAAATTAAGTTTGAAATCAATTTTTAATGGAATATGTCAAAGTTCAAAACTTGGAGCCGACATCCACAGTTTCAGAGCTGACTCCAAAGCATATCAGAATAGTTTAACATTTTTAACATGATTTAGAGTCAACATCTGAAAAGTTAGAGCCGACTTTAACCTGAGATACAAAGAACTATTTTCTACTTCAGTATTTGGAGCCGACACCTGGAAATTTAGAGCCGACTCTAACATGAGAATAGAGGCTATATTTTTTGGAGAATTGTTAGAGCCAACACCCCGGAAATTAGAGCCGACTCCAGCTCGCGATGTATTGATACCACGGAATCTCGGAGCCAACTCCACAATGGACTTTTTATTACTATTTTTGAAAATCTGACTTAGAGCCGACACTTGAAATGTTGGACCCGACTCCAACCTGTCAGAGTCAATTTTTTAAATCTGTCAGAGTCGATTCCAACAGTTACATTTCTTCACCTACCCTCCAACGGATCTATTTCTTTGCATGAAGAACTAATCCAAGTACATTTCTATGGCTATTTTTCACCAAATCATAGATTAAGAAGGATTATAAAAGAGGCTTCGTTCATTCAAAAAAAAACAAAGAACGAGAAAAAGAAAAATGAGAAGAAAAAGAGAGAAATCAAGAAATCCCAAAGAGGAGATTCTCTGAGTCAAAGCCTAATTGTTATTGAGAGATAGAAGAGAAATCCAATAGTCATCCAAGATCAAATCCAAAGGATTTTCAATGTTTTGAAGAAGAAGAGCAAGATCCCTAAATTTTTCAACCTTCTCTTCACCGAGCCTTGTTCAAGAATCGAAGTTCAAATCTTGATAGCCCATTCAGAAGAGAAGAGGAAAAGAAGAAAATCTCAACTTCACATTGCTTCAAAATAGAATTTTCTATTCTCATTTATTCATATTGTTTATTTGCTCATTTGAGGAGCTTTTAATTTGTTGTAAACATATATTTCAATTGTTTGTTTTCTAATTCAATCAGGGGGATAGAATTAGTTGAGGTAGTTGACCTCGGGGTAAGCTAAGAGTAGCTTACGTTAGGTTTTGTGCTGATGAACCGGTGAAAACTAGCTGGGTTCGTTGTGACCCCGATGTAAAACAACAAGTTCGAGTTGTGATCTTGCAAAACAACTTAGCTGTAATCAGGGTGATTATAGTGTGGACCCAAGAGTTGCTTGGGAGTGGATGTAGGTGTAGCTAACACCGAACCACTATAAACCTTGCGTGTTTGTCGTTCTTATCTTCTCTCTCTCTCTCTCTCTCTCTCTCTTTCTATACTGTGTTCATCGTTTATTGCATCACTACACTTGTGCACATTTATTTTAAGAAATTGGTTTTAAGTGTAAATTTTTAAAGAACCCAATTAACCCCCCCCCCCCCCCTCTTGGGTTGTTATCTAGGCCAGTTTAACATTTTTGGCACGGTTTAGAGTCGACACCTAAAAAGTTAGAGCCGACTCTAACCTGAGATACAAAGAACTATTTTCTGCTTCAGTATTTGAAGCTGACACCTAAAAATTTAGAGCCAACTCTAAACTGAGAACAGAGGCTATGTTTTTCAGAGAATTGTTAGAGTCCACACCCCAAAAATTAGAGCCGACTCCAGCTCGCGATGTGTCGATACCACGAAATCTCGGAGCCGACTCCACGATGAACTTTTATTACTATTTTTGGAAACCCGACTTAGAGCCAACACCTAAAAAGTTGGAGCTGACTCCAACCTATCAGAGTCGATTTTTTAAATCTGTCAGAGTCGATTCCAACGGTTACATTTCTTCACCTACGCTCCAACGGATCTAGTTCTTTGCATGAGGAACTAATCCAAGTACATTTCAACTGCTATTTTTCACCAATCATGGATTAAAAAGGATTATAAAAAGAGGCTTCATCCGTTCAAAAAAATAGAGAACGAGAGAAAAGAAGAAAACGAGAAGAAAAAGAGAGAAATCAAGAAATCCCAAAGAGGAGATTCTCTGAGTCAAAGCCTAATTGTTATTGAGGAATAGAAGAGAAATCCAAAAGTCTCTGATGGGGCACAAAAAAAATTGGTGGAATGAGGGGATGGTGATGTGTTCTAAGTGATACCACCCTTAATGAACATTTGAGCCCAAGCTATGGCTGAATTCATGCATGGGAGAAATGAAGAACATCAAACCGGAAGCAGAAATCTAAACACCCTTGTGCAAGCTTCTTTCAAAGAAATAAAAAGATTAGGATCTAAAGGTATGGAAACCTTCAAACTAAGTTAAGCCACCTTTAAAACTTCAGATCTAAAGGACCAAGAGGTTTTTTTTTTTTCAACAATGAAGTAAGATCTTAAAGTGGAAGGGATGCACTCAACACTCAAAGAATTGAGGGTTGGTTGACAAGATCTACACTCCTTACTTAAGAACTCACCTTGGCACTTGATCCTTGACGTGGAGCCATCATCCTCAACTCTAACATCCTCAAGAGAACCTGCAAGTGATCAGAAGTAAGACCGTGGAGGCAAAGGAATTGAAGGAAATAAAAAAATCGAACAAGGAAAGGAAGGATTTGAAAAATTTTGCTGAGACTTGGGTAGCACTTGTCCTTCTTCCTGAAACTATTATGGAACCTTGGTAGAATGGTTTAGAGTAGCAAATTGGGCCTCTCACCCTCTCCCTCAAGGAGTGACCTAGATCTAAGACTAGGGAAACACGAGCCTCAACTCAAACTAAGAGCATCTCACCCTCTTCATACTCAAAGATGAACAAGGCACTTGGCAAAAGAAATCAAATAAACTTGATTTTATTTCTCAAACTTCATATCTACAAGAGGGAAAGCTTGGCCTATTTATAGGCCAAAGGACTTCCAGAAATTTCAGCCCAAAAAACTAAAAGATCATAACAATCTAAGGATTAGTTATGATATAGCTAACTAATTACAATCAATCCCTAACAAATTTGGTTGCACAAGCTTCCATGTGGCACCTCCTTAGTTTGCCATGTGTCATCATCAGATACCTCCATGTGTCCTCCAAGATTTGACTTCTAAGTTGCCATGTGTCATCATCAGATACCTCCATGTGTCCTCCAAGATTTGACTTCCAAAGAGAAGACTTGATGTCTTGATAGCAGTGTTGACTCAAGGCAGGAAGTGTCGATACTTTGAGACTTGGCAGAAGTTGAAATTTTGCAGCATGAGTTGCCACTTGAGAAATTGAAACTCTTGGCTCGAGTAAGTGGAACCTGCGGAAAGTGGATTAACTACAAAACCAAAGAGTGTCAGTCTGCAACCTTTTCTTCTTGCTGATGTCCCCATCAATTCTTCCGGGTGAAAAAAACTCGGCCCTGACGAGTATGGATCATTTTGGCTTTGGTAATATTCAAGCAGATCTGGATCGATCCTTTGCAGTTCTTCTTGAGTGATCCATGAGTCTTCAGAATCAGGTCTACCTTGCCAATGGACCAAGTAGCGTTGATAGTCTTTATTTCGGGTAGTGACAATCTTGTCATCTAATATCCGTTCAATTCTTTCTCGCTTTGTGGCTGGTGGACACTCTGGGATTGGTTCACTCTCAAAGGATGGATCAGGTCCTAAAAACTCACTGGGATTCATTGTTGGTTCCTTGTATTCTACCAGATCTGAAATATTAAAGGTGGAACTAATACCAAAGTCAGAAGGTAGGTCCAGTATATAAGCATTAGGTCCAATTCTTTTTATTATTTTGAAAGGACCTGCACCACGGGCGTGTAGTTTCTTCATAGTTCCCTTTGGAAACTGTTCAGGTCTGAGCCTTATCATGACAAAGTCTCCTACATGAAATTCTTTTGCTCTTCTATGGGAATTAGCCATATGCTTGTAACTCTCATTGCTTATATGGATTTTCTCGCTAATTTCTTTGTGTAAATCCCTAATGTGTTGTGCATATGACTCAGCAGACTCTGATGTTCGTACATGCATGGGCAATGGAATGAGGTCTATTGGCTTTCTTGGTTTGTACCCATGAATAATCTCAAAAGGACTTTTTCCAGTGGATCTGTTAACTGAACTATTATAGGCAAACTCTATACGTGGCAGTAAAAGGTCCCAATTTCCAGTATGTTTTCCCACTAAACATCTCAACATATTTCCAAGACTTCTATTTACAACTTCTGTTTGACCATCAGTTTGGGGGTGATAAGTGGTAGAAAAGTTTAACTTGGTTCCTAGCAGGTGCCATAGGGTTTTCCAAAAGTAACTGGTGAACTTAACATCCCTATCAGACACGATGGTTTTAGGTAACCCGTGTAATCTAACCACTTCATCTAGAAATAACTTGGCCACTTTTGATGCATCGAAGGTCTGGGAACAAGGCAGAAAATGTGCCATTTTAGAAAATCTATCGACTACCACAAAGATGGAATCGTGTCTCCTTAAGGTCTTTGGTAGTCCCAACACAAAGTCCATACTGATGTCTTGCCAAGGTCGATCAGGGACGGGTAAAGGGGTGTATAGTCCAGTGTTTTATTTTTGCATTTTAGCAACAGCACATGTCCTACACTGGGCTACGACTTGGGCAACATTTCGTTTTAAGCTGGGCCAAAAGAATTGTTCCTCCAAAGCTAGAATAGTTTTATTCCTTCCGAAATGGCCCGCTAAACCTCCGGCATGGATTTCCCAAATCAAGAATTCCCTAATTGAGGTTCGGGGAATACACAACTTATCTCCTTTAAAAAGGAACCCATCATGAAGAGTAAAGTCTTTGTATTCTCTAGAAGGCCTTAGACTGACAGATTCAAAAATCTCACTAAAGTCAGGGCAACTTTTATACTCTTCCTTCAACTTATCAAATCCTGTGACTTCAGTACTTACGGACGTCAAGAGCATAGAACGTCGACTTAAAGCATCGGCAACCTTATTGTCAGAACCAGCACGGTGTTTTAGAACAAAGGTGTAAGCTTGGATGTACTCTACCCATTTTCCATGCCTAGGGTTTAACTTCTTTTGGGAGCTAAGGAATCGGAGGGCTTCATGATCGGAAAATAGAACAAACTCCTGCGGTAACAAGTAATGTCTCCAATATTTCAAAGCCTGAACTACCGCATATAACTCCTTGTCATAGGTGGAATATCTCAACTTTGCGCCATTTAGTTTCTCGCTAAAAAAAGCTACCGGATGGTTCTCTTGACTTAAAACTCCACCAATTCCAATCCCAGAGGCATCACAAGCAACCTCAAAAACTTTAGAGAAGTCAGGCAACCTTAAGATTGGTGCTTGTGTCATTCTTCCTTTAATCTCAAGGAAGGCTTTATTGGCTTGTTTGGTCCATTCAAAATTTCCTTTCTTAAGACAATCCGTGATTGGAGCAACAATGGTGCTAAACCCTTGGATGAATCTCCTATAGAAGGTGGCAAGACCGTGGAAGCTACGGACGTCATGTATGTTCTTGGGTTCGGGCCACTCGACTATGGACTTAATTTTCTCGGGATCAGCAGAAACACCATTAGTAGTAACAATGAACCCTAGAAAGGTTACTCTGTTAGTCATGAATTCGCACTTCTTCAGATTGGCATATAGATTTTCCTTTCTAAGGGTGTAACAGACTTGTCTAAGATGATCTAAATGGTCTTCCCTAGTCTTACTATAGATGAGGATGTCATCAAAATATACTACAACAAATTTTCCCATGAAAGGTCTTAAAACTTGAGTCATGATCCTCATAAATGTACTAGGGGCATTTGATAGACCAAAGGGCATAACCAACCACTCATAAAGACCATCCTTAGTTTTGAATGCAGTTTTCCACTCATCTCCAGGTTTGATCCTAACCTGGTGATAACCACTCTTAAGATCAATCTTGGAAAATATAGTGGCTCCGGTCATCATGTCAAGCATATCATCAAGGCGAGGGATAGGAAATCGATACTTGACCGTAATTTTGTTGATGGCATGACTATCGATGCACATTCTCCAAGTGCCATCCTTCTTCGGGGTCAGTAGGGCAGGTACTGCACAAGGACTTAAACTCTCCCTAATAAACTTTTTCTGGAGGAGATCTCCAACTTGTCTTTGTAGCTCAGCGTGCTCAGTAGGATTCATTCTATAGTGAGGTAGGTTAGGCAAGGTGGCTCCTGGGACTAGATCAATTGTATGTTGAATATCCCTAAGTGGGGGCAGGTGATTGGGTAAATCTTCTGGGAATACATCCTTAAAGTCTTCTAAGATCTTTGTGACTTCTTGAGGTGGTTCCTTAGGATCTTCATTCCGACTTTCTTTAAGTGCCAAAATCCACATAGGTGATCCTTCATTGATTTCTTTCTCTATTTCCTTGACACTGATCAAATTCAGATCTTGTTTCTTCTCTTTCAAATCACTAGACCCTTTCTTGATATTGTCCTTAGGTGGGGTCGAGTTAATGATAAGCTTTTTCCCTAGATGGTTGAAAGCACAAGAATTGGATTGACCATATAAAGTTGCATCATGATCATACAACCAAGGTCTACCCAAAATGATGCTACTTACTCCCATGGGTAGTACATCGCACCAGACTTGTTCATGATAGGATTGGATTTGAATGGGAACTTGACATCTGGATTTAATGGGAATGGATGTTGAATCTATCCAAGAAACTTTGTATGGATTGGGATGGGGAACAGGGGTCAAGCTTAAATTCTTAATGGCTTTAGTGGAAATAGCATTCACACAACTCCCATTGTCTATAATGATTTTATAAACCTTCTCCCCTATCTTAACAAATGTTTGGAGTATATTAGTTCTTCTCCAATCCTCCTTTTCCTTTGTTTGGGTCAAAATTCTAACAACACCCAAAGTCTCATCATAATCAATCTCTTCTTCCTCTTCATCATATTCATTGATCAGATTGGATTCAGCCTCATATACCTCTTTTTCAAACTCTTTAGTATCTTCAGGGTCCTCTTCAGCTAGTTCTCCTATGTGTAGAGAACGGGCAGGGCATTGGTTGGCATAGTGTCCCTTCCTGTTACATTTAAAACAATGGACATTCGGGTTGTTACTCTTTTGAACTACAGGGGCCTTACCCTTGTCACTCGTTTGACCGGATGGGATAGTAGGAGTGGGGTGATTTGGTCGCATTTGGTTGAACCCTGGTTTCTGAGTAGGGGTGCTAATCTTACTTAGTTCGGGTCTTCTGACTATCGGTCCCCTTTGAAACCTTTCACAATCTCTGGCTATTTGATAGGCTTGGTCTAGGTCAGTGATTTCTCTTAGAAATAATTCCTTTTGAATTTCTTCACGCAAACCGGCTCTAAACCTAGACAATGTTACAGCTTCTGATTCATCAATGTTACACCTCATCGCAAACTCATCAAACTTGGTAATATATTCAGACACAGTCTTATTGCCCTGGTATAATCTTTGCCACTGATCTAATAGTCTTTGGTGATAGGACATAGGGACATACTTTTCCCTAAGCTTGATTTTCATAGCTCTCCAAGTGGTTATGGGCATGTCTCCTCTTTGCCTAAGCATTCGCCCGATATTCTCCCAGTATAACCTAGCCTGGCGGACTAACCTCAGTTTGGCAAACTTATACTTTCTCTCCTCGGTCATCTCATACCATTCAAAATATTGATCCATTTCTCCCTCCCAATCAACATAAGCTTTAGGGTCTAGGCTTCCATCAAAGATAGGAGCCTCTAATCGAATGTTCCTCATGGCTCTTTCATCTTGATCTAAGTAATCCTGGTGAGGTCGCCTAGGGATACGATCAGGAGTAAAGTCAGGCCGATGGACTCGACGGGCTTCTTCCATGAAATCAGGATCAAGTCTCCTTGGATTGTATTCAGGGATGTGCACATGATATTGGGCTCTTGGACCTCGAGGAATTGACCTAGATGATTCAGGTTCGATGGGGATCCTTTGAGGCTCTTCAAGGGTCTCAACTCTATCTTTTACTTGACCTAATTCTTTGTTGATTTGCCCTAATTGCTCAGTTACAGTGTCTAACTTTTCAGTCAGGGTCCTCATAAAGAGTTCAAGATTAGGATCCATAGGTACAAACCAAGAAAGATAGAACTTTTGACCTATAAACAAGAAGTACAAACCTAGCTTCTAGGGCTCCTAAACCTAGAAGTTCAAAATACAAGACTTGACTAGGTACTAGTTAAGGATGCAATTACCTTTGTCACTGGCCAGGTAAGAGGTGGGAATGCGGGAGGCCCCCCTTGCTTTCGCAAGGACCCAATTAAAGAACCGCAAGTCCGCTTAAGGCATTTGCCATTAGACCTCTAGTCTTAGACACCAGTTTCTAAGAATAATTACAAACTCAAATAGTGCTTTGTCTCCTCTTGCACTTGAACCCGACTTGTTGGTGTCCTTAATTTAGGTGCATACTTGATTTTAATTAAGGCTTAGGTCAATGCATAATGAGGATGGTTGTTGTGGGCTAAGGAAAGGTTATTAACTCCTCCCCTTATGTTATATTGAATGCCCTTAAGATGGTTTATGTATATATGGATGCACACAATTTCAGCAATTAACTAGCACAATCGACTAGACTTAGTACAATTAAGTGAAATTTAATCTAATTTTAAAATTCAGCAAATGCAAACTTAAATTGAGAAATTCAAATCTTGAAGTCTAGATTTCAGAAGCTAATTTTTTAAATTTTAAAATTTAGATTAAAATTTCATTCTTGGAGGTAAAAGTGGTTAAATAAAATTTGCAGCTTCTAACTAACCTTCAACTAACCCGGTTTTGAAAATTTGAAATTTAAAGTTTTAAATTTTTAAAAATTCAAAATGAAAATTGAATTAGTTAGATCTCAGAGTGAAAATCCTAGATTTTGAAATTTGAATTCAATTTTTTTTTTAAATTTGGTTGAGGAAGTTGTTATGATAGTAGTTGCTAGAAGATTCTAGCAGCTTAACAAACTCTCTACTACCTATTTCAAAATTAAATTTTAAATTTAAAAACCCCTCTAAATTCAAACTTTAAGTGAAAATAACAGAATTTGAAGTCTAAATCTCAGATCTCAAATTAAAAAAATTATTTTTTTATTTTTTTAAAATCAAATTTAATGGAGGGAACCAAAACAGTCTTCCAGAAAACAACCTAAGAACTCAAATTTTTTTATTCCAAAACTCTAAAATATTTTTTTTAATTTTAGATTTCGGAACCTAAAGTCCTAAAGTGCAGCAAATAATTTTTATTTATTTTTTAACCCTTAAAAAATTAAAAAAAAATTCTCGGACTAAAACTAGAACAGAAATTCCAGCAACTTACAAGCTTAACTTAGAGACCAAAGCTCTGATACCAAAGCTGATGGGGCACGAAAAAAAATTGGTGGAATGAGGGGATGGTGATGTGTTCTAAGTGATTACCACCTTAATGAACATTTGAGCCCAAGCTATGGCTGAATTCATGCATGGGAGAAATGAAGAACATCAAACCGGAAGCAGAAATCTAAACACCCTTGTGCAAGCTTCTTTCAAAGAAATAAAAAGATTAGGATCTAAAGGTATGGAAACCTTCAAACTAAGTTAAGCCACCTTTAAAACTTCAGATCTAAAGGACCAAGAGGTTTTTTTTTTTTTCAACAATGAAGTAAGATCTTAAAGTGGAAGGGATGCACTCAACACTCAAAGAATTGAGGGTTGGTTGACAAGATCTACACTCCTTACTTAAGAACTCACCTTGGCACTTGATCCTTGACGTGGAGCCATCATCCTCAACTCTAACATCCTCAAGAGAACCTGCAAGTGATCAGAAGTAAGACCGTGGAGGCAAAGGAATTGAAGGAAATAAAAAAATCGAACAAGGAAAGGAAGGATTTGAAAAATTTTGCTGAGACTTGGGTAGCACTTGTCCTTCTTCCTGAAACTATTATGGAACCTTGGTAGAATGGTTTAGAGTAGCAAATTGGGCCTCTCACCCTCTCCCTCAAGGAGTGACCTAGATCTAAGACTAGGGAAACACGAGCCTCAACTCAAACTAAGAGCATCTCACCCTCTTCATACTCAAAGATGAACAAGGCACTTGGCAAAAGAAATCAAATAAACTTGATTTTATTTCTCAAACTTCATATCTACAAGAGGGAAAGCTTGGCCTATTTATAGGCCAAAGGACTTCCAGAAATTTCAGCCCAAAAAACTAAAAGATCATAACAATCTAAGGATTAGTTATGATATAGCTAACTAATTACAATCAATCCCTAACAAATTTGGTTGCACAGCTTCCATGTGGCACCTCCTTAGTTTGCCATGTGTCATCATCAGATACCTCCATGTGTCCTCCAAGATTTGACTTCTAAGTTGCCATGTGTCATCATCAGATACCTCCATGTGTCCTCCAAGATTTGACTTCCAAAGAGAAGACTTGATGTCTTGATAGCAGTGTTGACTCAAGGCAGGAAGTGTCGATACTTTGAGACTTGGCAGAAGTTGAAATTTTGCAGCATGAGTTGCCACTTGAGAAATTGAAACTCTTGGCTCGAGTAAGTGGAACCTGCGGAAAGTGGATTAACTACAAAATCAAATAGTGTCAGTCTGCAACCTTTTCTTCTTGCTGATGTCCCCATCATCTTCCAAGATCAAATCCGAAGGATTTCCAATGTTTTGAAGAAGAAGAGCAAGAGCCCTAAATTTTTCAACCTTCTCTTCACCGAGCCTTGTTCAAGAATTGGAGTTCAAATATTGATAGCCCATTCAAAAGAGAAGAGGAAAAGAAGAAAAGAAGAAAAGCTCAACTTCACATTGCTTCAAAATAGGCTTTTCTATTCTCATTTATTCATATTGTTTATTTGCTCATTTGAGGAGCTTTTAATTTGTTGTAAACATATATTTGAATTGTTTGTTTTCTAATTCAATTAGGGAGATTGAATTAGTTGAGGTAGTTGACCTCGGGATAAGCTAAGAGTAGCTTACGTTAAGTTTTGTGCTGGTGAACCGATGAAAACCAGCTGGGTTCGTTGTAACCCCGGTGTAAAACAACAAGTTCGAGTTTTGATCTTGCAAAACAACTCAGCTGTAATCAGGATGATTATAGTGTAGACCCAAGAGTTGCTTGGGAGTGGATGTAGGTGTAGCTAACACCGAACCACTATAAACCTTGTGTGTTTGTCATTCTTATTTTCTCTCTCTCTCTCTTTCTATACCGTGTTCATCGTTTATTGCATCACTACACTTGTGCACATTTATTTTGAGAAATTGGTTTTAAGTGTAAATTTTTAAATAACCCAATTCACCCTTCCTTTTGGGTTGCCATCTGGGCCACTTTAACATTTTTGGTGCGGTTTAGAGTCGACATCCAAAAAGTTAGAGCCGACTCTAACCTGAGATACAGAGAACTATTTTCTGCTTCAGTATTTGGAGCCGACACCTAAAAATTTAGAGACAACTCTAAACTGAGAACAAAGGCTATATTTTTCGGATAATTGTTAGAGCCGACACCCCAAAAATTAGAGCCGACTCCAGCTCGCGATGTGTCGACACCACGGAATCTCGGAGCTGACTCCACGATGAACTTTTTATTACTATTTTTGGAAACCCAACTTAGAGCCGACACCTGAAAAGTTGGAGCCGACTCCAACCTGTCAAAGTTGATTTTTTAAATCTATTAGAGTCTATTCCAATGGTTACATTTCTTCACCTACACTCCAACGGATCTATTTCTTTGCGTGAGGAACTAATCCAAGTACATTTCAATGGCTATTTTTTACCAAATTATGGATTAAGAAGGATTATAAAAAGAGGCTTCATCCATTCAAAAAAAATAGAGAACGAGAGAGAAGAAAAATGATAAGAAAAGAGAGAAATCAAGAAATCCCAAAGAGGAGATTCTCTAAGTCAAAGCCTAATTGTTATTGAGAAATAAAAGGGAAATCCAAAAGTCTTCTAAAGATCAAATCCGAAGGATTTCTAACATTTTGAAGAAGAAGAGCAAGAGCCCTAAATTTTTCAACCTTCTCTTCACCGAGCCTTGTTCAAGAATCGGAGTTCAAATCTTGATAGCCCATTTAGAAGAGAAGAGGAAAAGAAGAAAAGAAGAAAAGCTCAACTTCACATTGCTTCAAAACAGGCTTTTCTATTCTCATTTATTCATATTGCTTACTTGCTCATTTGAGGAGCTTTTAATTTTCTATAAACATATATTTGAGTTGTTTATTTTCTAATTCAATCAGGGGGATTGAATTAGTTGAGGTAGTTGACCTCGGGGTAAGCTAAGAGTAGCTTACGTTAGGTTTTGTGCTGGTGAACCGGTGAAAACCAGCTGGGTTCGTTGTGACCCCGGTGTAAAACAATAAGTTCGAGTTATGATCTTGCAAAACAACTCAGCTGTAATCAGGATGATTATAGTGTGGACCAAAGAGTTGCTTGGGAGTGGATATAGGTGAGCTAACACCGAACCACTATAAACCTTGCGTGTTTGTTCTGCTTATCTCTCTCTCTCTCTTTCTATACTATGTTTGTCGTTTATTGCATTACTACACTTGTGCACATTTATTTTGAGAAATTGGTTTTAAGTGTAAATTTTTAAAGAACCCAATTCACCCCTCCTCTTAGGTTGCCATCTGGGCCAACAAAATCTTAATCTTTTTTTGAGCCTTTTGTACACTTAGTAATCCAACCCATGTTTAAAACTTGATTGAAAAATCCATATCCTTTGGGTGATTGTTTTGAGTGTTCTCTTCAAGAGAAGAGCTTCAAAAGCCTAAAATTTTCTTATGAGAGTTATTCCTTAACCCAAAGAAAAGAAAAAATTATAGAAGGATTTGATCTTTATCCAGAAAAGAGATTGGACAGTAAAATACCTAAATTGGAGACTTGCAGAGTGGATGTAGGCAAGGAGTGTTAAACCACTATAAAAGTCTCTTACCTTCTTTATTTTCTTTCTATTTTCTTACTTTCAATTATCTTACTTTAAATTATGCTTAAGGTAGTTTTAATTTTTAGAACCTGATTCATCCTCTCTCTTGGGTTGCCCTTTGAGCCTTCATGAAGGAGATTTAGAGCAATGCAGTGGCTCAGAAATGAAACCAACTAAGCTAATCTAAGGTTTGTACAAACAATACTCTTAGGTAGTTGTGTCTATGTTCAGTAGGTCTGTCCATGTTCGTGTTATGCCAATTATGATTTGGCCTTTGAAGTGCTTTTTCTTTCTCTTCTAAGTGGATGATGTCATCAATTTTGAGAGGAATGGTGGAACTTTTGGATTTAACTTGTACGTTGGATGTCTATCGCTTGTTATAACACATTTTTTATAAAAGAGTCATAATCGAAACTTCCTTCATTATATATTAGTCATTGACACATGTCAACCATTTCATCAACTTAATTATGATATTGAATATTACTCACAGGTCCAAATTAGATGATAATGGCTTCTCTTCTAGACACTACTTTCATTTCAGAGCCTAAGATGGTCCAATATTCCTTTATTTAGTAATGTATCGCTGCTAATGATTAGAACATAGCATGCAAGTTCATGATCTCTTTTTGTTTTCCTCTAAAAAATATTTAAAAACAATAATATGATATCAAGAGCAAGTTAATATTCACTAATCCTTGAGACACAAGTACTGGGAGTGATGAGCTTTAGGCAACCACTGCAATTGGCCACAAGCATGGAAACCTCTGAAACAAAAAAATAAATAAATTTAAGTATAATTATCATCTTTTGCTTTGATATAAGTACAACATCATAGTTCAAACATGCTAAGATACAGATTCATTGGTACGTGATAGGTTTCCCATAGACAATTCCGATCCTTAAATAAGACTACCATTACTATCTGCATGCACACACTTCCCCTCGTAAACAAGACTACCATAGCTTGAACTTTGTATTACAAGTTCTGCATTTACCACACAAAAGAACATTGTCTTTGAAGACCTTAAGAACCTAATTTGGCCAAAGAAGACTTGCTGCAACCCTTAGGTTTAGTAAAAAGAGGCTGGAATTTATGAAGATCACCATTAAACATGAGATGTGGGTCTGCATTTCATATATCAGAAGTTGCCGGTGGTTAAAGAAGTCATGAACACATACTCACTCAGCATTATCTGGTTATTTTCTTTCTCATAGATATTCTTTGCAAGTCGGATAAAGTCATAAACCAATGCTTGGTCTTAGGATAATAAGAGTTGCAATCACTCCTCAATCTCTAAGTCTTATAGTTATACAAAATGACATGGTGTTATGAATTGGTGGGAATAGAATAATGGGATTTTTTAGAGACCAATCTAAATGAGCATATCAGGTTTGGGACTAGATTGTTTCACTTCCAAAGTATTGGATTGATAGTGTAAGTGAAAACAGGAGGGATTATGCTTGTACTAATTATTTTGAGCAAGAGGGTTTTAGTTGTTCTCTTGGTGTGGTTGCATAGTTTTAGGATCCATAGTTTTGTTTTCTAATCATGGTCTTAATGAATTCAAGAAGACAAGTTAATCTTTCTCTCAAAAACAATGGGAAAAAGATAATCACAGACATATCAATTTATGGATTAAATATGTATGCTTTGCCCATAGTGTCATAAAGTTTAGGAAAACTAAAACATTATTCTCATGATTTTACTTGCTCATAACCTACCATCCGGGGAGGTCTAGCTAAAGATAGGCCAAGAATTGTGTTCAAGTACCATGAAACAGCCAATGTTCTTTTGAGCTTTAGATGATATTTTTGAATGACAAATGTTTTGAGGTGTGCAGGAAAACCATGCTAATTTGTTTAAGAAAAAAATTGCATGATTAATGCAAACTTCAAATAAAAATGACATAGAAATCTAATTAAATGAGGCTTTTAATTGAAAGATAAGTCATATTAAAACATCATATTAAATGCCTACCAAAAAATGATGCAAAAATTCTAGAGTATCGGAAGAGTATCAATAACATATGAAAAAACTTTGTAAAAATTTGGAAAAAATTCTGATTTCAATATTAAGCTTCATAAAAAATCATAGATTCTCACGCATATCACTCCTCCTTTTGGCATCATCAAATGGAAAAACATAACATATAAATAGAAGATAAATTAAGGATCATCATATATATAGGAAGCATCCAAACAGAGATATAACCAATCATCTAAAATAGATCAATACAACAAACATGGACCAAGGCTACAAAAAAAAAAAAATCTAAACCAAAAATACATCTAGTCATACATCATCCTAAGAACAAAAAGACTCAGGACGGATATCTTCTATTCAAGATAGTTCTAAACATAATTTAATTGTGCTTTCAAATATGTGTGATATTCCTTTAGTGACATAATTTGCTCGCAAGCCTGATTTTACTTTGTTTCTTTGGGAGGTTTTTCTGTGGTTGGTATGATAAATCTGTTTCTGAGTTCTGATGCATTATATTATAATCATTATCCAGTTTTATTTCTTGCTTTGCTATCATTTGATGGAATAATTTACTGTACCATATAAATTGGTAGATGTGGTGAATCTTCTGTGTATTTGATAAGGGATTAAATCAGATATATAACAATTATTGTTTACTGCTGGTAATTTGTACGCCTAGTTGGTCTGTTTGTCCTATTTATGCAATTGTTTTTGACTGCATTTATATAATCTCAATTAAGATATTCAGTTGATACAGACTGATCACATTATTGTGGTCTTTTGTCAAGCAGTTCTCCCATGAACTACTGCTCTTCTATTCTTGTGGACTTCTTCTAGTTGCATTGTTTTTTGTTTCATTTTTTGGCACTGCATTAATATAGTCTATCTTGGAGCAATAATTAGTGTCATGTCTTGTTGTATCAAGTAGCTTTTTATTTGGAGTTTGCATTAATCATGTAAATTTCTTCTTAAACAATTTAGCATGGTTTTCCTGCATGCCATAAAATATTTGCCATTCAGAAAATATCATCTGAAGCTCAAAAGAACATATGGTTGAACATAATTCTTGGCCTATCTTTAGCTAGACCACAATGGATGGTAAGTAATGCGCAAGTAAATTAATGAGAATAGTGCTTTAGTTTTCTTGAACCTTATGACAGTATGGGCATAGCATACATATTTAATCCATAATTGATTTATCGGTGATTATTTTTTGCCATATAATTGTTTTTGGGAGAAAGATTGGAATTGTGTAGTCGAATTCATTTAGACCATAATTAGAAAACAAAATTATGGATCCTAAAGCTATGCAACCACAGCAAGAGAACAACTAAAGCCCTCTTACTCAAAATACTTGGTATAGGCATATTCCCTCGTCTCTTTTCACTTACACTATGAATCCAATATTTTGGAAATGAAACAAACTAGTCCAAAATCTGATATGCTCCTTCAGATTGGTCTCTGAAAAATCCCATTATTGTACTTCCACCAAATATTTATGAAGTAATATAATTGTTAGAAATTGAGAACCCATTGGACCAACCCTGAAGTGAAATTTCTTAGAAAGTTGGTAATAGTCTTAAACCAATTTTAATCCAAAAAAACCATGTTCATTGTGATCATGAAATTAACATATGAAGGCCAGTGCTGATCTTGCATAACCATAAGGCCAATTGCTTCCTCCAAAGGCCCAAAAGGTTTATCAAGATTCCTCTACCATCTAGTGGAGATCAAATCAGTGATTCTTGACCTACATGTACACTCACTGGTCCTACCAAAGTTCATGTAGAAGTTCCGTAATAAGCCAGATAACATGTGGAGCATGTAGGATCACCCTGCTAGGTTAGAATTGGGATTCTATTCAAGGTCTATCGTTCATTTTCTTTACGTTATGTTCAACCTTCAAGAAAGGCAATTCCATGACTTCAAAAGTACAAGCATGGTAACACGGATGTTGGGAGCTCTATATGGGAGATACTTGGCTTCTCCCATGTTTGTTTTGCATTGTTTAATCTCTTATGTGGGGCTTTCATTTACTACTTCCTTTTTGAGAGAACTTCAATAATAGTGCAGTTTTGCTCCACAGGGACATAAATAAATATCAATAACTGTATAGTCTAATATTAATATATTGTTCCCTAGATATAGCAACCCAAAAGGGGGGATGAATTGGGTTTCTTAAAAATTAACAAGACAAATTAGCAAATATGTGCAATTAAATTTTCTTCATAATAAACTAAGTGTAGTACAGTGAAGATAATATGCAAGCAACACAATAAATAGCACAACAAAACACAAGGGATTTATAGTGGTTCGGAGCCAACCTGCCCTACATCCACTCCCCAAGAACACCTTAGGTATTCCATTATCACCACAAGCCTACCTGGCTAGCAAACTTGTTTACGGGCACAAGCAATCAAGCTTTACACACTAGCCCTCCAAGCTAGTCTTCTTGTTTACGGGTACAAGAGAACCTTACACACTAGTCCTCCAAGCTAGTCCTCTTATTTACGGGCACAAGGGGGCCTTACACTCTAGCCTTTTGGACTAGCACACTTGTTTACGGGCACCAGCAAGCCTTACAATATCAAGCACAAGTATATCAATTTTAATACAATAAGCTCCTAATAAATGAGCAGATATTCAAGAATAAATACTTAGCAAATTTAAAGAATACTTCTCAAGATGGCTTCTTCCTTTGAGCACACCGAAGCACCAATGAAGCCTTTGATTGAAGCTTGAATGCTCTTCAAGAAGGGATGTTGAAGATTTAATTACCACCGTAAGAATCATAAAATAAATGAGCTCGAGTGGCTTTGAAACAATGAATACAACTCTCCAATAAACCTCTCTTACAAACAATAAAACTCTCTTTCAAATGATTCTTCTTACAAATATTTCAACAAGATTTTCACTCGATTTTTCACATGATTTTTTACACTATTTTTTACTCTTTTCTCTTTCTTTTTCTTCTATTTTTCTTCCCTCAAGAAACACTATTCATCTTGACTATTTATAATAAGAACATCAAGATATAGCCGTTGTAAAATAGAGAAGAGAGTGAGAGAGAGAGAGCAAAGCTTGAACAAACAATCAGCCAAGAAAATGGCTCTAAGTAAAAACGAATTTGAAATCCCGTCCAATAGAAAATCGGTTGCAAGAGGTGTAGTAGCATGCCAAAACATAAAAATTGGCATTCCAAAATCCTCAAATCGGTAGCTCAATAACACATGGAAACAATGTAACCGTTAGCATTAAGAAACCGGTATGCCAATTGAAAAGTTGGCATGCCAATTACCAAGAATCGGCATTCCAATTTGGAGCAACAGGAAATCAGCTAGAGAGCATTAAGAAACTGGTATGCCAATTGAAAAGTTGGCATTCCAATTTGATAAGAGAAAACTATCATCTGTAAGCATATAAAAATCAGTATGCCAATATATAAAGTAGCATGCCAATTTTGAGCATCAAGTAACCAACAGAGAGCCAAATAAAATTGGTATGCCAATAGTTGAAACCGGCATTCCAATTTTGAGTATCAGGAAACCAACAGAAGTCTTCATGAAATTGGCATGCCAAGGAACAAAATCAGCATTCCAATTTCTAAGGCAAGGCAATCCCAAAATTCAAGCATAAGGAACCAGCCAAACCATTCAAGGAATAGCATGCTAAACTTGAGAGCTAGCATACCAACTTTTAGAACAAGGGACCAGCCGAATGGATCAAAGAAGGAATATGCCAACATATCAAGTACTAAGAGGCCAGCCATAACATGATAAAATATAGGCAAGCTAAGCAAGCCAGCAAGCAATCGACCGAAGGCAAACCGAAGGCAACCTGAATGCAAACCAAAGGCAAACCAAAGGCAAACTAAATGCAAACCAAAGGCAAACTGAAGGTAACAGAATATGGTATTCCAAATTAAAGATTAACAACCCAAGATTCAAGCAATAGGCATCCAATCTGAAGGCAACAGAATATAGATAGTTTAAGAACACAATCCGGTGATGATTCAAATATCATAGAATTATAAATAGAAACTTGTAAGATAATTGAATCTAGTTCAAGACAATGCAAAAATAATTAAACTTGAAAGTTATTTTGTCAAGTGAACCATCCAAATATAAATATATAAATATCATCTAGTGATTACAAAATCCAAGATCATTGAATAATAATTTAATCATTCCAAACCTTTTGAAAATGATTTAAATTATAAAGCTTATCCATAGAATTAAACATTACCTTTCATTTTGAATCATAATTTAACTTGGGTTGAAGTAACACCATCTTCTTGATGATTCATTTGAAATTTATTTAACTCGACCACAAGATCATTAGTATCATACTTAATTATTTTGTAGTCATCAAAATCAATATAAGGCCAACAATCTCCTTCTTTTTGATGATGACAAAACTATTAAGTATATAACAAGAAATAGAAATTTTAATCATAACAATCCTTGACAATTTGAAGTATAAGACGGAGCGTGCCAAAATTTACCATATCATACCAAAACTCTAAATTTCAACAACACTTAAAATATAATATTTTAAAAATATATTGCATAACTCCCCCTTTAGTTTTAAATATATGCAATGTTTTGAAATGCCATGATGTATGCATTTTTCTCATGATATGCTATTCTCTTTCCTTTTAAATGTATGTTTTCTTTTCTTTTAAAATACCACAATGCATGCTATTCTCTCATATGAATGCTATTGTCTCTCATGAATGAAATGTATGCTATTCTTTTTTCCATGATTGAATTCTCTCGCCCATGATTGAACTGTATGCTATTCTCTCCCCCTTTTTATCATCAATCAAAAAGAAATGAAAGGATGTGCATACTTTTTTTGTTTGTCTTTTCTTCAATAGTAACAAGGAGTAGCATAACTAAAATATAAAGAGATTCAATATTTAATAACAATCATCATTGATAATTCTTGAATATCACTTTTTTCATACCAATTAAAAATTTAGGATCAAAACATCACTTTTTCATATCAATTAAAAAATTTAGGATCAAAATATCACTTTTTCATATCAGAACAGGGTAGTATGTTTTATAGTTTGATACCAAAAAGAAAATATATTCAGATCATTGTATCATATAAGAGTTAATATCGCATTCATACATTAAAGCTCTTATCACAATAAGACATTTAATACTCAATACATCACAGTGTTTAATGCATCAAAGTATCTAATTTTTTAAATAGATTCCTTCTCTCCCTTACTAATTTAAAAACATGTTGAGAAACAATGTTAACAGATACCAAAAAAATATTTGATTTCATATATGCTCACATTGTTCTCCCCTAAATATTTTAATTTGATATATATGCAATAATAATTTCATGCAAGAAATGATACCAATATCATATGATCTAAGCATTTTATAAATGTATTATGCTAATCTTAATACATAGACATTTTAGCAATTACCACATATCACATAAGATATTTTGCATCACCTCTATCCAATCCTTTTCATTTCACTCATAAACAATTTATTATAAAATATGATCAAGAAATGATACCAATTAAAATATGCATTTAATAATACAAGACTCACAATAGAATCATGTCAAGCAAGGAGTATACAAATCAAACTGATACCAATAGTTGCTGATACCAATTGTAGACTTATCAAATATAGCATGAATCTAAAGTCCTATCTTTTCTTTGTGCTATGCCCATTACAAAAATTTTCAAAGTGATGGTTTTCAAATTCCTTTCTATGAACACTTCTAATGGATAAAATAGAAAAACCTTTTCATTTGAAATACTTTTAAAGAATTTTTTTTGAAATGCAAAAAAAAGCCTTATCTTTGTTAGCTAAGAATAAAAATCATGTAAATAGGAAAAAAAATATCAATAATTATAAATCCATATGCAAGGTTTTAACAGTCTAAAAGTTGAAATCATATTTTTAGACTTGAAAGAAATTCTAGTTTATTTTTTAAAACTTGCATGCATCATAAATCTTATCTTTTTTGAAATTCAATTTTGGCAAACATTTAACCAAATTCTTTTTCAATAATTTAGAAAGAGAATCCATGCTAACATAAGAAGTTGATGATGTCATAACTAGATCACCAATTTTAGCGTTTATGACAACTAGACAATCAAAACTATGATCATTCAAATCAACAATATAAGCATTTATAAGCATATGACCAATAAATTTATGAAGTTCAGCATGATTAATAACTATGCAAAGAGATAATTCAAAATACCTTTAAAATCCTTTTCATAAAATTGGATAATATTAAGCAGTTATAATTCAATCTATTATAAGCAGAATTATCACTAAAAGTAGAGGGAGTGATACCAATTTTACCAATGCCAATAATTTTACTTTGGCCATTATATCTAAGATAACCACTCCTCCAGCATTAGTAACCAAAGTGATGAATCTCAATTCATCACCCAACATGTCTTGAGCATCCGCTATCAAAGTATTTTTTTTTTTGCTCCATGGATTGCAAGACACACCTACATCCAAAGTATCAAGTCTTGCTTCTAGGTATCCAAGCTTTCTTAGATCTTTTGGGGTTAGTCAAAATGGTTTCTTTTGGAACCCATATCCTTTAACATTATGTGTGTAACATACGTATGCTTGTGTCCAGGTTTACCATATTTGAAACATGTACATTAGTAGAATCATTTCGAGGAATAAAAATATTTTTCAAAGGCTTTTGTTTCTTTAAAGAATTATATCCTAAGCCTGCTTTATCAAAAACTACTTTTTGATTTTCAAGAATCATATTAAGTTTTGGTTGAGCTTAAGGAAACTTTTGTACTAAGGGTTTAATCTTATTTACTTTATTTTTTAAATTCATGTTTTCTTGTGATAAAGAGTCATTTTCTTTTGAAACCTTTTTATTTCCAAAATTAAGTTTCTAACTTGATTTTTTAAATCTTATACTTAGAAGTAAGTTTTGCAAAAGCATCAATTAATTCATAAAATGCATCATGCAATTCATTAAATGTAAAATCATCTAAAATGCTAGGACTTACCTCATTATCATCGACCATTAAACAAAGATTGGTCTTTTCATTTTTCTCTTCTTTTTCTTTAGAGCTTGATGTGTCACTATTGCTCCAAGTGGCTACCATAGCTTTCTTCTTAAATTTTTGGGACCTTTCTTTAGATATGGACAATCTGGCTTGTAGTGTCCTAGCTCATTGCATTCATAACAAATTATTCATTTCTTTTTCATAGCTTGACTCTCCATTCATTAATGCCCTTTTCTTCCATCAAATTTCTTTCTTATAAATTTCTTAAATTTTCTTGTAATGAGAGCTATATCATTATCTTCATCTCTTGAACTCTCATTCTCATCCTTTTGGACATCACACTTTAGTACTATAAATCTCTTATTTTATTTTTGGACTCTTCTTCATCAAGATGTTGACTTTGTTGAAGCTCATGAGTTATCAGCGATCCAATCAATTCTTCAAGAGATAGAATTTAGATCCTTGGCTTCTTGTATTGCAGTGACTTTGGCCTCCCAAGACCTAGGCAAAGATCTCAATACCTTTCTCACAAGATCAGCATTAGTATAGGATTTTTAAGACTTTTCAGCCCATTAATAATATCAGTAAATCTTGTGAACATATCAGAAATACTTTCATAAGATTTCATTTTAAAAAAATTATATCTATGAATAAGCATATTAATGTTGGACTTCTTTACTTGATTGGTACCCTGATGGGTAACCTCTAACCTATCCCAAATTTCTTTAGCAGATATGCATGTAGAATACGATTAAATTCATTTGCATCTAAAGAACAATATAAAACATTCATGGCTTTAGCATTGAGCTGAGCCATTTTCTTATCATGCACATCCCATTTCGTTTCTAATTTGGGAACAACAAAATCACTAGATTTAATATTGGGTGTGTGAGGTCCATTGACCATGATGCTCCATAAATCATAATCAAGTGCTTGAATAAATATTTCCATTCGTGCTTTCCAATAAGTGTAATTAGTGTCATTAAATAGTGGTGGTCTATTGATAGATTGCCCCTCACTCAATATGAAACTCATTTGGGTTGTTATGATCTTTGGCTCAAATCTTTTTAAGGCTTAAAAACAAGAGCACCTACTTTGATACCAATTGTTGCCCAGATATAGCAACCCAAGAGAGGGGTTGAATTTGTTTTCTTAAAAATTAACTAGACTAATTAGCAAGTATGTGCAATTAAATTTTTTTCATAAATAAACTAAGTGTAGTGCAGTGAAGATAATATGCAAGCAACACAATAAATAGCACAACCAAACATAAGGGATTTATAGTGGTTCGGTGCCAACCTGCACTTACATCCACTTCCCAAGAATACCTTGGGTATTCCACTATCACCACTAGCCTACTTGGCTAGCAAACTTGTTTATGGGCACAAGCAATCAAGCCTTAAACACTAGCCCTTCAAGCTAGTCTTTTGTTTATGGGTACAAGGAGACCTTACACACTAGCCCTTCAGCTAGTCTTCTTGTTTATGGGCACAAGGGGGCCTTACACTCTAGCCTTCTGGGCTAGCACACTTTTATGGTACAAGAAAGCCTTACAATATCAAGCACAAGTATATCAATTTTAATACAATAAGCTCCTAATAAATGAGCAGATATTTAATAATAAATACTTAGCAAATTTGAAGAACACTTCTTCAAGATGGCTTCTTCCTTTGAGCACATCGGAGCACCAATGAAGCCTTTGATTGAACTTGAATGCTCTTCAAGAAGGGATGTTGGAGCTTTAATCACCACCGCAAGAATCAAAAATAAATGAGCTCGAGTGGCTTTAAAATAATGAATACAACTCACCAATAAACCTCTCTTACAAACAATAAATCTCTCTTTCAAATGATTCTTCTCACAAAGATTTTCAACAAGATTTTCACTTGATTTTTCACATGATTTTTCACACTATTTTTCACTTCTTTTTCTTCTATTTTTATTCCCTCAAGAAACACTATTCATCTCAACTATTTATAACAAGAACATCAAGATATAGCATTTGTAAAATAGAGAAGAGAGTGAGAGGGAGAGAGCAAAGCTTGAACAAACAACCTGCCAAGAAAATGGCTCTAAGTAAAAACAAATTTGAAATGCCATCCAATAGAAAATCCATTGCAAGAGGTGTAGTAGCATGCCAAAACATAAAAATGGCATTCCAAAATCCTCAAATCGGCAGTCCAATAACACATGGAAACAATGCAACCGTTGGATTAAGAAACTGGTATGCCAATTGAAAAGTTGGCATGCCAATTACCAAGAATGGCATTCCAATTTGGAGCAACATGAAATCAGCCAGAGAGCATTAAGAAACTGGTATGCCAATTGAAAAGTTGGCATTCCAATTTGATAAGAGAAAACTTTCATCCATGAGTATATGAAAACGGTATGCCAATTTATAAAGTAGCATGCCAATTTTTGAGCACCAGGTAACCAACAGAGAGCCAAATAAAATTGGTATGCCAATAGTTGAAACCGTCATTACAATTTTGAGTATCAGGAAAACAACAGAAGTCTTCATGAAATTGGCATGCCAAGAAACAAAACTGGCATTCGAATTTCTAAGGCAAGGCAATCCCAAAATCAAATGTAAGGAACCAGCTGAACCATTCAAGGAATTAGCATGCTAAACTTGAGAGCTAGCATACCAACTTTTAGAACAAGGGACCAGCTGAATGGATTAAAGAAGGAATATGCCAACATATCAAGTACCAAGAAGCCAGCCATAACATGATAAAATATAGGCAAGCTAAGCAAGCCAGCAAGCAACCGATTGAAGGCAAACGAAGGCAACCCGAATGCAAACCAAAAGCTAATTGAAGGTAACAAAATCTGGTATTCCAAATCAAAGATTGACAACCCAAGATTCAAGCAATAGGCATCCAATCCGAAGGCAAAAATATAGATAGTTTAAGAACACAATCCGGTGATGATTCAAAATATCATAGAATTATAAATAGAAACTTGTAAGTTAATTGAATCTAGTTCAAGACAATGCAAATATAATTAAACTTGAAAGTTATTTTATCAAGTGAACCATCCAAATATAAAATATAAAAATCTTTGAATAATAATTTAATTGTTCCAAACCTTTTGAAACAATTTAAATTGTAAAGCATATCCATAGAATTAATACATTACCTTTTATTTTGAATCATAATTTAGCTTGGGTTGAAGCAACACCATCTTCTTGATGATTTATCTGAAATTTGTTTAACTCAACCACAAGATCAATAGTATCATACTTAATTATTTTGTAGTCATCAAAATCAATATAAGGCCAACATATATCATAAATCTTTTGCTCATGACATGAATCTAGCTAATTTTTCCTTCAGAAAGGGACCTCCTTTGTTTCAAAAAACTATATTGACCAGGCAGTGATCACCTATGAGTGCTACAGTAAACCTACAGTCAAAAAGACCATGTCAAAGGTTTGGGTTTACTAGACAGGGATGAGTCTTCAAGGGATCCACAGAGAGCTTCAAAAGATGCTTAGGGTTGAAGCAGTATGACTTCTGGTTATGGAGCAAATCTTTTCTTTTATTTTCAAGTTGCAAAGATATAAATCATTCAATAAACCAACTATTTGTTCTCAGAAAATTATCTGAAAACTTTCTAGAGTAGACTGCTGTTAAGGTGGTCAACATCAAACTTAAAAGGTTTTGAATCTATTTCTTTACATAAAAATATTGAGATAATGCAGAATTGAGGTGTCCCATGTTCTCCTACTTGTAGTTGGATAACGTAGAGTCCCACGTTCTCCTACTTTGTTGTTGTTGAAAGACCAAGTCACTCTACATGTCCCATGTTTTATTTTCAGTTTATCTGTACATGGGTTTTATCTTTTGTGGGTTTTATCTTTTCAGTTTATCTGTACATGGACTAGTTAGTTTTGCACATTATTAAATAGCGGGTAACATGCCTCTAATTTCTTATTGCATGATGTTTCCTTTTATCTCTATTTAAACCTTTGTAAATGACATCATTCTAGATAATACAAGAGCAAGTTTATCCTTTCATTTTTGCCTTCTCCAAATTTATCCTTAACAATTTTATTTTCCTTCTTAGCTTTTTAACCATCGTTGAAGAAGCCCCAAGCTACTTTAAAAATCTTCAGTCCCATTTTTTATCAAGTGGTATCAGAGCCAATGGCATTTAATGGCAATACCATTAACCGATGATCCCAATATTCAAAGGAGAAGGCTACGATTTCCAAAGTAAGAAGATGAAGACTCTTTTTATCTCACAAGATTTATGGGAATTAGTGGAGAAAGGCCTACTAGAGAAAGGAGCATTAAAGCCAGGGAACATAAAAAAGGATGCCAAAGCTCTCTTCTTCATTCAATAGGCCATTGGTTATGCAATTTTTCTTCGAATTTCAGTAGCTGCAACCTCCAAAGATGCTTGGGATTTGTTGCAAGAAGAATATCAAGTTAATATTAAGGTATTAACTGTCAAACTCCAAACTCTTCAAAAATTTGAGACATTGAGCATGAAAGATGATGATTCTTTAGATCATTTTTTTTAAAAGTTCTAGAAATTGTTAATCAAATGAGAATTTATGGTGAAGATTTATATGATCAAAGGGTTGTTGAAAAAATTATGAAGTTTGTTAGTTAAATATGATCATATTGTAGCTGCTATAGAAGAATCCAAGGATCTAACCAAACTTTCAGTTAGTGCATTACTTGGCTCTCTTCAGTCACATGATGACAGATTAAAAAGGTCAATAAAAGTACAATGAAAAAAGCCTTTCATTCTAAGGTAAATGCTCCAAAGGAAAGCATTAATCAGCATTTACACCAAGAAATAGAGGAGGTTCTTTTGAGGCAGAAGAGGTGGAGGACGTCTTGGTAAGTTTATTAGAATCGCAATGAAGGTAACGGCCAAAGTAAAATTTTAAACCTTTTTCAGTGTAATTATTGCAAAAGATATGGTCATATTGAAAGGTTTTGTCAGATAAAGGAAAGTAATAAAAGGGTAAAATCTCTAAGCCTCTTTTTTGTCATTTTTGCAAAAAGTATGACCACATTAAGCGTTTTTTGCAGATTGAAAGAAAAACATGCAAATTTTGCAGAAGAACATAAAAAGGGGTCAAATAAAAATTTATTTCTTGCATGCTTTATTGCAAAAGAATATCCTAAAGAAGTTTGGTACATTGATAGTGGATGCAACAATCATATGACAGGTCGTACAGAGATCTTTTCTTATTTGGACAAATCTGTTACTACAAAGGTAAAAATGGGTGATGGTAATGTTCAAGAAGCTCATAGGAAAGGTACTATGAAATTTGATTTTTATGGCTTGAATCAATTGAAAATATTTTATATGTTCCTAGTTGAAGTCTAATTTGTTGAGTGTTGGGCAATTTTTGACTGAAGTTTATTCACTTATTTTTAAAGATTTAAGATGTCGTGTTTATGACAACACTAAGAGTTTACTTATTATTGAGATACTATGATTGAAAATAAACTTTTCTCTCTAAGTCTTGATCATGCCTTGAATGTCTCATTAGCAAATGATAATGTGTTATGGCATCATAGATATGGACATCTGGGTTATCACAATTTGGAGCTTTTATCAAAAAGGAATATGGTGTATGGGTTGCCTAGAATTATGAAGAATGATCATATATGTGAGAGTTGTGTACTTGAAAGCATCATAGGAATGTTTTTCCAAAAGAAAAGGCTTGGCGGGCCTCAAAACCACTTGAACTGGTGCTTGCAGATTTATGTGGACCAATGCAATCTCCATCCTTAGACAATAGCAAGTATTTTATTATTTTATTGATGATTTTAGCAAAATCACATGGTATATTTTGTTAAAAAAAGTCAGATAGCTTTTCTGTATTTAAAAGGTTTAAATACTTTGTTGAAAAGAATAGTGGTCATGCATTAAAGGTATTGCAACCAATAGGGGTGAAGAATTTCTCTCAAAAGAATTCATTCTTTTTGTGAAGATAATGGCATTCACAGGCAATTGACTGCAAGCTTCACACCATAATAAAATGGAGTAGCAAAACGAAAGAATAGGAGTCTTGTTGAGATGGTAAAAAGCATGATTAAAGAAAAAGGGCTTTCTAATAATTTTTGGGCTGAAGCAGTTCATACACTGCTTACATACTCAATTGTAGCCCCACATTTTCACTTCAAGGCATAACACCATTTGAAGCTTGGCATGGATGGAGACCAAAGGTAACTCATTTCAGAGTATTTGGGTGTCTTGCTTATGTTCACATTCCATCTCAGAAAAGAAAAAAATTAGATGATAATAGCATGAAATGCATCTTTATTAGTTATAGCATTGAAAGCAAGGCTTATCATTTTTATAATCCTATAACTCAAAAGCTTGTTGTTAGCTAGGATGTGATATTTGATGAGCAAAATGTATGAACTTGGAATGAATTATAGAATATAGCAATAGGTGGAGTTCAAGCTGAAGAGACATCAATGGCCCTTAATGATGAAAGTGAAGATTTAATTGATCCAAATCAATCTTTACCAAGGACTACACCTGTGCAGTCTACACCTGTGAGTTCTCCTTATTCATCATCTTTTGAATCTTCTTCAAGAAAGATAAAATCCTTGATTGATATATATGAAAGATGTCAGTTTACTTCTATTGATGAACCAAACTATTTCGAAGAAGCAATAAAGCACAAAGAATGGTGCAAAGCTATGGATGATGAAATTTAGCATTAATAAAAAATGATACTTGGGAGCTCATGGATTCCACCTCACCATGAAGCTATTGGTTTAAAATAGATATACAAAATCAAATACAAAGCAGATGGATCAATCCAAAAATTTAAAGCAAGGATTGTTGCAAAGGGCTATATGCAGCGAGAATGTATTGATTTTGCAAAAACTTATGCTCCAGTAGCTAGATTTGATACAGTTAGAACAGTTTTATCTATAGCTGCTCATTATCAATGGAATGTTTTCAACTTGATGTCAAATTAGCCTTTTTGAATGATTTTTTGGATGAAGAAGTATATGTGCAGCAACCATAGGGCTATGAAGTTGTTAATAAAGAAAAGAAGGTGTATCAATTACGAAAGGCACTTTATGGACTTAAGCAGACGCCTAGAGCATGTTTTGAAAGGATTGATCAGCACTTTATACAGAATGGCTTTCAAAGAAGCAAAAGTGAGCCCACCTTATATGTCAAGTCAAAAGGTACAAATATTCTTATGGTTTGTTTATATGTTGATGACTTGATATATACCAGCAGTAGTGATGAACTAATTGCAGAATTTAAAATAGTATGATTAGAAACTTTGAGTGTCAGATCTTGGCTTGATGAATTACTTTCTTGGTTTGGAAGTGAAATAATTTGTGATGAAATTTTTGTCTCCCAAGAGAAGTATGTAAAAGATCTTCTTAAGAAATTTGCAATGTCTGATTGCAAGCCAATGAAGACTCCAATGAACACTGATGAGAAATTAGCCAAAATGATGGAGAAGAATAGGTTGATGCACATGTGTACAAGAGTTTAATTGAAAGTTTGCTATATCTCACAAATACTCTTCCAGACATTATGTATGCAACAAGTTTGCTATCAAGGTTCATGCAAAGTCCAAGTAAAATCCATCTTGTGTAGCAAAAAAAGTGTTGAGATACTTAAAAGGAACTATTACCTATGGTATTTCATACACTAATGCTAACAAATTAACTTTGTGTGGTTTTTCTGATAGTGATTGGGTAGGTTCTGTTGATGATCGAAAAAGCACTTTTGGTTACATCTTCATCCTTGGATCTGGAGCAATATCTTGAAGTTCAAAAAACAAAGTACTATAGCACTATCATCATCTGAAGCTGAGTACGTAGCTGTTACTGCTACAGCTTGTCACGCTATCTAGTAGCGAAGAGTATTGAGGATTTAAAACTATCACAAAAGGGCCCAACTACTATTTACTATGTAATCAATCAACAATTGCAATGACAAAGAATCCGATATTTCATCAGCGAACAAAGCACATTGAACTTTGCCATCATTTTTTTCATGAACTAGTGACTAATGGAAGTATTGAACTGAAATCTTGCAACACCAAATAACAATTAGCAGATATCTTGACAAAAGCATTGCCATTGGAAAGCTTTTTATATTTAAGAGAAAAATTGGGAGTATCTGCATTAAGGGGGAGTGTTGAGATAATGCAGAATTGATGTATCCCATGTTCTCCTACTTTGTAGTTGATAACGCAGAGTCACACGTTCTCCTACTTTGTAGTTGTTGAAAGACCAAGTCACTCTACGTGTCCCATGTTTTATTTTTAGTTTATCTATACATGGGTTTTATCTGTTCGTGGGTTTTATTTTTTTAGTTTATCTGTACGTGGGCTAGTTAGTTTTGCACATTATTAGATAGCGGTAACGTGCCTCTAATTTCTTGTTGCACGATGTTTCCTTTCATCTCTATTTAAACCTTTATAAATGACATCATTCTAGATAATACAGAGAGCAAGTTTATCCTTTCATTTTTGCCTTCTCCCAAATTTATCCTTAACAATTTTATTTTTCTTCTCAACTTTTTAACTATCCTTGAAGAAGCCCCTAGCTACTTTAAAATCTTTAGTCCCGTTTTTTTCAAAAAAAAAAGGGTGCTGAAGATAGAAACCCTGTGCAATCAAATAGAGAACTCTGACAGGAGATTAAAAAATAAAGCTGATGTATGACAAAGTCAGTAATAAAGTAACAGACAAGCTAATAAGTCCATTCAAAGAAAATAAAATGCGGAAAGACTCTATTCATTCTTTGAGCCGTTAGACTCTCTTAATAATTCTTAAAGGTTGGTTTGGTAGTTAAAGGGAACCTTGGTATAATATAGATATGCTTTTCCAGTACTGGTGTCAGCATGGGCACTGACACGAGAGAATGTTGGATGATGAGCCAGTCTGGGCCTCCCCTAAGGCATCTTTTAAGCAGGTGGACATTGCAGTTTAATATCAACTCGAGGCTGTCTTGATGAAGGCTTTGTCGTTCTTGGAGAAGTCCAATAATCCATTCTGGGAGGCTGTCCATCGCTTCGTCAGTCAAAAGTAGGCGCTGCAGTGCATCCAGATTCTCCACATACCTCAATGCTGGGCAATTGTGTATGCGTAATGTCTTTAAAGCAGGTAAATTGGAGACCGTTTCCAAACGGCGATTGTCAAAAATGTCCAACGAAAAAGATAGAAAAGGGAGGTCCTCGACTCGTCTCATGTTGTGAGTTCCTATAATTTTCAAATCTGCATCATGGTGGCTTGCTGAAGGCCATTGGGAAGAGCTCTCAGCATGGGACAGTTAATAAGATCCAAGATCTTTAGACGAGGTAGTAGCAATGGTGACTGTGATGCTGCTTGTCCGCTCATCTCCCATTCTTCCCACTTAGGCATATCTGAAAATCGCACGGCTTCGAGCTTGGGAAAGATGGTTGCATTTCCGTATATGACCCCTGCCTTATACCACTACAGAGAAATTCTGGGCCACTGATACGACTGCAGATGCACCCTTGATAAGAAGATGGCTCAGCTGGGGCAACTGACCTAGTGATGGAAGCTCTTTGCATGACTCACAATTTAAGAGAATCAAAAATTTTAGATTGGCAAGAGAATTTTCCAAAGACGATGACATCATCCAGCCCGGATACCTCCAACCAAAAAAGTCAGTTACACACAGATCTTCTAAGCATCTCGAAGGGGTCAAGCTCTCGAAGACCTCCTCGATCTGATTGATCTCCGTTCTTGTGTACGGACGCTGATCGACCTTTTGATTTTGTGGTGTGCAGCATAGCTCTAATTGCTTTAAGTTCGTTTTATTATCCAGAATTGGAGCCTCATTCGATGCCCTCTCCAATCTGTATATCGAGAGATAGCTGAGACTGGATAGAGACTTCAACTCTTCCAAGTTACAGCCTTGTGCTTCCTGACTGCCATTCCCATCATCACCCACAACAAATCCTTCGAGCTGATCAAGTTGTTTCAGATTTCCAATTCCTTTCGGCAGAAAATTCAATGGCGTGCCTGCAACACCAAACATGTAAGATTGAACAGCCCAGTGATGCCCTGAGGAAGGGTCCGAAGGCACTTGCAAGATGCGAGTTTCAGTATCTGTAGGTTTGTAAGGCAACAAATGATTCCGGTAGCGTAGAAATGCTTGTATGATCAAGATCTAGGAGTCTCAGGTGTACCAACTTTCCTATTGAATCTGGGATGCTCTTAATACACGTCCCATTGAGATACAAGACACGGAGATGAGTTAGTCTCCCAAGTGAATCATTATCAAAACTTGATGGGCTCCTTAATAGGATGAGGGTCCTCAAACAATCCTGTTTTATTACTGAAACAGGGACTGTTGCCATCTCTCCTTCTTTTGCAATTGACAAGCGCCGAAGCTTCGACACGGGGGCAGGATTTAATCCATCCACATCTCCATGAAAACTTTCATCTCGCGACAAAGAGATCGCAAGAGATCGCAAGAGATCATGTATACGACATTTTTTTCCAGTTAAATTTGGTTCGAGCATGTTCCTCTCATCAACTCTTTATAGTATTGCTCTCCTATCTCTTCCATGGATGAACCTTCTTGAGATTTCACAAACCCTTCAGCCACCCAGAACCTCACAAGGTCCTTACGAAAAAAACAATAGTCTTCCGGGAACAGAGCGAAGTAAAGAAAGCATTGTTTGAGTTCAGACGGTAAACCCTCATAGCTCAAATATAAAGCTCCCCTAAGCTCCTCAGGAAGGTTGCTCATGGACCATGCATCACTTCTAAGGACTTTTCTCCATTCATTCTTGTTTTTATCCTTCGTAGCTAAGAGGCCAGCGATCGTCTTGATTGCAAGCGGAAGACCATGGCACTTTCGAATTATTTGAATCCCTATATCTCTTAACATCTCCATCTCTGCCTCCTCCCCACTTGCAAACACTTTCTTGCAAAGTAACTCCCAACCAGAATCCTCCGGCAATTCCTTCACTTTGTGGGTGTGTAATGCCCCCATTATCCTGACAATATTTTCATCTCTAGTAGTAACCAAGATCCGACCAATGGCTGCACCACTTTGAATGGGATTTCGAAGTAAATCAACCCACACAGTCGCCTGCCATACATCATCCAAGACAAGAAACAAACGCCTTCTAGAAACAACCTTCATGAGTATAGGTAGGAGTTCTGCTTTCGTACTCGCTTCTCCATGACTCTCACCTGCCTGCCTTATCATCTGTTTCAGCAACTCGATCTCTGAAAAATTCTGTGAAACACATACCCATTCGAGGCTGAAAGTTGCCTTCGATCCTCGGATCGTTGAATATCTTCTGAGCAAGTGTGGTCTTGCCTATTCCCCCCATTCCGACAATGGCAAAAGTACAACACTTTTGTTTGCCTTTGGTAACCAACATCTCCACTAGACTCTTGGTAGCATTCTCAATGTCTCTTCCTACAACGTCAAATTCAACAAGAGGAGAGGTCTGTCTAAGATCCACTCCACTCGCATAAATTTTGCTGTTACTGCGCTCTAGCCTGGGAACAACTATTTTATCCTCCGTGACCTCCTTCAGTCTTTCGTTCAAAGTTCTAATTCTACAGGAAATTTCATGGGCAGATATCAGATCACTAGGGCTAGGAAGCTTAGAGAACAGATGGCTTAGCCCCCAATTCCCAACCAGCGATGTCGTTGCCTGATCGTCTGACGATCTCCATTTCTTTTCACCCTCAATTCTGCAGAGGTCCATGATATCGTCAGCATCATACATGATATCTTTCAACTTGACCACCCAAGTGTTAATGGCTGGATCTTGGAGCTGCCTGCTCTCTGCGTCGCCCAGGAGGCCTCTTATGCTCTCTAACTTCTCTCGAAGCCCACTGAGCTCGTCCTTCACTCCTAACACCATCACCACTCTTTCCTCCATGAAATCAGCTAGCATAGAAACATATCTCCCAACAAAAGCATTTAAGATCATCGCCATCCCTATGTTCTCTGGATTCTCAATTACTTTTCCTCAGGAACCACACAGCTTCACTTCTTATTTGATGCTTTGCATGTATGTGATATGAGAGAGAGAGAGAGAGAGAGAGAGAGAGAGAGAGAGAAGGGGAGGGGGGGTTATTTATTTATTTGATAATTAATTAGTAAAATTATATAATTTCTTTTATTTTTAATTAATTTAATATTTAATACTTTTTATTTTATATTAATTATATTGTTAAGAGGAAGGGAAAGGAAATTCTTACAAATTATTAGTTTTATAATATTTTATTACTTTTCATAGTCATATAAAAGAGTAGAATCGAGCTCTAATATAATACGATTAAGAATCAAAATAGTTTAAAATAACTATAATAATTTTAATGCCTTATGATAAAAAAATTTGCAACGAAACAAATTTATTATTATAGTAATAAAATTTTTAATTTTAAATATTAATATATTATATTATTTTAAAAATGATTAAAAATAGATTTTTTATGTTTTTAGGATTATTTTCTATTGTATCATGTGTCAAATCAAAAGAGATATCCAAATAGGATAAATTTCAAAATTCCTGACTTCATCTCCTGACTTATAAGAAAAGTTGGGAGAATATATACCTGAAATGATTTTAAGAGAAACTTCTGTATATTGTTTTAATATTATTATTATATTATATATTGGCCCAGATGGCAACCCAAGAAGGGGGTGAATTGGGTTCTTAAAAATTTAACCTTATAAAACGATTGGCTTTGGAATCATAAGATTAATTGCAGGATAATATTAACCACAAACAAAGAGATAGAGAGAGAGAATCTAAACACGGCAAACACAAGGATTTTATAATGGTTCGGTGTATCCAACACCTACGTCAACTCCCAAGTACCACTTGGGTCCACACTATAATCTACTAGATTACAGCTGAGTTGTTTTACAAGCTCACAACTCAAAACCTGTTGTTTCCTACGGGATCACAACGAACCCAACTGGTTTTCCAGGCTCACCAGCACAAAACACAAACCCAAGCTAATCTAGCTTGACCCGAGGTATACTACCTCCACTAATTCAATCCCCCTGATTGAACTAGCAAAAACAAATGAGAGTAGAGTTTACAATAACAAGCAGCTCCTCAAATGAGCAATATTCAATATAAATAAATAAGGTTAGAAAAGACTATTTGAAGCAGAGTTGATTTGAGCTTTTTCTTCTTTTCCTCTTCTCCTTTGAGATGTTGAATCAGGCCTCAGCTCGGATTCTTCATAAAGATTGCAGATGAGAAGTTTGAAAAAAACAGGGATTTTGCACTCTCTTTCTTCTTTTGGTAAATCCTCCGATTTTGAACTTGAATGCCTTGGATTTCTCTTTGAGCTTTTT